>OZ020269.1:95178539-95678539 GCA_963971225.1 Melieria omissa
GCTGGCGAAACAGCGAGTTCACAACTTGTGTGCCGTGCGGCACCAACGGTGCCTTGCACATGTAACTCAACAGCGACAGCACCGGCTTGAAGGCCACCCATGGCGCGTCGGTGCGTTCGTTGCTCTTGATGTTGATGCGCGAGCACAGTTCACCCATGATGACCAAGTCCAGAATCAGTGGAGTGGCCAGCAGAGAGTCCTCGCAGGTGTTGTGTATGACAAGGGTGTTGTGACCGCCCATCATTATCTCGGAGGTGTACTCGTCCATGGCGCGCTTGCTGTCGCCCACGTACGGCACATACTTGATGACCACCACGTGATCGGGATGTTCGTTGGGCTTGTACAGCAGCTGGTTAGATTCGACCATGTCATCGACAACGTTACTTTTCGAGATCTGCAGATGACAAATATATAGGTATTTATAATGAAATCGAATGGCTTTGAACGTAAATTTCGAATGCTTACCTCCTTGGAGCGGAATTGTTTTGGCGCCGACAAGTTCTTGCCATCATTGTTGCCCAGATGGTTGTAGCTGACAATGGAGACAGGTTTGATACCAGCACTCACAAGAAAATCTACCAACACCGACTTCAATTTGGTTTGTCCCGATTTGAAGTCATCGCCGGCAATGAAGACGCCTTTGTGTTCCGCCAGCTCGATTAGTCCGGGTACGAAAGTGTTTTGTGGAGATCCATTGATGTAGGTACACTAAATGGAAATGAAAATTAAAATGAATTTACATTCAAACACATAGCTCAACGACGCAATCAGCTACTTACACCCTCGGCAATGCTGGCCATGGCGAAAATGGTCGAAGGCGATATTTCCGATTTGTTCGCCTTCAAAGAGACTTCCAGCTCGTGCATGTTGGTGTTCAGGCCCTCCTTGACCTCAGCGAAGCGCTCCGTGTTGGCTGTCCACAACACTATGATCGTGTCGGCGCCCGACTTTTGCTTAAAGTCCTGAATGTCGCGTCGTATTTGCTCGTACTGCTCGTATCTGGTGCCCTTGATCAGATTGTTTGCGCGGTCCGATTGATTGGCGGCAATAAAGTCGGGATCGTAAATGGATGGTCGCGGTTTCATGGCGGACAAGTCTTTGTATAGCTGATCCTGCAGCTCCACGTCCAGAACCTGGGCGCGACGCATGGACTCGCCAATATTGAACGAGCTAATGTCCCAGCCATCGACCACGATGTCATCGGGATTGACCATCGGCACCAGATCCTTCATGGGCACATGCACATCCTTGTCGTCCTCGTCGATGCCCAGCAGTACAGTGGAGGCTTGCGTGATCGAACCAAACCAGTTGGCCTTCTGGACGCCAGTGCGCTTGCGCCATTGCAATTGTCGGCGGTTGGCTTCTAAAGCAGCTGTCAGAGTCGAGCCATTGTTGCCGCCCCAGCCGACAAGCATGAGACCCAGTTTAGGTACACGTCGATCGGTGCGAATTTTCAGAGCAGTCGACAGAGGATGCACCTGCAACAAAAGAAGGGAACAACGTTCAGTAAAGGTAAAGTAATTGAACCTTGGTCAATCTATTTCTCTGACGCCTACTTAACCCTTTCGACCCCAAAGTTGCCTGAGAGCAACTTCACCTATTTGTCATGTTATAGCAAAAGCTACGATTGATTTATGGCTTTAATTTCAGTAGGCACAAACAAATTAATATTTTTAGAAGTGAATTCAAAGAAAATTACAAAAGTTTTACTGTTATCCCCAAAATAATTTCTAATAACACAGTGCAACAAATTCAAAAAAAATTTCGAGGGACAAGGTCAAACCCATCTCATTCGATAGAGGATCTCAGTAGATGAAAAAGTGCCAAGGGATTTTTCTCGGAATGTTCGGGTTTTTTTTTAATTAAGCTTAAAGATGGCGGCTTAAAGCCCCTTCCTGAAACTTTTAAAACATCATATCTCTGGACTCAAATGTCAGAAAGGAATCATTTTTACGTCAAATGAAAGCTAATGATATGAAGTCGATGACACAATATCCTTTTTGGAAAAATGTAAAAGGTTCTCTATCGAATGAGATGGGTTTGACCTTGTCCCTTTTTTCAGTGTTGCACTGTGTAATTTGCAGCGATATCAGGGAAAGTTTCTAATTGAAGTCTACGAGTTGGGCGCGTTTGATCAAAACCCTACTTCTTTAATAATGGTTAAATAAAATCAAAAAGTGATAATTTTTTATTTTTCCATAAATATTAAGTAATTTTTCTGTAATACAAAAATATTGATACAAAATTTATTTGAAATAAAATTGTTGAAAAGTAAACTAGCTCTAGAACTCTAACAAAAAGGGCGTGGCGACTTCAAATGTTGTGTACCCACTTCTTAGGAAAATGTTCCATGATTCAAATACCAAAAAGTAATATCGAGACACAGGGTAAAATTCGGGGTCGAAAAGGTTAAGTTAGCTGCACATAGAAGAACCAGTATTTGTGCACAAGAATCTGTAGTAAAATAATCTCCCGACAAAACACCACGTCAGACAAGTTCGTTATGCCCATAAATTCGACTCGCACATCATGGGTTTGTAGTTGTTGTTGTTGCTATTGTTTGAAGTATTGAAAAAATAGCGAATGGAATACCAAAGAAGGCGTTAGCGCCGCTTGCGAATCTGTGCATAATTTTCAGACTAAAAACGAAATTAGGCAAATCAGTTTTGGATTCGGCAGACGATGCCAGTTATAAGTTGTCTGCATTAGCATGAATGACTAACAGAACGGTTCGAATCTGAGAGCAGCTGGTAACAGAATGACTGGCGAGACGATAGAAACCGGCCGGCTTCCCGGTCTGTCTGTCTGTCGAATGGCAAACACAACAAATGCGGGTCTAGTCGAAATATGATAATTTGTCTGCTCATGTGAAATGTTCACTTAACGTGTCGGAGTTTGCGCTTATTTTATCAATTGGCGTGTGTCGAATGTGTTTGAAATAACAATTTGCAGTTACAGTGAACGGTGCTTTGTATTTGAAATTATATTTAGTTGGTCATAAATGCCAAAAGCGTCGTTTTACATACATGTGTGAATAGCATTGTCACTGTTCAAATACAAAAACTCCCACAGAAAGAGTTACGAAAAATTCCAAATTTCTACTTTGTAAGCTGGCTGAATTTTAAAGGCCTCAAGTCGACAAATATCCTACAGTTCGAGAAAAATTTCTTACATAGCAAGAACGTCTTCTCAGCTGTTGCAAAGTTGAGTTTATTTTAAAATTTATACATTTCGTACACTAAACAAATACATATTTATGTATGCATGCACGTCTACTTATATATTTATATATCTTCGGTTATCTTTTGGTAGAGTATTTAAAAGACGTAGCAGTATCACGTAGAGTTGAATAAATAATCAAGAAGTAGTGAGCATTAATATTCCGCTCATATGACTGAGGTATTGGCAGACGGGAGAGTGGATTCTAAACACACTTCGAAAGATAGTTTTGTAGTTTATTACTTTGTATTGCAGTTGTATTCTACATCCATGCATACTTCTGTTATATACAGAAGTATAGCACTTACGAGAAATACAAATGACTTACTTGAACGCCCACGAACTGACATAAATGAGCTCTTATTACAACTGTTTATGTGAAGAATGGCACAAAAACCTGGAATAATACTATCTCAGCGTTGTATACAAGAAATTAACAGGTTCATGCTAATTAGGGATGCATGGAATGCAAACAAATCTGATGAAATGCACAATGCAAAGTACTATTGGTGGGAAAAGGTATACAATAAAAAAAGTTGACCGAATTTCAAATATCCGGTGTACAACTTTGCTTCCGCCGTTTTCCGATAGGTGGCTGTACCGGCTGAGGCTGGTTGAAATACATAGATTACCATCTAAAGTGAGTGTGGACAGTGCCTAACGAATTGTCATCGCCGTTTCAGTGACAGTTGTTCTTGTTTTCGTATTATTCACGCTCGAAAATGTCCGTTTATGTGCCCAATTCTCGCCATTTGCGGGAAGTTTTACTTTTCTGTTACAATTCGAAAAAAAATGCAGCTGAAGCGCATCGAATGCTCTCAGAAACTTACGGTGATGCTGCTCTGAGTGAAAGAACGTGTCGAGAGTGGTTTCAACGTTTTAAAAATGGTGATTTCGATGTCGAAGACAAACATGGTGGTGGAAGAGAAAAAACCTTCAAAGATGAACAACTAGAAGCATTGCTTGATGAAGATTCGTGCCAAACCCAAGAAGAGCTTGCCGAATCGTTGGGAGTGAGTCAGCAAGCCATTTCAAAACGTCTCAAGGCCCTGGGCATGATTCAGAAAGAAGGAAACTGGGTGCCGTACGAGTTGAAACCGAGGGACATCGAGCAAAAGTGGTCAAAAAGTACCTGGAAACGCTGAAATGGGAAGTCTTGCCCCACCCGCCGTATTCCCCAGATGTCGCCCCTTCTGACTTCCACCTATTCCGTTCGATGGCACACGGCCTGGCAGATCAACATTTTCAATCCTTCGAAGAATTGGAAAAATGGATGGCTTCATGGATAGCGTCAAAAGAGGACTCCTTTTTTCGAGCCGGGATCCGAAAATTGCCGGAAAGATGGGAGAAAGTTGTCGCTAGCGACGGACAATACTTTGAATAATACATCTGTAAGCACTTTTTCGCAATAAAGCTTTTAATTTTGGAAAAAAACGGCGGAAGCAAAGTTGTACACCTGATAGTTCTTCATGATACAAGTAAACTTCAGATCAAGCCAGAAAATTGCAACATGAAACATTTAATCTTACAAAATTCAAGCGGTTTACTCAAAAGTTCGTCCAACACTTATAAAACTCTTCCTAACCTAACATAACTCCTAGAACCAACACATTGTTTGCAATGTTTGTTAGGGACATTCTCTGACTGCTGGTCTTAATACAAAAATCTGGCATCCATAAAAAGGATATGAAAAAGGTCCTTTGAAATTTTTTTTTTCATAAATTTTCAAGGATATAAAGGCTTAAGATTTTCAAAGGACCTTTTTCTTATCCTCTTTTTACAAATAGATAAAAATCTAGTTTATTTAAATTCTTGAGCCTTTCCTCTTTTATTTGTATCATTTTTTATTTTTTTATCCCCTTCAAAATTTGGAAGTCCTTTTAAAAGGACAAAGGATGTATAAATGAAAAACTGAGTAGGCAGTATTACTTGTTTGGTCTCTAGTTTCCCGACTATATGGATTTTTCCGGTGTGAAAAAGTTTTTAATTTTTGTCGCACGGTGTAACCAATATTTGCTTCTGAAATGATTTGGTGCGGTGTACATAAATTTTAAACGACTTAAAAAGTGTATTTTGGGCAGTTGTGAAGCTCTGAGCGTGTTGTAAGAGTGGTCATATAAAGCAACTGATGTTATGGGCGACGTGCTGGATCGGGCAAGAGCAGCGTAGGTTTGAAGTGCTGTCTTCGCACATCTCAAACATCGACATCAATGGCCTGATAAGCCTCGTAATAAGTTCTAGTTGGTTCGATTCAGACTAAAACTAAGTCTTAAGGTATAACAATGCGCAAAACTGGACTTTGTGTGTGTTCACGTCAAATCGGGCTAAAGGCAGCCTTCTTCACCAACATGACTCAGGGAGGATCGAGACACCCACCTACATGTGTCATTATTACAAAGGGGTCTAGTTATTATTGTTATCCAATCTCCTATTGTGGGCAGGATCTAGACAAGCAAGACATTAGAAAGAAGACTAAAGAGCAGCTTGGCGAAACCAAGTCTTGTTTCGTAAACACAAATTGATTTAATTATTATTTTGATCCTATTTCAGGCCTAGACAAGGAGGACACCAGAAAGGAGACCAAAGAGGAGCGTAACATGTCTGTATCCTATTCTCCCATTTCATCCGATTAGAAAAGTATCATAATTATTAAGGATTTTTAAGTATTTATTTTTGAAAGACGCCCAATGACTAAGCATCTGTGTTATAAAAACAAATCCGTAAAAAAATTTACTAAACAAAAATATAGAACTCTGCTTTTTTGCTCTTTGAAAACATTTGTTGATTTAATACCTCAACTCGAACTATGATTTGACATTATATTTCATTTATTTCAGATTAATTCAAAAAACTATGATACAAAACACTTTTTTTCTAGTAAAATAAATACCTGACTTTTGTATGCTTGTCACTTCCTCTATTGAATGTGTATGTTTGTATGTCTTAATGTTTATTACTATTAAGAATTAATGAATGGAATTTAAGAGAAATTTCTATACGTCAACAATGGCGCCAGTACAATGTGACAATGTTTACCTGTCACGTACCTATATACATATATATGTGTGTAAAAAAAGTGCTGTTCATTACTATACAAATTGTATATATGTATATTATTTACGACTTTATAAAATTGTGTCAACAGGGCAACGAACTTCTCAACAGGTATTTCTGTAGAATTCGTACAATTATACCATAACTGCAATACATATTCATGTATATATTTGTAACACAATATATGTGTTGAATATTTAGTTGAAAACTAAATTTACCAATATACGCCGATGATGTAATACAATTTGGGCCGACGCCTATTAGAGGGGACTCGTTCAATGAAACGACTCATTGAGAAGCTTCAGTGATATGGTTCAATTAAATTGCAGACGATTTGCTGTCATGATTGCATTCATTGAAATTAAAATTTACTCACAGCTGTTTTGTTACACTGAAGATAACATTGAGTTAGGTTAGGTTCGATATAGCTGGGGGAATCAATATTAAAAAAGTCACGTACTTATATACAAAAGTTATGCATTTTTTGTTATGAAGAGACTATTTGTTGGATTCTTTATGCATCCAAAAGCGAACTCTTTATGAATGGTTTCCCCAAACACAAGTAGCCTTATTAATGAGTTGAGAGAAGAATCGTCTCTATTTACATACATATTCAATTATGAAATTCTCGTTAGCGTATCTGGAGGCGCGCCACAGATGGCAAAACAATAATATTTACACAACTTTATAGATAAGTGGGGTTACGTACACAATTTCACTGTCATCGGGCCACAACTTGCGAGTGCATTGCAGCACAGTGTTGACTAACGACAACAAACAGCTGCCATTTCATTTCCATTGGCCTTGAACATGAACTTAGAAGTGCATCTGACACAGAAACACACAATACATGCTGTACCACATGTTATATGTGTATTTATGTGGATACACACACCCACCTCCACCCAGCACGACTTGCAATTATTGTGGAAAATTCCAAGTACAGTTGATGGAAAGTAAAATTGCAGCACACTGTGACGGCGCATGCTCTAAACGAAGCGCTGAAAAACGACCCAACAACAATCGAACGCCCACGCTCGGTGTTGGTCAACAATGAGTGCAGCGGCAGGTTGCCGCGCTCTGGCGCTCATAGTTTGCCCACCCCACGCCTGCTGCCGTACACCACCCGACGCATGCGTACGCGTTGTTGTTGTTGTTGTACATGCAGCAGAGCGACCTGGTGTTTATCAGCTGTCGGGTGGCGTTGGTAGGAATAAATCGATACCAGCAAAAAGTATGAAACATTCATTCTATATTCTTTGATACCAGACAGCTGGCGGTGGAACGAAAGCGTGGAACGAGCGCCACATAAACGTATTCAAAGTCGCAGTGTTTGTCGGGTGGCTTGCGTGCTGGACGATTTGTTTGTTAGCAGAGTGTGGCAGAGCGCGTTGTGGCCGCGACTCGAGTTCTTTGTTTTGCATTTCATTCTCGTATTTCTCGGCTGGCATAGGGGTAGACTATTTATTTCTTTATTTATTTGTTTATTTCCATGAATGTGCGTCTATGTGTGTCGGTATATAGGGACTTGCTATGTACAGTGCGCTATGCAGGAGCGCAGTGGTCATACATGCACAGCATGTACCAGCACAGAAGCTTCGGGAATGACGTCTATGGAAAATTTCAATGCGAAGGTCGTTGTGCATAAAGCAGAAATCTTGAAATATTCGGTATGGGAGAACGAAAATGAAGCGCACTTTATGCATCTCAAGGTTTTTTATATAAATTGCCGGCATTTGTTTGTTATCACAGTGGCACAAGCAAAGAGAAGAGTCTTAGAGAAGTGTCTTTGAGAGAGCATTTCTGCGTTTAGTTGCTCATAAGTTTCATTGAACAGTTGTGTAACAAATTCTTACAATCCAAGCGTCTGGTTTAAAACTATGAGGCGTTTTATTTAAAACAAGCTCGTGCTGCATAAAATATCAATTCATATTCACTTCATATCACTTAAGTTATGAATATTTGGCTTTTGAACGAAGGAAATAAATGGGTCTAGTCTTGAGATGTAGAAAAATTGGGCAGCTAGCTTCGAACTGAAATGCCTGCTTCGAAAATTATTTTAAAAGTTACAATCAAAAACTACAAACCACACATTTTCAATAAAATATTGATTCAATTCAAAAACAACATTCAAATCAATTCAATTCAAACATTCAAAACAGTAAAACACAAAATTAATTGCACAGTAAATTTCACATCAATTCGAATGTTTTAAAAAAACAAAGCTTTCAAAATTGCATCTCATAAAGCAGGGAAATTGAAAAAGTGAAAAATAAATTCTAGAAATGTTTAAGGGTAAAAATTGGAGGAAAATCACAGCTTTAAAAGAATTTCAATAATTTAACATGTAAAAACTAGTGTTCGACCGAATATTCGGTTTCGGTTTCGGCCCAAATAAGTGGTTTCGGTTTAAGTTTCGGCCTTTCTCTAATAAAAACAAAATTTTCATTCTCAATAAGAGAAGAAAAGAGGAATGAAATATTTTAAAGTGTGAAAAATTTAATTTTTAAGTTGAACAAATACCTTAAAGATGACCACTTAATTTAAAAAAAGTTGAATTGGAGGACATTACCTACTTAAAAAATGCAAACAAGATTATTTAAAAAAATTTCATTAAAAGTAAACGTTTGCCGAAGCGAATTATTTATTTTAAATTGTAAAAAATTTTAATTTTTTCTCTTTTTTAAAAGGAAGCAAATAATTAAAATGTAAAAAATTAAATTTAAAAATATAAATTAAACAATTTTAAATTTAAATCAAAACAAAAATTTGGTTTGAGGGACATCCCCGTAAGGAAAATAATTTGAAAACATTTAATTAAACTAAAAATTTCAATCGGAGAACATTCTCTGCATATGAAAATGGTAAATGAATAAATGAAAAATGAAATTTCATTCTCATTCATTCGTATTTTCGCTTCACTGCAGTTAAAATTAAAAAAAATTAAAATTTTTTTCAAAAGTAAACATTTAGTTTGCAGTTAAAATTTTAACACAACACTTGATAATTGCACACTTCACTTCACTAACTAAGAGAGAGAGCAAGTTGTCTAGACAATTTGAGTTCTAATATGTTTTAATTTTTTTTCAATTTCTAAGAAATAAAATGTTACGCAACTGGTAAACAAGGAGCTCTGTCCTTTTTGCTCATTAACACTCTTAATGGTTTCAAGATTCACAGCTGAGAATAACAAAGAAATTTCACACGAAAATCTGCCACCCGGCCATTAGTCATTTGGGGGGTCTAATGCAGTGTCTGCGATATGCACTCACCTGTATTTTTCCATTGGCGGTGCGCTTCACATTCGATGTCTGATATTCGTAATCAGTCTCAATGAAATTGTCTGTGATTTGCACTTTCGGCGAAATCACTTCTAAGTTCGATGCATCGATTTTCATTTTGCTTTTGTTAATTGATGCTTCTTTAGCAGTCAGATGAATTTATTTGTTTGAAATTTTTTTGTCGCAGTTGCAGCAATTTAAAGGTGGAACAAAAGTCTACAAATACTGCTTTAATTTTCGCCTTTTCTTCGTTTCTATCGCGGTGGCAATTGCGGTGGTTGTTGACAGTCTTTGCTTTTTAATAACACAAAAATATACAGACAGCAGAAATGCCTTCGATTTGCACTAATGTTGTGACGGCAATGGTAATTCGAGTGTGATTTGCGAAAATTTCAATTTCGCGGCTCAAAACTCACAAATTATTGGTTCTTTGACTTTTAGTTTGAATTGAGAAAACAGAAACAGGAATTGATTGTTTTTGTTTGTTGTCGTTGCGCTAACAGCTTAAGCGTTTACCAACTAATGAGCTTTCACAGCAACGAACGCTTCTATTTATGCTCCTCAGCAAGCGTTCGCTGCTCGCCTCATGCCATTCGGCAGCGTCACGGCGCTGTTGTTGCTGACGGTGATTGTTCTGATGGCGACGGCAGCGGTGCTAGTGGTGGTGGTGGTGGTGCCGGTTCGCGCTTCAGTCTCGGCGCATATGCGCACTGGGTGGGAGTGCGCGTGTGTGCGTATCCGTGTGGAGTGTGGGTTGCACTAAAATTGATGTGGAGTGGCGTAGAGCGCGCAATGCCGGCTCGTGCCAGCGTATAGCCGGCTTCGTGTGTCGCCTTCCTTGCTTATCGCTTTGTTATTGTTTTTTATCAGCTCGGCCTTTTAATGCCGCTCGACGCCGTGGGGAGTTTTTGTTGTTGCAGTATGTGGTATATTTTGCGAACCGAAATCGGTACTTTTGGTGTTTTTGTCTTCGCTATTTATGTAAATTGCAGCAATTTGATTTTGTTTTGATGATTTTTTAAGAACATATTTGGTACCTTTGGAGTTTCTTGCGCACCGATGACCAAAACAAAAAAGTTACAGCTCAACAAAAAAAGGCAAATTACTGGGCGCTTATTTTAAGCTGCACAAGTGAAAATTTGCATTGAAAATAGCCACGTTTACTGGTAGTTCCAAAGATATCAGAGAATATTTTGCAAAGGATGGTTATTTAGATGTTGTACAAGTTCCAGTAGAAATATTGCTGCCAAAGTTGGATTCCATCCATGTTTCTACATGTTTCTATATTAGTTTTGGAAACTTTTTTAACCCGAATTTCCAGAATTTTAAAACTAAAGTAAACCCAGAAATGAAACTGTCAGGCTTATATGAGCTAAATTACTAAAAACATTTGTTTAAAAAGTACAAAAACTATCTAAAATTTTTAAATGCAATATAATTCTAATATTCCATTAGAAGATAACATAATGTAATGCAATCGAAAATCTTTTGGATTTATCACCATTTGAAACATTTAGTGAGACTGTGAGGCTCACTTCTGGGAATTAGGGTTCAGGAGCTTACAACCCGTCATTTAGAATTAATATAAATCAAAAGGCTTTTTCTATTTAAGTATTAAGTACAAAACAATGTATGTATATCGAAGTAGCTCTGAGCCATAATATTAAAAAACAACTTGACCAAATAGTTCCCGGTATCAGCGTATCATTCCACTTGACATTTTTGTGGGCTGCCACACCTATGTTATTAGCAATATTCTCTCAAAATTTCAGTGTCCTAGCTTGAAATTTTTTAAAATGCTACAGTGTTGATTTGTTTTTGTGCAGGTTTCAATTCGATTCAACTCGTCGATTTTTTAACATGACAACCCAACGTCGCACAATGCTACCATTTTTCGTGAGCTTCTCACCAAGTTAATATAATTCGAATTCACCTAATTTAGCTCCCTGTGGCTTTTTCCTTTTCGATCAACTCAGGAAAGCCATTACGGTGAACGAGAGAAGTGAAAATATATATGAAATTCGAAGATGGCGGATCAAAAATGTTTTGAACCGCTGGCATAAGTCTTTCGAAGGAGAAGAAGAAGGGATTACTTCGAAGGAGGCAACATACAGTTTTAAGAACAAATAGTGATATATTTATGTGAGTGAATTATGTGATTTTGCCTTCTTAAGTCGACTTAAACGCTAATTGATTTTGTCCACAGGAGTTGCTGTTCCATTCGAGTTTTATCCAGCAGCATATAAACTAGATTTTCAATAAATATATCATAGAAATGTAATCCAGAAGGAGGGTACTCTTAAGAAAGTATTAATCTCTCTGAACACCTATCACTCATGAAGGGCACGAAGAAGTTTGGAAAATGTGAACCCAAGCCCAATCACAATTACTCTACTCCCAGTACCATGTCTCTTGTTCTTTCTTTATCTACAGAATGCAGGACAATAGCTTTTTGTTTTTAATATCCTACCCACCCCGACATCTTCGTACTAACATCTATAAATATTTGCAGTAAAATAGCTTCAGCTGCTTTTCTTGACCTATCACGTTGCCTTCGATTTGACTCACTTATTGTTGACAACCCACAATTGACACATCACTTTGGCTTTTGTCCACCCGGCGCTGTCTTACATTCAATTGATGGCAAGCGAATTTGACCAAAAGTTGTTGATTCATTTGCACAGAAAGGCCTTTGAGTTTTTTCCCACGGCGTATTTGACAGAGAAGCAAAAGCACGTTTCTTCCTTGAATTTGGATACCAGAATGGAACTGTATTTGTACCTGATCTCCGATGTACACTTATTAATACATGTTCATACATACATATGTTTTTAAATGCACATTTATGCTTGTAAGTGCGATTATAAAAGTACATATATGTATGTACAAGCGCCTTGCTGCCATTGACAATTTTAATTTCCCATTCTTCATGCCGCCCTCTGACCGGCCATTGTAAGCTTTGACTCTTAAGTATGAGGTGGCTGATTGACGGGCTAACTGGCTGGTTAACTCGCTGCCTAGTGCACACTCCGGAGTCCGCATGCTCGTTCCATTCTTCAGTAGACACACATGCACACACGCGTTCATATGTATGAATGGCTCGAAACTTCCAGAATGCGAATCTTGTTGGTTGGGGTTGGCTGTGGCTGTGGCAGCGGCTGCGACGGGCTTGTAGTTGTTGGCGTTTTTTGTTGCCGCGACATACACATAGAATATTGTTGTGGTATCGTACGCGCTGGTAAAATTCCATAAGCCCGGTTCAATTGACTCTGGGGGTATATGCGTGGAAAATTTTCCACACATAAATTTTTGCAACAAGGCACGCAACTGTTCAGCGAGCGGGCGCCTGAAGGTGCCTGTCACTTGCCGGTGGATGCTTCGGCTAGATTTGTTTTGTTTTCATTTGATTGGGCGCTCTTGCGTTGTTCTGATGCGCCGGTGCGGGTGAGGGTGCGAATGCTGGTGCTGGCGAAAGCGACAACGACGGTTCTGGAAACAACAAATCATTTCATTTATCTGCCGCTGCAACTGATTGCAAAATAGTAGCACGAAGGGGCGTAGCCAGAACTTGATCATGGGGGGTTTTAAAAATTGTTTTTTGCCAATTTGGTATGACATGCTTTTTAAAGTCAACTGCACTTTTCCAACAGGGCTTTTGTGGTGGCATCGAGAGACGACTTCTAATCGGTTGACACTTGTGACTATAATATTTCTTTGATTAAAAATCGAGATCTAACCATCAATCACCCGCCGTTTTTACCTGATGCGACATCCTCTGACTTTCACCTTTTCAAAAAATGCATTTGATAATGAAACAAAGGCGTTTTGAGGACGTAGAAAAGCCATCCAAAAGGCTTGTACCGACATCCTGAAGGACATTCCTGTCGACAATCTAAAATACTTATTAGTAGGGAATGGATTTTCATGCACCAAAAAATTAAAAATATGCGCATATCTCAAATTCTAAAACTGAAAAAATATGCAACAAAAATTGTTTATAAATTTATTGCGAACACAAACAATACAATATTAACAAGACATTTACCACTTATTAAACCTTTGAAATTAAATTTGCATTGAACACATTTACTTCATATACAAAGTAAAAAATTATTCAAAAAATTTTCAATCAATAATTTCCTAGATTTTTGGTACTTAAATCTGTAAGAAATATAAGAAAAATTTAAAAATATGCCAAAATATTGTTGAATATATGCAAAAATATGCTTTCAAAGCGAAAAAAAACTTAGAATATGGTTACAAATATTCATTTTATTGCAAATATGCCAAAATATACATTAAGAGATATAAGATAAGGTATTTTAAGATATTTTATCCATTTTGTTGAGAACATTCAAATTAAAAAAGCATACATTTGTATGGAAATCCGTTCAATAGACATGCTTTTAGATCATCCAAATCGCTGTTTTGAGTCTAAAGGAGACTATGTTATTAAAAAACAAAAATCAGTTTTGCCAAAGAAATTTTTTGTTATTATTCTTTTAAATGAAAGTGGGAAATGTGGGAACGTACATGCGTAATGATTGCAAATTTTAAATAGTTATAGGCCATGGGGGGTTCTGACACCCAAAACCCATTCCTTGGCTACGCCCCTGGTAGAACGTCAAGCAAATTGCATTCCATTCAATTGTCGATCAGCGATATACGAAAGAATTTTCCCGAATGCTTCAAAGCGTCAAACAATTTGCATACTGGTGCTTAAGAAATAACTCAAAACCATTCGAACAAATATTAATAAGAAATAGGTCGAAAACAAATATATTTATGTAAATATCCTGCTTAATGACTACTAAATGCATACAAAACAATAGAAACAATGAGACATTGACTGCACGAGGCATGAAATCAAACTTGAAACCTGCTTTTTAATTTCGTTTATCTGTCTACCCGATTAAGCCACCCAGCAAGCCACACGACAGCATCTAAAATTATACTCCCCAACGAGTTGACCTTCAAATATATATGTGTGTGTGTGTGTGTGACTAAACCAACCCTCACAGAAGGGATGCAGCGTGCAATGGAGATAACATGAGGGTAACCATAACTTCTAGAATTATCCATACATGAAAGGAAATGAAATGAAATAATAACTTCAAATGTATATGTGCACAAAAGCAATAAGCGTTTAAATCGACTTAAGACTTAAGCATAGAGTTAAGGCTGCTGGCATATTCTTCTAAAATGTTCTGTTTAAAATTCTACTAGTAAGTTTAAGATATTAGTAATACTTGCTTTGGTTCACAGATAATGAATGATTAATATTCAACTGAGCATTAACATTTTTTGCTTTTTTTTTAGATAGGCACATTTATTTATGGCAATTTAATAGCAGTTTGTAGTAGTAAGTAGATAATAGATTTTTATTATTTTTTATTTTCATTTTTGATTTTGATTATTTCTATTTATGTTAATACACATTATGCATATTTTGTTTATGTTTGACAATAAAGAGACAATACGTGTTTTGGTGTGCTAGACGATTTGTCACTATTGAAGATCGTTGCTTGTTCGTGAGGTTTTGATAAAAAACCAGACCAGAGAATTCATTAGACTCGGCTCTTTGTGATTTTTTACTTTTTTTTTTAACTGAAAAGTCTCAAGAAAGGACAGGGATATGCTACGATCGAAGAGATAGAGACCGGGAAAGCTCATTTCCATACCGAAAATCATAATAAGAAGTGCTTTGACGGTTGAAAAAAGTGGCGGCACAAGTGAATTACCAACTACTTCTACTACAACTTAAACTTCGGAACCGTACCAAATGTCATGTTTACTTCTTCTGTCATATGTCAACAATATTCAGTTCACAATTTGTCAAGTTTCATCCAACAACGCATTGTTTGACGCTCCGCAAAATGTCGGATTACGTGCCTACAAATTACGATTTGCGGACACAGTTAATTTTGTGGCGTGGTGTCATATGGTATGACCTTCTAAAACCTGGTGAAACGGTTAACGGTGAACGTTACCAACAACAATTGGCCGATTTGAACCGTGCAACACAAAGTGATTTTCCTCGATGACAACGCACCACCACACCGCACTAGAGCCACCAAAGAATTGGTTGCATCGTACAACTGGGAAGCTCTTGCTCATGCGGCTTACTCACCAGACTTGGCGCCTTCGGATTATCACATGTTCGCATCGATGGGCAACGCATTAACGGAACGGCGCTTCAATTCTCACGCAGAAGTCAAAAAATGGATCGATGATTGGTTTCAGGCAAAAGACGAAACATTTTTTTTTGGGGAGGCATCCATAAATTGCCTGAGAGATGGGAAAAATGTGTAGCTAGCGATGGCCATTACTTTGAAGAATAAAATTGTAATCATTTCCTCACAATAAACGTGTTTTTTTCATAGGCGCATACCTGGTATATATGAGGGGGATTACTTTCAAGGAGGAGAAATAGATATTGATAGATAAATAAAGAGTTACTTTTTTTAATGAACCTCGTATGTCGACAAGGCCGTTCACCTCTTTTTCCGGTGATGAATGTCATAAGAAAATTGATTGTTTTATTTCTTTTTTTTAATTATCTAATTTAGGTCCTTTAAGGCCATTGTTTTTAGCTTTAGAAGACATGTCCTATGCGAATCGGTTACCCCTGGCATCCGGTTCCACTGCATAGTATAGTAAAACTTGTATACAATAAATATTCCCCTGAAAATAAATGGGATATTTATATGAAATAATGAAATTAAATACTGAGACGATTGCCAAATCCATAGTTAAATAAACTAAGTGATCTTAGTAGTGACTGTTGTCAAAATCGGCACTATTATTTAGTCATACCAAAAAAAAAAAAAGTAAACAAATATAATTCAAAACAACCCGTGAAATTATCGAAAAATTCATGTGAATTCAAAATTGATTTTTTTTTTGTTTTTGAAAAATTAACATTTGTGCGGTGTCTTGAGAAAACCATAGTGTGAAAAAAATAAAACAAAAATACAAGATGTCTTTTTTGTGCTATGCTACTCGGCCTATGTAGTCATATGAGCATATGTACACAAGTATATAAAGCATAGAAAGTTATAAATTCATGTAAACATAAAATTTATTTTTCTTAGACCCTTTTCAGGTCCAATTATTCCAAGTAATTTAATGATAGAAAACACATTGCACACACTTTACACCTAAAATGCTATGAAAACTAAACTCCGGTATTATAAAATAAAAACAATTTGACAAAAGAGGTTGCCAAAATAAGTCTTGTCTATATGGCAGAACTGTCAGGTATGTTCTGTCAGGCAGAACAAAAAACTTGAAAAATACTCGAAGATCAACGAAGCAATACTTTTTTGGTTCATGTCAATTGCAACAGTTTTGGAGATACCTTCGTTATAATATTAAATGAAAGCACAAAGTTTTACAAAGTAGTCGAACTATTTAAATGAGCTAATAATGCACATATTTGACATTTGTTATTAGTCAAAGTCTCAAATATTTCATAATTTAAACTCTTTCTTTGTTCTCCTTCTTCCAGCAAAGCAATTACTTCGTCTACTCATCTAACGGGAATTGTTTTTCTGTTTAAAAATGTTTTAGTGCTCGCAATACCCGGTTTATATAATAGGTACATATCGGTTGAGCTGAAAGTGCAAACTCCATCAGAACACAACACATGCGAAACTGCCAATGTGTCGACCATCTTTGGTTATCAAGAATTGTTGTGTATTTTCTATGAATCACTTTCATTATGATACGTCTATTTCTCATATATGAAACGAAAAAATTTTCCATGGGGAAGTCTGTAATTGATTTGTTTACCTTCTATATATGTTTGTATATCTGCATTACTACTTTTGGATGTGTATGGTTTTACTTTTCACCATTTGACAACAACACCAATTTAACTCGCCCAGTCATGTATACTCGTACATGCTTTCAGATTGGATCAGTTGATTCTGTGACCTTGGGTAAATGCATTCAATCCCATTGTTCATACTATTAAAAATTAAATTATTTGAACTTCTTATACACGTATAACGTTTTTCAATTGTAACTAAGTAGTCCAAAGAATGTGTTTTTGACTGTAATTCAGCATGAAAATTTGCTACTTTCGGCGTGATGAATTACAGTTTGGCGAATAAAATTGTTACTTGCACAATTCGATCCATATTTGACAATTTCTATAGGCGTCTAAGATTGTTTCTGGCGTATAGTAGTGCATTTCTGCTTTCCACTCTGCATTTAGATCATGAAAATGTAATTTATCTGGTCACATCGAGGACTCTTTGTCTAACATAAAATGTATTTTAGTTATTTTTAATGTTATTCCAGGCTTTTTTGTTAATTTCATTTGAAAATACAAGTGAATTATTTTAAATGTAATAATAGTTTAAAATTAATTTTAAAAAATCCAAAATTCAGTGTTAAACTTAACCCTCAGAGGCCATACGGGTGCAAATCGGGCAGGCCGAAAATTTCGGATAACTCTCTCTGCTAGAATACGCCATCTGTGTTGTACGGGAATTATGTCGATACACTGGCTTAACCATCGAGCAAAAGTTCGACATCATTCGCTCCATAGCTGATTTGCTTAGAACACCGAAAAGTGTTGTAAATCCCAATTTCCCAATTTTTCAAGGACCTGTTAAAAATACTTAAAATATGATTTATGAAATGAGTAATTTTTTTTATTGTTATTCAAGCATCCGTTGTCATTTTCCCCAAGTTTCATTGATCTATCTTTCTTTGTAAAGAAAGAACAATTTTTTGGCAAAAAAGAAAATGTCAAAAAAGTTTATTTAAAAACTGTAATTTTTTTATGTGTTAAATTACTCCGACGGTTTTTCTGATAGCATATTCGGATTCCCCAAAAAATTTCACCCCAGAATAATATAGATTCTTATATATTTATCACATATGCCAAAACAAATAAACAATTAAAATCGTGAAAACCAGATTTGCACCCGTATGGTCTTTACGTTACTGGGAAGAGGTATGGCCTCTGAGGGTTAATAATTCATTTAAATTAGTTATTTATTTGAATTAAATAATTTTATTTAAATTTTAAAGAACTTCGTGAAATGAATAAAAGGAGTAAAGCTAGAGTGGCCACCGAAAGAAACGTTTTCTTTATTTAAAGTTTGCTGAATTGGTATTCGAACACAGTATTCTCTCACTTGTGTAGCAATAAAACAACAAATAAGCAGTGAACTTTATTATTAAAATTCTTCAATCCATAAAGACTTTAAACAACTACAGAAATTAAAATCTTTATTATAATTTACGAATAGTTGAATTGAATTTAAAATTTACCACGCAGTTAATTTTATACAAATATCATAATAAAATAATATTTATAAAATTTAAATGCCTTACGTAAGGCAATTGGAAAGAGTATCGAAATTTTAAGTGTAGAGACATTGTCTACTGCCCAAGTCAGATAACAACTGTCCAGCGACATTTTAAATTTATTTTAAATTAAATTTTTGTAATACCGAATACACCGTACGCAGTACATATATATATGTACATACGTATGCACGTATGGTGTAGCGATATTACCTGACCAGCCTTAATCAACAACAAATTAAACCTGAAAGACTTTCTAGCCATTCTTCACTAGACTTTCTTAGAATTCTGGCTGTGCACGTTGAAAGTTGTACTACATAATTTGAAGCCATATATGTAATACTTCTATATTGGCACTAACGTATCTTCACAATGTGTTTTCATTCGGAAATCATATATGTTTAAAGCTAATTATTATAATATAATAATACTATAATTATAATTATTTTCAATACAACAATAGTTGCTAAATATAAAATAAAAGAAATATAAATGAACATGTTATAATTATATCATCTATCTGTATATGAAAAATTTATGTCTGTTTGTTTGTTGGTTGCACGACACTAAAACTCAACAATTAGAAGGCCGATTGAGCTGAATTTTTGACAGAATGTTCGTCTTGACTGAATCTCGGTAAACCACATAGTGCGAATACGACCCGATAGGTGGGCATGGCACCTCCCATACAACCTAAATATGGAATATATTCGGAATTATAGGTCGGACAACCATGGAATTTTGGTGCGGGACCACTTATTAATATAAATGTGTCGTTTCACTGGCGAAAATTCATGAGCGTTGGACAAGGGGTACTTTTCAAGCGACCCAAATGTTTTGAATAACTTTGAAACTACAGATCACACATCAATGACATTTGGCACAAACTTACGGTTCAGACGTGCCCTTCAATAGGGGGCATAGCACTACCCGTACAACCCAATTTAACGTGGAATAGCTTCGAAATAACAATTCGGACAGCATTGAAAGTTTGTATACCGCCGTCCCATATATGTGTCATTGTACTGATGAGATTTCATCGGCGTTGGAAAAGGGTTTTGTTTTAACGAGGAGTAAAAGCATCGAAAGCGTAGGTCAGTGCGAACATTTAACCCGCCAAACATCTCCCCTTGTCCGACGGAAAGTTCCACCCGGAACTATCTCTAAGTATTTCGCCGGGAGACCGTCTAAGCATTAAAGCTCAATCGTCTGTTGTTGGTCTGTCAAGTCCGTTATTGTCTGCTATGGTTTTGCGTCGTTGCGCCGCGCGTTAGCGCTCAATCCACCGAAGTGTCGTCCTGGTCCTTGCTGCCGTCATCTCTACGACTTCTCATTTTCCGGGTGAATCGAACATTTGGTGGACCAGGTTGGCTGTCGTGTAGGCTTCACCGAAGACTTCCGTAATAGAGTCCCTTTCGCTAGCAAAGCGTGGGCAACATAACAGGACATGCTGAGCATCTTCGATTTCGTTGGGCACTGAGGACAGAAAGGATCGTTCTCATGTTTAAAATGGGTGCTGAAAGCACCCAAGCTCGCTTAGGAGCTGCGTGAGATAAAAATCTACTTCCCCGTGTTTG
This sequence comes from Melieria omissa, assembly GCA_963971225.1. NCBI lineage: Eukaryota > Metazoa > Arthropoda > Insecta > Diptera > Ulidiidae > Melieria > Melieria omissa. The sequence goes on from OZ020269.1 coordinate 95,198,995, forward strand.
CGGTTAATCCAAAGCTCACTGTGACGAATCGTTGGACAAGGGGTGTGGCAAATTGTTTGTGACTAAAATTTTCCGAGTAACTTTGGAACTGTCGCACATCAGTGAAACTGGGTCCCACCCTTTGAGGAAGAATGGATTGGGCATTACACAAAAGGGGCGTGTCACTGCCCACACAGTGTTGTATGAAGAAACTTGATATATTGGGCCCATAACATAATATTAATAAAACTTTAAAAAACATTTTTATTATTAAGAAAAAATCAACAATTTGTGCATCAACTCACTAGACAGAGGGTCATGACTTTGAATATCAAAACTAAGTTCTATTTAATGCACCGTCTGACAAAAAAAAAACCCATACTAAAGTTTTCAATTGAAATCAGCCTAAAAGTTCGGTTTTATTTCCTGGCATTCCGCATTATTGAATAAAATGAGAATTTTGTCTTCGGATTTCTGCGGAAAATGCAATGAAGAAACAGCTGTACATGGTTTTTGAATTTGAACTTAACTGAAAAAGATTCCTTCACTTAGAGACTACGACAGGTCCTGAGGAAATCTACAACCTATAACCTCTCAGAGTGTTTAAAAGTAAGAAAGAGAGTGTTAAACCTAATTGGAGGGTTAAACTGAAACTTGCACAAAAGATTAATATTGATTGCAAAGCTTTTAAGTCTACAAAAATTATAATAAAAACAATACCTATTAAATGTAGACAGAATACTCAAACTAGAACGTCTACGTGTTGACATGCATATTGACAAAAGATATGATGAAATTGTTTAATTAAATCTGTGGTCAAAAGCAATAATCGCCTAAGTCGAAAATCGCTGTTTCGAGCAATCTCGTTTTAAAGTTTTAGCGCGTAGTGTGTTCGTAAAGGGAATGCGAATAGGTTTTTATTAATAACTTTTTTAATTTTAAAGTTACAAACTCCCTGATTTTACACAAACGTAGAGCACAGTTAAGGGAACGTGGTGGCATCCATAACTCAATTTCTTCTTAAGTCGACTTAAGCGGTTATTGCTTTTGACCACAGAAATTTCAAGTTCATAAACTTTTCTGTGTGGCATTAAAACTGGTAAATCTTCATTTAAAAGATTTTAAAAACCGTTGCAAGTAGTCTTTTGCTTAGTTTTCTATCTCATTTCATTTGAATTTTACTATCAAATTTAGTTCAGTGGATTCTCAGTGTAATTGCAATTTATTGTTAATAATATTATTATTCAAATTCATAATTGGAAGAGAAAACTAATAACTGCCAGGGCTTTCAATTTGGCAATTAATAACTAATCCGTATGAGGCAGACACCCGTGAAGGTGTCTATAACTAGATGTTTGTTTTTGTTGATCAGTTCAGACTCGATAAATTGACACATTCATGCACAACAAAACAAATGGTTTATGCCAAGCGGCTGTCAATATAATTGCGATAGTTATGCAATTATAAATCAGCTCAGTTGGCTTTCAAGCGAATCATAAGTGGAACGATATGGAACTGTGACAAACACACCCACACACACACACCCACACAAACAACCCAGTAATTGAGCTGCCAACGGAACTGTGATTTCAGGGAATGCGTGAATGGTCGCATAGCTGTGAGTGATCGAAATTTTCATTACACAATGGCAGCACAAGTGCATTCGCCGAGGATAAGTTTACACATTGGTGTGGGTGTCATGTAGCATTATGGATAAGAAGTACTACGACGATAAGCCACGACTTTAATGAAAATATATTTTCGAAAACTCGCAAAGTCATCATGTGGTCCAATCGTCTCGCTCGCTAATCGCATGTGAACCATTCAAATGCATCCAGACACGTGCACAGCCCGAAAACAAAGCAAAAACCATTGCTTAATCTGTACGAAATTCGTACACACGCACACACGCGCACACAACACAAACACACAATGCACTTCCGCTTCGGGATTTGTTATCAATTGAAAGGGGTTTCGGGACTGTGAGCGCGACACATTTAATGCTGCCATTCTTATGTGTTGTATAACAGCCACGAGAAGAGAGTATAATAATAAAATTCAATAGAAAAAATGGGAAGTCGATGCGATTAATGAGTTCCCAAAGTATTTATTCATCACAAAAAATTGTTGTGAAATGTTGTAAACATTGTGGCGAATTTTTTTTGTCAATTGTTTTAAAGCATTTGAACTGAAAACTGCAGACACTGCTCCTTATTGTACTTTAAGAGTTGAATGACTTGCATGAACTTTTACTCTGAATAAAGTGAATGAAAAAGTGTTTATTTAGTTGAAATTCAAGGACATTTATTTTAAGTTTTGAATGAAGTTGACAATGCTTTGTTTTAAGAGCAAATGTATGTAGTTTTTTCAGTTAGAAAAGTTTTGTTTCAAGTTATTAAAAATGTGTGAAATGTTTTTATTGTAAATGTAAGAATATTTTTAATTTTTTTTTTATTAATTGAAACAAATTGTATTGGATCCTTGGATCATCTTTTGTTAATTTATTGTAACCATATTTTTAAGTCTGTAAAACGAGCATGTCAGAGTCTACAATTGTAACTGTAATCACTGAAATGTTCAATTATAGTAGAAACATACAGCAAATTACAATTTAAGGATATAAAATCAAATGATTCATTCAACCTTAGAAATTATACTCAGCTCTTATATCTGTGCTTCAAAATTATTATTGAGCCGTAGCTAAAACATATTTCGATCGATCACATTTTACAACCTTCTCTCTCAACAATGTGTAACCCAAGATTTGCTTACATCCCAACAAACACTGAACAAAAAAATCTCAAACCTTTGAGAAACCCTTTGATATCAAATTGTTTTCCAGCATTATTTCAATTTGAAAATGAATCTTTTCTCAAATGTTTCTCAAATGTTTGCTATCAACTTGAGAACGACTTGAGATGAGTTGAGAAAAAGTTTACATTTACCACGTTTGATAATTTTATTATTCTCAATGGGTTTAAGTTACGTTTACCTTAATATGAACTAAATAAATTTTGTGCCTTAATAAAATGTTGCGTTATGTTACCGACCGATACCAAATTTTGTGGCCGATGCCGATTAATCGGCCGGACTCTAGTTATGTTTGCCTTAATATAAAATGAATGAAATGAACCTAAAATATTTTTATATATATGAGTCTATTCTTTTTGTTTATTTCACGCCAATCTATACAAGAGGCGAATTGGATTCCATCCGTTCCACTATGTACATTTGAGAATTTTAAATTCTTAATTTGATAAAAATGTGCGAATATGGCGAATTGGATTCCATTCGTTCCGCTCGTTTGAGATACATTTGAAAATTTTAAATTCTCAATTTGAGAATAAAGACAAATTTCCATATTAAAAATGTGCCTTTTAAGTTGAGAACGCCATAACAGTATATTTGAGTTCAATTTGAGAACAAACGTTTGAGATTTGAGAAAGCAATTTGATTCAAATTTACCTCAATTTGAGATAAGTCATTAATGTTTGTTGCGATACTTGATCATAATTAATCCGTCGCTACCCAGTAAACATTTGGGCTTGTTATGAAATTGCTAGCAACTTGATATCAAGCATGTTTCTCAACACTTACCTTTGAACTCAACACTTGCTTTTGGCTTGATATCAACTTGAAAACAATAGCTTTTTCAATAAAAAGGGAAGAAGTTTAGCAATTTGAAATTGCTATTGTTTTCAAATTCATTGCAAGCGTATGGCAAGTTGAGAGCAAACCTCTTTTCAAAGCTACAGGGCTTGATATCAATATTGATTTCAAGTGTATTTGTAAGCTTTTGTCAACAGTTCCAATTCCACTAGTCCCAATCAGTTTTGTACATATTGAAATTTCTACACTTTGTTTGTAATAAGTCTGGGGGAGTCTACTCTGTAATGCGATGCGAAAGCGATGCGAAAGTGAGTTGCGATGCGAAAGTCAATCGGTACTCTGTATCGCTTTCGCATCATTGAAAAACGGCCCTAATTTTGTGTCGAGAGTAAGTTGGCATTACTAACGTCGAGTGTCATAAAATTCAAACAAAATAAAAAAAAAGTAAACAATCGCATTTTTTTGAAACTTAAAATCGAAATACGGAGTGCTACAAATGCGAAAGGGGAAAATCGAAATGCGGAAGTCGAAAATTTTAATGCGATTGTCGGATTTCAGAGTACAAAGTGTGCGAATGCGATACATTTTATGTTCGCATCGCATTAGAGAGTAGCCCCCCTGTTATTTTTATTTTGCAATTCATTTGCATATATTCTTAAAACATTGATGTAGTTCTAGTTGTTAATAAACTTAAATTATTGTTTACATTTTTTTATTTCGTTTGGTATGCAGCTTTGTGCTTTGTAGCCCATTCTGCCAAGACGCCCTTATGGATGATGTGTGTTTGCTTCCCGCAACATCCTCCAGCTCATCCACCTCATCGTCTTCCTCGCTGAAGGATGAGTAAATCGGTGATGCAATGTCTTCCGTTTTTAGCTGAGAGGCGGACTCCACCGGACCGTTGTTAATCTCATTGGGTGGCGCTGGTGCCATCAAACACTTAATCACTTGGCCGCACTCATTTTTCACTTTTTTGTATGCACTCATTTCTTTCTTATTATTTTTTTATTTCTTTTAAAAAGTTATAAAGTTATCTTATAAATTACGACGATCCTTACCGACTGTTTGCGACGACACGAATGAACAATTGAATTCAATTCACTGGAAATTCACAGCCTTCTTCGATCCTCTCAAAATTCAAAATTTTTCAACTTGATTGCAAGTTGATAGCAAGCCGAAGGCAAGCCTTTTGCAAACCTTTGAGATTTCAAAATTTTTCAACTTGATTGCAAGTTGATAGCAAGCCGAACGCAAGCCTTTTGCAAACCTTTGAGAATTCAAACTTGATATCAACTTGTTATCAAGTGCTTGTTATCACCCAGTAAACATTTGGGCTTGTTATGAAATTGCTAGCAACTTGATATCAAGCATGTTTCTCAACACTTACCTTTGAAATCAACACTTGCTTTTGGCTTGATATCAACTTGAAAACAATAGCTTTTTCAATAAAAAGGGAAGAAGTTTAGCAATTTGAAATTGCTATTGTTTTCAAATTCATTGCAAGCGTATAGCAAGTTGAGAGCAAACCTCTTTTCAAAGCTACAGGGCTTGATATCAATATTGATTTCAAGTGTATTTGTAAGCTTTTGTCAACAGTTCCAATTCCACTAGTCCCAATCAGTTTTGTACATATTGAAATTTCTACACTTTGTTTGTAATAAGTCTGGGGGAGTCTACTCTGTAATGCGATGCGAAAGCGATGCGAAAGTGAGTTGCGATGCGAAAGTCAATCGGTACTCTGTATCGCTTTCGCATCATTGAAAAACGGCCCTAATTTTGTGTCTAGAGTAAGTTGGCATTACTAACGTCGAGTGTCATAAAATTCAAACAAAATAAAAAAAAAGTAAACAATCGCATTTTTTTGAAACTTAAAATCGAAATACGGAGTGCTACAAATGCGAAAGGGGAAAATCGAAATGCGGAAGTCGAAAATTTTAATGCGATTATCGGATTTCAGAGTACAAAGTGTGCGAATGCGATACATTTTATGTTCGCATCGCATTAGAGAGTAGCCCCCCTGTTATTTTTATTTTGCAATTCATTTGCATATATTCTTAAAACATTGATGTAGTTCTAGTTGTTAATAAACTTAAATTATTGTTTACATTTTTTTATTTCGTTTGGTATGCAGCTTTGTGCTTTGCAGCCCATTCTGCCAATGACGCCCTTATGGATGATGTGTGTTTGCTTCCCGCAACATCTTCCAGCTCCTCATCCACCTCATCGTCTTCCTCGCTGAAGGATGAGTAAATCGGTGATGCAATGTCTTCCGTTTTTAGCTGAGAGGCGGCGCCGGACTCCACCGGACCGTTGTTAATCTCATTGGGTGGCGCTGGTGCCATTAAACACTTAATCACTTGGCCGCACTCATTTTTCACTTTTTTGTATGCACTCATTTCTTTCTTATTATTTTTTATTTTTTTATTTCTTTTAAAAAGTTATAAAGTTATCTTATAAATTACGACGATCCTTACCGACTGTTTGCGACGACACGAATGAACAATTGAATTCAATTCACTGGAAATTCACAGCCTTCTTCGATCCTCTCAAAATTCAAAATTTTTCAACTTGATTGCAAGTTGATAGCAAGCCGAAGGCAAGCCTTTTGCAAACCTTTGAGAATTCAAACTTGATATCAACTTGTTATCAAGTGCTTGTTTTCAAATTGAATTTCAAAAATATATCAAAGGCTTGCTTCAATGTTTACTGGGCAAATTGAATTTCAAAAATATATCAAAGGCTTGCTTCAATGTTTACTGGGTAGAATATTTCTCCCACAGTTTGTTTATAGGTATTTGTAAAATTTTGAGGCACATTAGAAATAAACCCAAACATTTAAGCAATTTCTGAAGCTAATATTGAAAGGACCCAACAAACAATTTCTCGATATAAATTACACTGTACACAAAAAAAATAACAAGGAAAGAAGCAACCAAGTGCATCGCTTCCTAGAGCGGTGCAAAAAATATTTCACTCCGTCTGATCTCCGCATTATTTTCACCACCTTTATCCGACCTAAGATGGAGTTTAACTCGCACCTATGGGCGGGGGCTTCAAAAACCCATTTGGAGCTCCTGGACTGGGTGCAAAACCGTGCGATCAACCTTATAGGGGACAGTAGGGTATCCAGCTCTATTGACTCCTTAGAACATCGTCGAAACGTGGCATGTGTGGTGTTATTTTACCGATACTTTTTCGGTAATTGCTCAGTGGAGATGAGCAACTTGATGCTATCACTCCGGGTATTCCCTCGGGCAACCCGTTTGAATACTGGCGCCCATGCATTCCACGTTGAAACGATGATTCAGCGCACTACGCACTACCGAGAAGGTTCGTTTCTGGCCCGTACATCGCGGTTTTGGAATGGTCTCCCTGCGGATGTTTTCACCAGCACTTATGATCTCGATGGGTTCAAGTCAAGAGTCCATAACCACTTCTCTCAAAATCCTATCTCGTAACCTTTATGTCCTTTCTGAACCAACGCAATGCCTCGCATTAATAGGGGTCAGCACCTGCGCGTTTGTTCGAGTCAAAAAAAAAGGTTCCTGACAACGGATTCTGGTAGAGGGGGCCAAAAAAAATATACGTGTATCGGCGTTTTGAAAGTTTACGTCTGCATTTTTTTAAGGGGGTTAAAATTTTACCCTTTTTTCACATTCTTATGGTGAATCGGCATACGAAAACCATGAAACCTCAAATTTTAGGTATATGATTTGTTCAGCAATTTGATGTAAAATACTGCGAAGAACATTTTTGTGGAGCATTTTAACCCTGCAGCTCCTATTTGTATGGGTCAATTTGACCTTTTTTTTCTTAAATGCCAAAAATGTCCTATAAAACAGGACTTTTTAAGAACAAATTGTACCATGAAAATATTCACCATCAAATTCTACTATAGGTCTCTGAATACATCAAAGCTCAGAAATTAACTTGAATGCCAGAATTAAGCCAAAACTGAAAATGTGTTTAAGTGTTTATTTCGTACTTATTCAAAATTGGTACTAAAATCTCCTACAAAACTTGATTTTTGAGGGTTAGTGTGTATGGGAAAAATGTTGAACGCAAAATTTCACTATAAGTAACCGTACAAAAAAGCTCTAGATATATATAAATAGAAAAATTTAAGGTATTCATTATATTTTTCGCTTAGCTCTTGGCAGTTCCACACCGTTATCACATAATTTGAACGTTAGCTTTTCTTCATTAAAAAACAGACATACTATACATACTTACTCAACATATTTCTACCTACATTAATGCTAATTCAAGATGCTATACTTTAGACTTAAAGCCTGTGATATTTAGTCGTTGATATATAAATATTCCTGTGAACCTCATATACTCACGCAATAGCCAAAAAACCATGAAATTCTGTTATATTTCTTTGCATCCGACAATTATTGCTCCCAATTACTTTAAAACAACAAAAGGTACAACGTTGTAATTACAAGAAAGTATTCACATTTAAAGCTTGTAATTTTTATTCGATTTTGAAATATTCTTAAGAGCAACACAATACACAATCTGTATAATTTAGTTACATTTTGTCTAAGAAACTTCATCAATTTTCAAACAAGCAAAACTTATTGATAAAAGCGCAAAAGTGCAAACAGAAGATCTAATTATCATATTCGTTATTCAAAAATCACATTGGTGCTCACAACATTCAAGTTTGTATAATGCTCTCATGTGAAAGTTTAGATATATTCGTTAGTTGTCAAAATTGCAGTGATAAATGGGGCGCATTGCCAAATATGCTTTATTTACAGTGATAGTATCTGTTTGAAGTGCTACAACAAAGCTGGAATGTTATATTCTTCCGTCGGACGTGCATGCATGAGTAATAAGTGTAATATGTGCCACAGCAGTGGACATCAATTATCGAGAAACTCCCACTCGCTAGAGCTGCCATTCGAATCGGCCGAACGCGGCGGCGTTTTACGTGGCGTACACGGATCACGCGCCGCTCGAAAATCTGGCAGAAAACTATCGATTTCATCTTGCACTGGAGCTGTGTGTACGAAATGCAATTGTGATGTTGCTGTTGATGTGGGTACTATCGTTGTTGCTGCGGCCGGTGCGCCTGCTGATGCATGCTCATCAAAGTCCGCCACCAGGGAAGCGGCAAGTAAGGCATTGTGGCAAATATCATCGATGGGCTGACCGGCGCTGTAGTCGCCGCCGTCTTCAAAGTAGTAAAGCTTTTTGCGTGGTGTGGTCTGTACGCCAGCATCTTCGACCAGGGGCTGGTGAGGATATGCTTGTGATAGTTCCAGGTTGGGTGATGGTGTTGACGCTGGTGCAGGCGGTGTTCTAGCTGCACTGGTCGATTGTTTGTCTACGTTTTCTGTGCCATGCTTTTTGCTCTCAATGCTGACGCCAGCCATTAGCAACTCCTCTGCTAAACTTTTCTCTTTTTTCAGACATTGATTTGGCACTGTCGGTGAGCGTTTTATGTTCTTCTCAGCCAACTTCTTTGATCTCGAATGAAGTCCAGCAATATTTAACTCCTCGGCAAGCGATTTTTCTTTCCTTACATGTGATAGTGGTAACGCGGCGGCATCAACAGGCTCTGCCAAAATTTCAGTAGACTGCAATGCCTTCTGAACTGCTTCGGTCGGTTCTACTCGGCTGCAAATAAAAAAATACAATATGAGTTTCGTCTACTTGCGAAATGTACGAAACATTTTAGCGCACCTCGTTGAGATTACTGTTGCGCAAAAACTAGCATCCATTAGCGTTGGTTTCGTGGTCAGCTGCTGTGACGTTTGTCGCACATTTTCTGCTGCTACTGACGTGTTGTCCGGTGGGACTGTCACCACCTGCGCTATCTCAACAATGCCATGCGACTTTGTAGGTGCAACGTCTGTCACCAGACGCTCGCGACTACGGCGCTTCTTACGTCCACTCTGTGAAACGCTGCTGCGATGTAGAATTGACTGATCAAAATCCATGGTGCCAATTTGATTGAATATTTCTAGGCGACGATTCTGCTCGCCTCTCGGTGACTCCACGGCCAATTCGATTTGTACATTTAAGTTGAGCGCTTCGACGGGCGGCAACTCAAAGCACTCTTCGGCTTTGGTAATCGAGTGGTCTTCAGGCTCATACTCCACGGGAGACTCGAAAGCACCAGAAATTGCGGCACCCAACATTGGAACCGGTGGTGGCATTGATGGATTAAAGATGATTTTGGCTGCAATGAAAGCAAATGCGAGCAGGGTGTGGTCATTTTAATGATGATCAATATTAGGTAATAACATATATTAAACAAATAATTACTTTCTGTACTTAAGTTAATTGGTTCATTAACAAAAATTATAACTAAACATTTGCAACATGTTTTCCAAATAATTACCAATTTTGCTGGGCCTCTCAGGCAGCGGCGCTAACCGCAATAACGAACGTGCTCCTTCCAGTATGAAAATCTCTTTTTCGTATACGCAAAAATCTAATATTTTACGAAATCCTCTGGCCGCTGCCTCCACACGCAATCGATCCAAATTCAGAATGTACAGCGTAGACTCGTCATGCGTGACCACAAGCGAATCTTCACCAGCATACAAATACAAATTGCAAAAATTCCGCGCACTAAAGTCAGCACTGTCCTCCATCGCGTGTGGCGTGCGACGGCACAGGCCCGACTTTGGATTAAGAATTGGAATTTCCCAGGTGGGGCTGCTGACGACCGCATCGCGAAACAGCAACGTCTTCTCCACGTTGCCCTCGGTATCGGCAATCCAAAAGCGCAACCCAGGACGACCACAAATCAACAGCGGCCGCTTTGTGTGTCGCTTGAGAAAGGTGCCGCCGCAGTCAGTCAGCTGCTTGCGATCCTTTTTGCCCACCTGCGTAATGTGCCACTGGCCAGTGGTAGCGTTGCGCTGACACACAATTGACCGGTACAGTGTCGATACGAGCAGATGACTCTGATGCACGCTCAGCTGTACGATTTCGTAAGCTTCACTTAGGATCTCAGCCGATTTGCTTAGATGCTACAAAAGATCAGTTAATCAATGAAATATAATGCACAACATTTTCTGACCTCTCTAACTCACCGCCTGAAAGTCAAACTCTGTTAATACAACCACTCCTTGGCGATCGCCCGAGTACAGCTTCATGCCGTTCTTGGACCATTCGCAGCAGTTGACAGTGCTGCGGTGCAGGTCGCGTATGGTGTAACGTTCTATGGGCTTGGGACGGGCACAAGGCGCAACCAAATTCAGATCGGCAGGCAGCTCCTTCTGTATTTGGAATACGCTCACCTGGCCACTGGAGTTACCGGCTGCAACCATATACTCCACCGAGTTGACGATTTTCACGCAGCTGATGCGAGCCGCAAACTGAAGCAATAAAACAAAAAAGGAGTGGACGCAGTTTATTAGAAACAGACATGCAATATTAATGGGTTCCCGTCGGTGAGTCATGCTATGATGTTAATGTGCAGTTTTCTGCTCGGGGTGGGGATTCACATGTAGGGACAGGTTTCCCAAAAAGTCTCTTATTTTCGGCAGCACACTTACCTCGGTGCGCAGTTTCTGCACCTCGCCGGTGTGGCGGTTGTACCAGAAAACCAAGCCTGCATCGCTGCCCAACGCCAAAAATTCGGCGATGGCATCTATGCAGGTAATGTTCAAATCTGCCGGGAAAATGCCGAGTGCGCGTGTTATGCGCGCCGGAATTTTCTCAATTACGTCCGTCAGTGGTGCCCATTCTCGTATCGAATAGACTTCTTTGGTATTCATGAATTTTCCGGTACTACACTTTTCACTATTTAAACTTTTAACAACTTTAGTTTACTTTTTTCCTTTATTTATTTGCCGTATTTGTGTATTTTCGTACTAAAGGGGCGAGTATCAACAAGAGCGCAACAACAAAATCGTAACTGAGGCAATTATTGTACCAAATGTCAAATTGGCAACTGTTTTGTTTTTGTTTTTATTGGGCAGCATGAAAACAGGAGTGTTTCGATCAGATAACAGCGTTGTAATAGTTGCCATATAATTCCATACGGGAAAGGCAAAGAAGGGAGAGCAGAGAGATAGAGTGTTAAATTAAATGAAAAAATCGCTGTTTGTTAATAATTTTCTTTATTAATGTAATTTCCATAAACACAAACTTAGACCAAATTCTTCAGATCTACTCAATTCAATTTCTTTCCTCAGATCTATTACAATTTCGACTACCATATAATTGCGCTTGACGCCAACCCTGCATTTCGGTCAGGTGTCGCACAATCCGTGGGGAAAAGCCGTAATGAGTAATTGAAAAGTAGTAAAAAGCGTAAAGTAGTTATTGGAAAAACAGATATCTGACAAAAAACGCTGAGTCCAACGCGGACAAAGTAGAGCAGCATAAATCTCTTACCGCAAGTGACTTCGTGGTTGTTATTGATGCACTTTAAGTGCGCAGATAAAGCAGCGAACACAAGTGCCTACTAGCGCTGGGGACGTACAAAGTTCAAGTGACAAACAAGAGTAAGAGGAGAGAAAAGTCAGCGGAGCACATAACATGGTGGAAAACAACAACGGCGACATGGCTAACAATTATCGCAGTGCCGTCCTTGTGGAGCCGAATCTGATGCCGCCAGGCGCTGGTGCGGGCTATGGCGGAGTTGCGGGCGGCAGTAGCGCTGGCGATGCCATGCTGCGCACACAGTTTGCGGGCAATGTGAGGGCCCTGCCACCACCATTGCCGCAAGCACCTTTCGCCGGCACAGGTGCACAGGTGGGGTACGGTGGATACGGCAACAGCGCCTTTGGTGGTTATGGAGCTGGTTTCGGCGCAGGTAGCTTTGGTTCGTATGGTGGCTACGGCGGTGGCTTCGGAAGCGGTTATGGTGGATTTGGTGGCTTTGGCGGCAGTTATGGCGGTTACGGTGGAGCTTACAATCGCTTTGGTGGAGGCATGAATCCTATGGATCCGGAAGCACGTTTCATACAGCTGGCCGAGGCAAGCTCACGGCCGGCATTCCAAAGTATTGAATCACTGGTGTCGGCAATTGGCAACATAGCTGCCATGCTGGACTCCACGTTCTTTGCGTTGACCAGTTCATTCCGTGCCATACTGGGCGTGGCGGCGAATTTTGGACGGTTGCGTGGTGTTTTTGCGCAATTTTGGCAAACATTTGCCATCTTTCGTGGACTCGCATGGATTTACAAAAAGTATGAAAGTATGCCGTCTTTTAGAAGTTCTTTTATAATCTTTATTTATTTATTTCTTGCATTAGACTCCGTTATTGGCTGCGTTTGTCGAACATAGATCCGTCATCGGAGACGTTCAAATCAGCCTTTGCCGAGGCGGTAAACGAGACATCGACACAAACGGGTGCGCCAAAGCTGCCGCGTAAAGGTCAATCGCCTTGGCCAGTGCTGGCATTCCTCAGTTTCATATTCACAGCGCCATATCTGATAATGAAGCTGCTGGGCACAGTCACCAATACTGCGCAGGAGGAAGGTATACTACACAATTTATTTTCTGAGATTTATCGCAAACTAGATTAGCTGTGCAAAGATAAGATAAGGTCTCTTAACGGCTTATCAATCACTGCGCGACCAGGCAGCGACTTCTCTGTTTAAAACCATATTTCCAATTGAAGTCGAATGTAATGTGAATTCTCTACACTTGCAGCACGCAATCCCGCCAAATGGGTGCAGCCCATCGAGACTGTTGTTCTGTACGATTTCCAGGCCAGAAATCCCAGTGAGCTTAGCATACGCACTGATCAACACATTCTGGTTGCACCTAAAGAGATACAAAACACACTGGGCCTGTTGAATACCGGCTGGGCATTAGCCAGCACTGTCGACGGTCAGACAACGGGCATCATACCCATCAACTATGTGAAAAGCCCGCAGCAACTGCGCGAGGAGAGTCAACAGCAGTTGGCTTTAAGTGAGACGCTGTTGGTGAAAGAGCCGACACAGTTTGCCAACGCTTCGGCAGCAAATGCCGGCCACAGTCAGCAGCAACCAGACTGGGCGCAGTTATAGGCAGCCGCTTTTCCAGCGCCACCTGTCGCACAACAGCCACAAGTGCCCGACTTTGAAATAGCGCCACAGCCGCTTGGATCACCTGCAGTCAGCGAGGAATTGGTTACAGCCACCTAGACAACAGCAATGAATAATTAAATAACTTTAAGCTTTAAGTTTTTGCTTAAACATTGAACAAGAGACTTTGTTGCACTCATATACCTATCGAAAGAATTCCATGCTAACTAATATTTAGGCTTAGATTGGTGGATTTTCCAATTTTCTATTGTTAGTTTTTTTGTATCGCATTCATTCGTACTCGATTTGCTGACATTCGATGGCGTCACTCATGCTTCGTAGTTTTACATACGACAAAAACTATTCAAATTGTATTATGCATTGTTATTTTTATTCTATTATTTGAGAAAGTATGTAAAATGTCAGGTTTTGTAAAAGTGCTTTACGTAGTTAGTTTGTAAACTTAGAGCGAAGGTCAAATATATATAAAAAACCATTTACGAAAATAGTAAAGCTGCATTATGTTAATTGGGCAAACGGCAAAAAGGTGAATTTGGTGTACTTATGAATATTAATGACATTGTGGCCGATGCGCAACTGCGAAGTGTGTCGTTATTGCTCTCATTTGTATTCCCAGTTGTCAATAAATTAAACTTCGCTTTGTGTGTATTAATGACACTTGATTTTATTACTTGGTCTCTGTTGCAAAATGCAATATTTTAAAAGTGCAAGCGACAATTGGATGATAACACTTTCCCCACAAAGAATCTGGACATTCCAAGTACACATCTTCCAGTCATAAACTGCATTCAATTTGCAGCGGTTGTCAACGTTGTGGGAGACTTGATCCAAGGCTCATATTTCTCTATGGTTGGAAGTTATAGCAAACGAGGCGCCAATATTCAGCACCAAACTATTGTTAAAACAAGTTTCGAATGCTTCAATTGCTATTCTATTGTTTTCGTATTCCATTCCAATATTCATTCAAGTTCTCCTTTCCTCATTTCTTGCGCAAATTACTCTTCAGAGTTGTGCGAATTGAATTTAAAAGACCTTGGGTTCGTTTTTTACTTTTAATTGAGTTTTATTTATTTGTTTGTTGGTTTTGAATATGCAGATATTGAAATTGCTTAAAAAATAACTTATTCCTCTTCATTAGACGCTTCGCTTTGTCTTGGTGATATTTTTGTTTTTCGCAATTTACCTTTTAAATATTTGTATTATTTTTAAGTTCTTATTATTAAAATTGTTTGCATTTTGTAGTAATAGGTAGGTTTGTTTTGTTGTTGTTGTTGTGAGTGACTTTATGAATCGCTACTTGATTTATGTGTATCAAATATTTCGTTTTCCTCATTTGCTGATTTGTTAAATTTACTTTGCACAGACTACAGTAATCGAGAATAGGCAAATAATGTAATCCAACAAGATTGTTGTTGATATTATTGAGCAACTCTACAGAGTTGCGTTGGAAAAAATTAAGAGACAAACAACACGTTTGTGCGAGACAAACGTGAAATTTTGTGCAAACTAAAAATTACAAAAAAAAAACCAACATATTTTATATGTTTGAAGCGCTTGCAGTCAATAACTAGAAGACTAATAACAAAGCGCCTGTGGGCCTTTTGTAAAATTACCACTGCATGGCGGCGGGCAGGCAAAGTCGGTGCGTACTTGGCGTTGTCTTGCAAGAGTCCTGAAGTGCTGCTGAAGTTGCACGTAATTGAAATTGCTCGACATAATGGGAATGCAACGAAATTTTATCAAGTTTGATTTTAGTTTGGTGCATTACCAAAATAAATGTTATGTGACATTTGGCCCCAGGCCTGCAGAGAGCGAAAATATTTATAATTTACAATTCAATTGGTTTGTTATTCTTTTTTGCATATCACGTGCACATTTATATTTTAGGCAAAAGTAGAGAAACATCAAGAACACACCGAAAACTTGAATTCAGAAACTGCGCCACCTGCAGCGTTTCAAGCCAAAGCAAAAGTAACGCTTCACTCGCAAAATTGTAATGCTCAAGTCTCGTGTAAAAAATCAATTGTATAAATTATGTAAAACTTAAATCTTTAGAAGTACAATTGAAAAATTAAAGCGCACAACGCCAACGCCACACAGACATAAAAAAACCCGAGAAGGCAACAATAAAAAAGTCTTAAGTATAACTGATACCACTGGCTCGTGCGCTCGTGTGGTTTAGGCAACATGCTGAAATGTTTTACTTTTCGTTATTTCCTCTGCTTTCCTCTGTAGCTGTGTGTGATTTCGTTATTCTCTAATGCAAACCCAATAAGGCCGAAATGAAGGAGAAACTAAAGGAGTCTTCCGCCAAGTTGGCGTCCGCAGCCAGTCCCTGCTGTACTGTTGTTGGCGTTTGTGCTGATATTTGCAGCTGTTCGATATTTGCTGCCACTGTTGCAGTTGTTTCGCCACTCACTTCCTCGTTCGCTTTGCTGTGGACGCATCGCTGCCGTTTATTATGACTTAGCTCCTCGTTCGCTCTATGAAAGTGCACGGCTTTGTTATTATTGTTGTTGTTGCTGTAGATGTTGTTGTTGTTTTTGCTGTTGCTGCTGATGCTGTAGTTGCTGTTGCTGTTACTGGACGTAACTGTGAACTCTCCTCAATCGATGTCGCTGTTGTCCAGGAAATCGTCGTCATCATCGTCGCGTGCAAAGCCGTGCGAATCATTGGTAAGCTCAACGTAGCCGGGCATCGTTTCATCATCCGAATCGCACGCGACGCCCTTGCCATTGCCATAAGCTACAATGAAATTATTGTTGCCAATTATTATTGTTGTAAATTGTGGAATAGCAAAGGGATTTACCTTCAATGTACTTTTCAAAGTTGGGTGGCACCAGCGCTTTTGCACGCTCAATATCCTCAAACGAGCACTGACCTTTGTCCAAGCCTGCAAGCAATCAAAACAAAACATGAATTAATACAGATTCTATTCAGAAAAACAACCATGAAAGCTACAAAGCCACATACCGACAAGTAGGCCCATACGTTTCAGCACTTCGGCATCGTCGTGCATTTCAAATTTGTCATCAAATTTGAATATATACTCCGATCTAAAATCGAAAGCCAATGTTAGTTCGTTTTTGAGTGAATGGCAATTTTTTTAATCGAGTACGCACTTGTCATTCGTAACGCTGCAGTTGATTTTGGTCGACTTGTACGTATTCACAATGATGAAGGGCAACTGTATCGATGAATTGGGCGTAGGTATGATGCCCTGATGTTCGGCTTCCTTATTGCGTCCAACCAGGCTCTTGAAAGCGACATGCTGCAGCAGCAGCTCCCGCAACTGTTGATGCTTTTGGTTGATGCGTTCCAGACGTTCCTTGTTCTCCTTTTCCAGCGCATAGCATTTCTGTATAAAACGACAACAGACACGATTTTCAGAATATTTTTCAATTAAAAAAAGTTTATATTTGAATATAAATAATAACATTACACTACATTTACATCTTTGGACTTGCCACGAAAAAACTTTTATCATTAAATGATTTCATTTTTTATTACGTTCGCATCAAATTTAATGTTTAATCACAAAATAATGGTTAATTTGATTTTGCTACATAAATTATATATTACATATCGAATATTATACAATATATAAATTTTAATACATTTTATTTTTATTTATTTTATATTTTAAAAATTTATATTTTACTTTTCACTAAAATTTCAAAGTGCATGTAATGCAAATAGCATCGTAACAGTTAATTAAGATTGAAGATGAAAATTAAAATTGCTTGAAAATTGCACACACAAATTACTACACACCTCAACCGAATTCGATGGCAAACCGATCCAGCGGATTTCCTTCTTATCCTTTGATATTATCTGCATGGCCATCAGTACGTTGAGCGCATCGTACACGCGACGCCGTATATTCTTTTGATCACAGTTTGCCGTATCGATGAAATTGTTTTCGAGCTCCTCGGCGACCAACTCGTCAGCCACTTCGTTATAGGTGGTGGTGCCCTTCTCTTTGACTTTCTCACAAACCTTCATCGAGAAATGTCGCAAGCCTTTGCCGGCTTTTTCCGGTTTACGTTTTCTTTGTACTGACGATGCATGAGTGCTGTTGGTGGTGTGTCTAAAGTAATGATGAATATAGTTGAAAAATGTATAATGTCGATTAATTAAAATAATCAAAAGTTTCTACTAACAGTTTTGATTTTGTTTTTGTATTGCTATTGTGTGTGTATTTTGTGTAACGTTCCTCCGTTTTGACAACAGCCTGAAAAAAAAACACAAATATAATTAATTTTAAATAAGTAATTTTAAATTAGAAACATGAAGAAGCCGATTTGAATGAATTTTGACTACGCACCGAATCGGTTGTTTCGTATTTAATTGTGGTGAAAGCCGTTTGTGGTTGTTGTTGTTGCGCATTATTGTTGCCACTATTTTGTGTTGATATAACTGTGTAGGAGGCGGCATCTGCAAATAAAACATTATTTATATGGAATTAATTTCAAATCAATTTAAAAACGTTTCAAAAACTTACTTTCGCCAATTGTCGTTGAGAGATTAAAACTACGGCTTACAAGCTGTGATTGACTTGATGTGCCCTGAAATGCATTCAATAAGAAATTTTTTATATTTAGTGATTAGTAGAAAAGAGTGTATCAGCTTATTTGTGAAACGACTTTCTATTTTTATTATGTTTAATGAAAAGTTGGAAATTTATTGTAGGTTAGGTTAGGTTGAAGTGGCTGTCTTGGCCTGGGACCTGCCGAAAGACACACTTAGGCCACGGAATGGGCCCGTTGTGATACCACAAGTTGAAAGGTCTGTCCTTCTACAAGTCGATAAGCCTAATTAAGCCATTTCGAAGAGTGGATGAACTCAATAAAGTCTTTTATGCTAATTGAATTGAGTTCACTCAAGTTGTCGAAGAAAGGAGAGCCTAAGGTTTTCCATCTTCGTCTAGATAGAGCCGGACAGTTGCAGAGAAGGTGGCTGATAGAAAAATTTATTGTAACTAATTAAAAATTTTATTATAACGTAGTAAGAATGGCAGACGAATCTTAAATCTTTTTTAACGTTATTATGTATATCAGGCTGTTAATGGATCTGGCGATCTTGTCTATAAGTCAGCATCGTAGAGAGAAAATCGGGACGCGGGAATCAGGACATTCGGCCCAGCCCTCCCAATGCCTTGTCCCAAAAAAAAATTTAAAAAATAAATACAGTGAAATTCCTCATAACCGG
Source organism: Melieria omissa (assembly GCA_963971225.1). Classification (NCBI taxonomy): domain Eukaryota; kingdom Metazoa; phylum Arthropoda; class Insecta; order Diptera; family Ulidiidae; genus Melieria; species Melieria omissa. The sequence continues at coordinate 95,217,804 of OZ020269.1, forward strand.
ACACTCTCTGTCGCAGTGTTTTTGTCCGGTTATGGGTGAGGGGGAACGAGTAATTAGTTCAAATTATGTCCAAGTGCTCCTCGTTTATTTATTTAATTTAATTATTTATTCATTAATATCACAGTGCAACACTGAAAAAAGGGACAAGGTCCAACCCATCCCATTCGACAGAGGATCTCAGTAGATGAAAAAGTTCCAAGGGATTTTTCCCGGAATGTTCGATTTTTTTTTAAATTGAGTTTAAAGATGGCGGCTTAAAGCCCCTTCCCGAAACTTTTAAAACATCATATCTCTCGACTCAAATGTCAGAAAGGAATAATTTTTACGTCAAATAAAAGCTAATGAAATGAAGTCGATGACACAATATCCTTTTTGGAAAAATGTAATGAAAAAGGATATGAAGGACCTCAATAAAATGTTTATCCTTGAATATCCTGGAAACCGTGAGAGCTAAATTTATATAAACGACTTCTGGTGAAAAAGTATTCAAACATCTATACTGCTTATAAATTTCATGTAAATAACTTTTAAAGTTAAGACTCTCCTCTATCGAATGAGATGGGTTTGACCTTGTCCCTCGACATTTTTTTTGAATTTGTAGCACTGTGTATTTAATTAATTTAATTTATTATTAATATTTATGCATGTATAGGCAAAGTACATACAAAGTACATGTTAAATTTTAGTACTGCTTTTGTTGAACTAATATTGTAATGGTTGATTGTTTTAATTTCAAATGACCATTTTCAAATAAGAGAGTTGTATTATAGGATAGTATAGATTTTTAACCAATTGCTGCCTAATGGGTAAACATTTACCCATGAAAACTGACTTTTGAAAAAAATCACAGAAAAGTTCGTGGTAGAGATATCTCAAAATGATTGATAGGGATGGTTGGGGTAAAGATGGAACTACCTTAGTCTAGTGGAGGTCACCCTAAAATTCCGCCATCTAGTTAGAGTTACCAGACTCCAAAAATTGTGAATTTTCCGGAGGTGGAAAATGTGGCGAAACGTAGTGGCCTTAGAACCTCACAAAAATGTGTCCCCTACTCACCTGTAAACAAAACATCTTTTGTTCATGTGTTTAGCTGATCACCTTAAAAAGTATGGGAAAAAGCTACCATTGCTGCCTAATGGGTAAGATTTTGTTTCTGATCATTTTGGGTCAGTTCCAGGTCATGTATGAAATTTTATCAAAATCGTATGGGCGGAACTGGTACCCGGCTTTAATGGGTTAAAAAACTGGTTGGACATATTTTTGATTTTTGTCTGTTTATGAGAGATTTTTTAATCAAAATGGTTTAAAATATAGTATCCGCCTCCGGTTATAGGAATGATATTTGTATGGAAAACTTAATGAAATTGCTGTGTCTATGAAATTTGTCCGGTTATAAGGACTGTCCGTAATGAGGAATTTCACAGTAAATACAACATTAAAATCGAGGGCCTAAAAATCCTGAGCACAGATGTTCTTCTCCTGATTAGAGTAAACATTAACTGATGAAATACAACTTCTAAATCAAACTAGACAAGTACAAATCAAATTAAAGCCCTAGTAAGTTCTACAGTCTTCGGTACTATTTCGAAATCCCAAACAGCTAACTTGATATGCCAACAGCTTTGAAAATGTTCCGCCCACTTGTAAACAATTCCAAAGCCGGCATGAAATTGTACAAAAAAAAACAATTTGGCGGATTTATAAGTTGAACGCATGGTGGAGCACTTTGCTACAGCAGAGCATCATTTCAACCCCCGAACGTGTGTACTTTTCAGCTGGCTTTGCTTTTTCCGCTTTGGCATCGGCCAGCACGCAACCTGTCACTTACCATTTGATTATATGCGCCCATACTGGAGCTGTTTACTCTGGCGTTGTTTGTGGCGGCAGCCCGGGTGTCAATCGGTTCCTGCTTGATGCTTTTCAGAACCTTGACCAGTTTGCCTGTAAATGACAAAACACAATGCATTAGTACTTGGAGGCCATAAACATTTGGGCAGGCAATAAGTGCAGAGCGCAGAAGGCGGCACAAATTGGTTTTTATTTGTTTCTTTATTTCATAGATTCTGTGGTCAAATCAACGCACTGAGCCAATGGAATGCTGAGAGTCGGCGCGGCGCGGATTTACTTCGCTGACTTTGTCTTTGTCCAATGCTTTTTGGCGTTTAGCGTTTTGGGGATTAATCGCGTTATCTTGTTTTTCGGAAAATTACTGCGGGCACAGAAAATTTAAAGCACTGCTGCGCGCTGCTGCGAAGCGAACAACAATCAACAGCATTGCGAACGAGCGCGCATTGGGAGGCAGCTAGCGACAGCGAATTCGAATTTCCTCATTTTCAATTAGGGTGAGATTGCAGCAAATTTTATTTGTTGCGCCTATAACTTGCATTGTTCAGCAGACATACGCCTTTTGCCACTCAACAACTGACTATGTCTACTTTAAAGATCTTTGTTTGTTATTCGGGAAATTTGTAACAAAAACGAAACTCAAACTTCCAATCGTTTAGGGCATTGAAATGAACTCCACAGAAGCATTTGCTCGAATTTTTGGCTGATTGAAAGTTTTTCAAGATGACCTTCAGAAGCAGCACACGAGTATTTCTGTATTTTCACATCTCCGTATTTAGTAAGTAAAAATATTTGCATGCTTGTATAACTTTCCCCTGCAGATATTTTCCCCAACACTTAAGATCATAAGGGTTGGGATGGGTTCAAGGCAAGAGTTCATAAATTTTTCACTCACCATCCTTTCTCCCAACCTATATATCCTTCCTGAACCAGCGCAATGCCTCGCATTTATAGGGGTATCCCTTGCGCGTTCGCTCGTTTAATAAAAAAAAAGGAGCAGACAACCCGACCTTGAAACTGAAATCCTGTTACGCGTGTGAATATTTACGAGGATTTGAATGGCACCGGCAGTTTTACAGGTTTCATAAAGACAAAATCCGAAAAATATAAGTGTTTTTAGATTATTGAACCAATGCACCACATCCAATTATTCGTCAAGGAATGCATGTATTTACTTATAAATTAAATAAGAAGCAAACTTTATGCTATTCCATTAGTAATGCTTCAATAATTCGTTACTCAGCAAAATAATAAATTTCGGAAAATTTATTGTTTTGTTGTTAAAGAGCTAAAATAAAAAATTGGCTAATAGGCTAATAACACAGCGCAACAAAAAAACACTTTTTTTCTGTTGCATGGAGTTTTTCTACTGTTTCTTACTAATTTGGGTGCGCTGATTCCGAATCTACCCTCCAATTTTTTCTAGCAGCTCTAGTTTGTGAGATATAGGTACCCTGTCATTTTTTCAGTTTTTCGTCCACTTCTTCCATATTTTCGATCGTAGTTTGTAAACCAAGAAACCGATTGACATGATTTTCACCTTATCGCATTAACAACACCGCACGGCTTCTTTTACGATGCAACTTATTTTTATAAGTGTTAAAATGCCGCGGTAATTGGACCTCAAAATTGGAAAAAATTGAATTTTAAGGCGTTTTCTTAGATGGTCAAAAGCATACACATTTTTTGTAAAACAATTAACGAGTTAGGTGTATAATGAAAGTCGACACATCAAGCAATACAACACAGCTAAATTATTTGGCGGAATACACATTCGCATCGAAATAACAGGAAAAATGTACCATCGCGATTTTCATCACTTTTCATACTTTTTCTTTAAAAAATTAGGGGCCTGAAAATATGCAAAGTTTTTAATTTTTTTTTGTTTCAAGAAATTCATAATATTTTTGTTTTTTGCTTGTATTCCAAACTAAAATTTGAACATATAAAAGAGCATATTTTGAGGCTCCTAATTTTTTAAGGAAAAAGTATGAAAAGAGATGAAAATCGCTATGGTACAGTTTTATTATTATTTCGATGCGAATGTGTATTCCGCCAAATAATTTGGCTGTGTTGTATTGCTTGATGTTTCTTCTTAAGATATTCATATACTTCGAAACTTGATTTATGAAACATCTTTACATTTTTCGCCATCAGAAAAAACGCCTTGAAATTCAATATTTTCTTACTTTGAAACAGGGTGCGGAGAACGATCAAAATACGATCTTTCTCACGAATAATCGCAACCAAAAACTGAGTGCTTCTAATTTCTCGCGAGCGATAAAGTTGCGCTGCGAGCAAAAGCATTTACGATCTCTCACGAGAAATCTAAATGTTCGGAAAAATCGCGAATGAGAAAATGTCGCTGCAAGCGTCGTCAGTTCGATCTCTCGCGATCGTTCGTTTGTTGCGAGCGCTTGTTGTAAAACTCAATCAGTAACTCGTATTGTGAAGATTGAATCTTTGAACGATCGCGATCGTTCGTCTGGGCAATAAATAATGTATATAGGAGTTTGAGCAGTTTGCTATTATACTCGGCTGCTACTGACTGCAGTTTATTTCCTAAAGGAAATTTATGTATAGAAGTTTGTAGATTTTAAAGACCTTTTGTTAGGAAAATTATAACAAAAAAATAGAAAACTTTGTGTTATGTTTGTATATGGTCTCGTAATGCCTTTTAGTGTTTCCTTATATGTATCCTTTAAGTTGTTTTCCACACAAAATGCACTTTGCAAAATCTGTGTCTTTATTATATGTAACAAGTTTCGTCTTGTCAATATTTGACACTTTGCCCATATTGATATAAAAAAAGCAAACGCACAAGAAAATAATTTCACAAATCGTCCTTCGTCCGTATATATCGCAAAATAGACTAAATTCAATGATTGTTTGCAGCCACACTCTACCGACGAACCTTACAAAAATTCGTTCGCGATCGATCAAACATTCGCTCGCGAACGATCGATCAAACATTCGCTCGCGAACGCTCGTTTTGGGATTGTATTTTATCGCGAGAAATACTTGAGCAAACGAGCGGTTGCGAATGATTTTCTGCATCAGCGTTCTTCCCACGACCGATCGCTTTCGTACGCTCGTTCGTTTGAAATGTGTATACATAAACTCGCTGCATACGATCTCTCACGAACGAATACGTAGGCAATGCATTCGCAACCGCTCGTTTGCTCAAGTATTTCTCGCGATAAAATACAATCGCAAAACGAGCCAATATGAGAAGATCGAATTTTCGATCGTTCGCGAGCGATTTTTTCCGCACCCTGCTTTGAAACCTTATTACCACGCCCATTTAGAACGCATAAAATTTATTAATGTCAGGAAAGATGGCGTGAAATGTTGTAAGTGCAACGATATAAAAATCATGTCCATAGGATTATTGGTTCAGAAATAACAGTCGAAAACGAGAAAAACGCTGAGGAAAATTCGAAAAAGTGACACGCCTATTTTTTGCAAAAACTAGAGCTGTTACATAAAAACGGAGTATGGTTTTGAAAACAGCGTGGAAAAACGATTCAGATTCATGCAAAAAACTCCATGCAACAGACATGCTGTTGTGCAGTGTAATTGTTCGTTTAAATACAGAAAGCTAAATCCGTGCGTATGAGTGTTTCAATTTAGTTTTTACATTATATGATCGAAACTTTTTTTGTATTCTTAAGCATTAAGAAACATTTAACCGCATTTAACCTTTAATAACGAAGGTGAATGTCAACATCACAGCCCCTTTCTAAGCACGAAATTAAAAAAAATAGTTAAAGTTGTCACGGTGTTTTGTGTGATTTTTTTCGTTTTATATTTTAACATATATACATTTTCTCAAAGAGGAAAACAAATTAACATTGCTAACAATGAACAAAGCCGACGTACACATTTAGTTAAAGCCAAATTTTTTATACACGTCAATCTATAGGTCGAAAAACCTAACGTTGACGATTTATTTCGCGGTTCATTGAACCCGTATTGAAGTATGGGAAGAAAAATCATTGTTTTTATTCACAATTGTGACTGAAGCGTCACCCTTTTTTAACTCCCAAACGGGTGAACGGACTTCTCGTTTATTATCTATGTTCCATTATACGTTGGCGTTTTTCTCTAATTTGAATTTTGTTATTTTGTGCACCTTTCACAAAAAAAAAATATTAAATCTATAAAAAAAAATAAATGTTTAGGCAACAAGTTGTGCTCAAAATTACACTACTCGACAAATTATGGCCTAATCGCGTGCATCTAAAAAAGTAGTTAGTTATTACATTTGCAATTAAAATTATAATTAAAATAAAAAAAGTAAAACTAGACTAACTAATAAAAAGTTTTTTTTGGGTCACTGAATACAAAAATAAAAACTTCCTTCTTTTAAGCATTTTCGAAAATATTCATAAAGCCAGTTTTCAACCTCTTATTTTAGTTGAGCCCATTGTCGAAGGCGAATCATTCTATCAACGCAAGCGGTCCAACGTGCAGAAAGTATTGTCTTATCTTTTAAAACGATATACGTATTATCCAAATCAGATAAGATTTGGTGAAGTTACGTGGAGTTTAAATTTTCGTGTCAAGTGTGTTACTTATAACAAGAAAAGTTCTCATTAAGTCCAAAAATGGCTACGCACTACCTTCAGGAATAAAATTGTGAAGCTACTGTTAAAATATCCATTTAAGATACACCCCGTTTGAAAAAAAATGGTTGCAGAAAGTAAAGTTAAGCGCACTCAGCACTTCCTCCAAGGCACTGTGGTACAAGCGAAAATTTGACCGAAAATTTGTTTTTAATTATAGCATATTGTTTTTATGACTCAAAGGTATTGTTTAAGCAAAAAGAAAAAGTTAAAAAAAATGAATATATTCAAGTGCAACTTTGCAGGCGTTTTAAAAAAAGGAGCTGACTTGGAGCCACTGCAGTGCACTGGTATGTAGTCTCCAATGCGGAAAAAATATTGTTTTTTTTAGCGAATCAAGGAGAAAAAGAAAACATTTTAGAATATTGAAAGATTTTTCACCAGCAAATGCTTATAAATTTACTTCAACAACATAAAAAAAGGCTCAGCTGGGGTAACTTTTGGTGTTTGCTATCATCACACTTGGTTGCACTGAACCGACAAATGCTGTAACATGACCTAAGACGTGGCACTGTCGGCACAACTGCTTCTCTTTTACTTCTTCTGCACGCTGCTTCGTCTGCCTGCGTTTTTTTTATTATTGTTGTTGTTGTGACACACTGCGAATGTCACGCAATTTTTCGGGTTAAACACTGGCGTTTTCTTTAAAGCATCGATTCACTAATGATCTACGTAGGCGTATAGTATGTGTGTTTGTAGGGGGGAGTTGTAAAAAAAAATAACATTATAGCAGCAAAGGGTTAAGGAGGAGGCCTGAAGGACACATACGTACATATGTGCAAAGAACACGTATTGGCACTGAGTTAGCTTTGATGTTGCCGGTGGCATTCTGCGACAACTTTTGATGGGTTCAGATGTTATTTTTACACAATGTCACAAAATATGAACGAGAAGAAAACACCGCGTTGCCATTGTGGTACATTATCAAGACCAAAAAGAAAATCCCTCACAAGTGGTGGATCCGGTAACCAATAATAGGGGACAAAATAGATCGCCCACAATTTAATCTTAGTTGTACATATCAAGGGATACTAATTTATTGTCTTTAGTTTCTAGTTGGAGCACAGAGTTCAGAGTGACATCAAGTTTTTTTAAGTGCTTTAATTTGTACAAAAAACTAGCGACGACAAAAACAAACTAGATTATTCATTGTAACAATATTTCAAAATTTATAATATGCATTGTTACAATTATAATTAAAAATTAGATGACAACGCCCACTGAGATTATTTGCGCCAAAATTTCATTTGATATCTTAACTGCTCCGAAAATTATTAAATAAAATTAAGTCTGAACTGGGCAATACAGCCAACCTTATTTAAAATGCTTCATTGTCAAACAAGTCCATGGGCTTTCATCTTGTCAAGTCTACTTATATTTAACTATCGGTTTACTTAAGATCCCACTGCATTATCACAATCTCAATTTTTGAAACAGCACCGAACAACATTATACACTGACAATTTTTGAAATTATTTACAAGAAATTGTTCTACCCAACTCTGCACTTGAACCCAAATATCACAGACTGGCCAATTTGAAATTGCTCCACGCAAAACTCCCAGTTGGTAATGTGCATTCATACTACTGACCCACCAACAACATCACATACTCAGTATCTCATTTTGTGCATTGGGCCATGTTTGGTATTTTTGCCGTCGCATTTTTCCATAGTTTAGTTGCTTCTGTCGCACCCGGGTCTAATTTTGCTACATTTCCTTTTCCGCTTCAAGTGTCGCTGCTTCTCTGCACTTCGTATTTCGGTTGCTGCTTCCATGTCTTTTCTTCTACGTGACTCCGCCCGCCCGGCCCCAACGGCCGCAGCCACATTGCTCGATGCTCCACACATTTCTATGAGCGCGATCTAACCGCACCAGCAACAGCACAACACACCAACAACAGCAACCACCATAAAAACAACAACACAAACACTGTGCGGCATCACGCAGTAAAAGCGAAACGACGTGCAAAGCGAAATGACGGAATACGCCGCGGGAGACGACGGAAAAGGATTTGCATGCAGGGGGGCGGGGAGGCAGTGATAAGCGATGGTCGCGGTTTGAAGATCTTTTGCACACTCACCGTTGCCATCCTGGAAGAAGTAGTTGATTTCACCTGTCGCCGTCGAGGCTGCGGACGTTGCTGCCGTCGCCGCCACCACAGCCGCTGCCGAATGCGCCATTTTTCGTTTCTATTTGCTTGCTTGTTTGCTTTGCGAGCCACCTACGCGCCAGCCAGGCAGCTAGTGCCGTTCAGTCGCGTGCACCCCGTAAGCGCTGCTTGCACTTTGCCAGGGACTGCCCCGACCTTTCCAGACAACCTAACTGCACTCGCACAGTTGAAGGGCCTCCTGAGTCGAACCAGTCGACAGGATCCGCTATGCACTTGTTCACGCTTGCGCTCCCCCGTAACACTCGCTCGTTCGTTGCCGCCTAACGTGTGCTCCGTGGAACCGGGACCACTACCCTCAGTTATTATGCGAAAATTTTCACAATTTTAGCTTTTTTCACTGTTTGGTCCGGACCAATTCGGTTGGCGAAACCGTATGAGACTCCTTTTTTGCTTTTTCGTCTTTCCGTTCCGTATTGAAATGAAAAACTTAATTCGAGTCAAAATGGCGAGGGCGAATTCAACGCGTTTTTTCTCCACGAAAACTACTAATTTTCCGAGTGCCTTCTCGTGCACTTCCACCGCACCGATTTTTATCAAACTGGTGGCAAAAAATTCGCAAAAATGCAAATTTTATGAAAATATAAAATTCATGCAATTTCCGCCACCCTTAATTGTTGAAATTCGAGCACAAAATTTTCTTAAAATCAGTCAATGCGAAACGCGACTTGCGATGCTTTTGACGTGCTGCAGAAAGAGTAGGCGACGAAGTGGGACAGAGATGGAGAACGCACAGCTGATTTAGCGCGCCAAAGCGAAGAAAATCACGCATCCATCAGTGATGCTAACACCACTACCCACCGAAGGGGATGGAAAATTCGTATGTTTTTTTGCAAAGGAATTTGGACAAATATTTTGTAGTTGTGGGCTGATAACTACCTATTGCATTTTTTTAATCAAATACTTTTGTATATACGAATGAATGTAAATTTATATGGTATATATTTGTAATATGGATAAGTGTTGTATAGCTGGTTCCGATGCTGCTGTGGAAGCTCGATTTTCGCGACTAATTAAAAACCAGACTTTTCGCGATAACAGAACCCAAAACTTTATTGAAAAATTTGATGTAATTTTTAAAATTAAAATTGTTTTTATGGATACATTTACATTTCAAACATTTTAAAGAAATTGGAAATTTTGAGTTGCTTCAATTTTAAAAATTAAGCCGCCGCGATAACCGGGCCGTCGCGATAATGGGTAGCCACGAATACATCTTTCATTGACTAAACAAAATATTCATTTTTTAAAATATAAAAAAAAATGATAGTATTCCATAATTCAGTTATGGCACTCATACATTTCTTATTAAACCTATCTCGATCACTTAACTGTCTGTGTTACGAAATCTATTTAAGCCAAAACAGGAGACTTTTTATTTGTATTAAAAGTCGAAAACAGATTAATTTACAAATCGATTAAAGTTCAATATTTTCTATTTTTTGTGGTGTCATGCTGCAGGTTCCTCACCTCTAACCTAACCTAATAGTTTCTGTAAATTGGTGAACTAAAAAAATATTTATTTAATTTTGGATTTTTCAACTCAGTCAACAGAGTTTAATTCAAAATGTGTATATATCACCTTTCTTGATAGTTTTGAAAAGTAAAATTTACAAAAATTTCTTACCAATTTTGTTTTAGTCTACAGGATATACCCGCTTTTAGTGTTGACTATCAGCTGCAAGCATTACTTTATTTGTTGTTTTACTTTTTGCAACTGTTTCGTTTTTACGCATCTACTATATCTGATGACTGTCTGCTGTCATAGATTTGCCAATGGCAAGTTACGATATGGTCTATGACATGACTATTTCTTTTGATTATTTCGTTTCGAAATAAGAAACAAAATTAGAACAAAATAAATGAACAAGAACTGTATTCAATTTTGATAAACGTGACTCAAAAACGATCGAAAAGTTCCATGAAAGCAAAAAGTCTAATAATATGTTAACTATGCAGATATATATTTATATATTCATACATACAATCACACTTCTGTCGAAGCCAAATCGCATAATTTCAGAGCAAATGTCTCCTAATGCATAATAAATTGTTTGGCTGAATATGTCCACATTTTCCGGACTATTAAGTAATTTGAATAACTTCAGGTTATAGAAAATGCAACTTCAAATAGTATCAATTATTTCGGAGTTATATTTCTACCAACGCAAAATGTTGTTTTTCTGATATATGACCTAGACAGAAATTTGTCTTTCATTTATACTTCCAAGGTGAAGGTGAAAACACATATGCAAAGTAGAACCTGGGGAAAAACAAAATCTGACCATGAGGTTCGTAACCACTAAATAATCCTTTAATTTAACCTCGGTAAATTATGCAATTATTCATTTTCTAGACTCTATTAGACCGACCACTTTGCACATACATAAGTCTCAACCACATACTACATTTTTACAACAACAATGTCGCACGTCTAAATATCGTCAATGGAATACCTAAAAAATCATTAACTATAACGCCTACAAACATATGTATAAGCGAATGCAACATATTCCGCTCCCATATTGCTTTGCCACAAATTATAAAACCTAAAACAATTACTTTATTCATGCACAGTACACAATTGGCATTATAGTATTTTTTAATCGCTATTCACAATCAGTCTACACAATTTCGAACATGTGCTTAGGTTCAACCATGGTAGAATAATATTTTATTGTATCATGGGTGCAACTTGAAAGTGAAACTAAAATTCAATGATATTGTCCAAAAATCGCTCCCTGAAGAATCGACTACGTTGGCGCTTCACCTCGCCCGTCTTGGTGGTGCCCTTGAAGAACTGCGTCAATTTGGGTCCCGCGTACTTTGGCTTATCGGTGTCTGGCTCGTCGAACTCCATCTCATAAGCTTTGTCGGCCAGCGCATTTTCCGCTGTCGACCAGCTGAAGCGCACCAGTCGCGGAAAGCCAAAGACCAAATCGACATTGTCGGCCAAAAAACGTTTCGTCACCGGATCTCCCGGGTAGCCACTACCAAACTGATGCGCCTTCAGCTCCAGCCCTTCGGGAAATGTCCATACCTTGAGCGCATGATCACGCGTCACCTTGGCGCAAATACTGGCTGCCGATACAATGGGATACGTTGAGTCTGCCTTCTTGGCCACTGTGATTTGAAATTGCGGAAAAATCTGCTTCAGCTTCTCTTGATACTTCTCCGGTGGCCCCACAGTGTCCACGTACACCTCCGCTATATTAACACCTTCGTCTATGGCGCGCTGTATCAGCCCAATGGCCGAATTCATAGAGACTTCGTTCAGCGAGCACTTGCTGCGTCGCAACATGCTGGTGCTGATGACATTTGGCGCAATCAGTTCAACAGCCCAACCAACGCACGAGTTGGCGTACTCGGCGGTATTCATTGTATTGAAGATGAGCTCGCGCTTATCCTCTGTCAGCTGCTTAGAGTCGGCGCAGCCCAAGTCGATTAACACCTGCTTCGAAGCAATGGGGCAGTAGGAAATGCCGTATACCATTGGGCCCAGCACAGGTCCGCGCCCAGCCTCGTCCACGCCCAGCATGCATGGCTCACGCTTGCAGATGGGCGGCACATCTTGGAAGTAGGTGGTATTTTGTGCGTTATCCTTGGAAGCAATAAACGGACCCAGCGTTTCCAGCGATGTGATTTTGTCCACCGGCTCGCAGTTGCCAAGTTGCTCTTCCTTTTGATTTATGTCAGCCTCTGATTTGTGCTCCTCTTTGATCACTGCATCACTTTCATCCTTTGTATTTAGAGGGGTTTCGCTATCCTCAGATTCCATTTTAGTGCAAGGTGTGTCTTTTTCGGATTTAATGTTATCAGCGTCCATTGTTTCCAAATATTGTACGGTTTACTGTGAGTTGCAGCTGGCAAATTGCGTGTTTCTTGCGTCGCTAAGCACAGCAGCAGACTTTCCCGCGTTTTAGTTTGTTTTTGTTTTGATTTTGCATGGTTGCCAGCTCCATCTTCAGATAATCGAAACATTATGTTTTGAAAAGATTGCAATGCTCTGTGTAAAACTATTTATTAATTTAATTAAAATCACAATGTAGCAATGAAATAATACATTTTTTCAAAGGAAATTCAAATAGATGTTTTAAAATATCAAATTGATATTAAGATTTTAACTAAACTGTAAGCATGGCAACTATATCAAGTCAGCTGTTGTAAGTGCTGCCCATTTATGGTTGTTTTGTATGGCACTAAAGGCCTACAAAAATCCCAATCGTTAGAATTATCGTTCACTCTGATAACACAAAATTTGGGTGAACATTTAATAATGTTAATAATAAATAAATAAAATTATTAACAATGCTTTTCAATGCCATTTATTAATTGCCTGTAAATTAAAATTTTTATAATAATTCATTATGCCTCAGAAACATATCTTAGAAATGGAGAAAAGAAACTATTTATTAATGTTTAATGGTTACAAAGTATTATTCGAATTGCTGGTGTCCGACCGAAACAACTTTTTTGGGTCGAAACCGAATTAGGGTTTCCTTTTCAATATTCGGCCGAAACCGAACCTTTCTAGTTGAAATATAAATCACCACATCAAGCATCAAAATCACAATTTTCAGCAAACAAATTTAAGTTTAATTAAATAAAGAACAAACATAACATAAATAAATAAATACTTATTATTAAAAACAATTCATTCATTTTCAAAATCACCCTTTCGTACCTTACTGGCTAATATTTAAAATTAAATAATTTTATATTTTAGTTAGAAAAAAAAGTGTCTTTTCATTGGGGGCATCTAAATTTGCCTTCTCATCCTTTCACTATATATCTACTCGGCTGTTCACTCGCTATACAGTATAATGTAAAAAATATTTTAGAAAGTTTCGGTTTCGGTCGTTCGAGCATTTTTTGGCCGAAACTGAAATCGAAACGCGTTTTTGGGCCAAATATTCGGTCAGACACTACTAATTACTGAAGGACGCAATTCGTTTGATAAATAAGTGACTAACTAAATTTCTTCTGTTCTAAATTTGATGAATGTACAGTTGTTGGTTTCAAACGATGTTCAAAGGTTTATGTTTGTTATAATTTTTTTGCCCATGTGCCATTTAATGACATTTGTGCAAACAATTTAATTTAATAACGGCATTGCTATTATGCTCATTGCTATTGTTTACTGTGTCATTTTTCAATGTTATTCTTTTCAATATTTGGCACATACTATATAAAAAAGCATTTCTTACTTTCAGCACTCAGTTTAGAACAACAATTGTTACTGCAAACAATTCCCCGTCTTCAAATAAACGCGAATTATGAAATTTTCTTTGTTATTCACAATATATGTTTGTATGCTGCTTTTGCACATTACAAGTGCGGCACCAAAAAGAAAAGGAAGTGGACTATCGAACTCGAAAAAGGAAGGCGTAATAAACAGCGCCATTAATCAAATGCTTAATCAAAAACGCAAAGGCAATAATGGATCCAATAAATATCACTTTCAAATAGAGAATTAGTATAAGAAATTGTTCCATACAAAATGTTACATTCTGTATATTTATGTAATAAAAAATATTTATTTTAAATACAAAAATCAAAGAAAAACATACAACAGTGAAAATTATCAATGAAACATATCTATGTGTAGTTCAGTATTTTTTGTAGTTGACGTAATGTTAATGTGCAATGTGTCGTTCAATAAAATATTAAAAAAATCAGTTTCAAATTTTTTAAATGCATTAATGAATCAAATTCAATAAATATTTCTTTGATAACAAATTATATAAAAATTTGATTCTAGAAATTTGATTGTATAAATTTGATAATCCCCTACAATTTTAAGGAACCCGCTGTAAGTTAATCAAGCAGAAGTAAAACTGTATTAAATTCCGCCAATTTCAAGCATAAAATTATGACCAAGTTAATAATTATGCTCAGGAATTTCTTGGCACAATTGGTGCTAATATTTACAGCAATCGAAGCATCGCTATCTGTTAGTCATTTATAGAAATGACTTGGATATTTGACTATGATCCATTCCAATTTAGTTTAATACAAATCAAAACAATTTTCAGCAACTACTAATCAACTCAATTTTCGTCTTATTCGATTGTGTTCAATTTGACGCTGAGCAATTCGAACGAATTCTAATTAGAATTTCCAACACACAACTACATTATCACTTTTCCATGATGACAGCTGTTATCGCCAGCTGTGTTGTCGTTCTGAAATCGATGTAATCGAACTGAACCGCACATCGTCATTGTTTTTGACATTCTGTATTGTTGTAATTCGCTGTTGTTGCGTTTTTTGTAAGTCTATGCGAAGTAAATAAAGGCAAAAAGAGACGAAATTGGTGGAAAAGCTCTAATAAACGGCAACTGAGTGCAAGCCAAATAATGAAGAAAATCCAATGCTGAAAAGGCCGACAACAGAAACATTGAGTGGTAAAGTTTGAGCCTTTGCTGTGCGCCGCGACTTGTAGCCAGCGCCGCTCACTGCTGCTCGACGAGATACAGCACTGACAGTGCGACAGGCCGCAGAAAAAAACCCATAAAACAATTGTCAAAAACCGCCCACAGGCCATCGAGCCAACTGCAGCGGTGTTCAGTTCGAGTTTGCGGCGCCATTAGCAGTTTCAGCAATTTGCCAAGCACCGGTGGTGGACAGCCATACAAACCCGTCGAAATGGTCGATCCCATTGTGGCGATGAACTACAATGTGCTGGAAGTGATTTTCTCCTATCTGGATTTGCGGGACTTGCGCAACTGTGCGCTCGTATGTTGGAATTGGTATCACTTTCTCAGCGACGAGAACAGCGAAGTGTGGCGGGTGCAGTGTCTGCGCAAGTTGCCGCAGGAAGCGCTCAAGTCGGATCTGCTGGCATCGGTGCCCACATACAAAATGAAGTTGCGCGCCTTCTATCACGCCTGGAATCCCAATGATTGCTCGCGTAACGTGTACATAAAGCCAAATGGATTCACACTGCATCGGTGAGTTGGCTGCAATGCGTTTAGTGCAAATTATGCTAATGCGAAATGTTGTTGCAGGAATCCTGTGGCGCAAAGTACCGACGCGGCACGCGGCAAAATCGGTTTCCGTCAGGGACGGCACACATGGGAGGTGATATGGGAGGGGCCACTTGGCACCGTGGCGGTCATTGGCATCTCGACGAAGGAGGCTGCGGTACAGTGCCACGGTTACGTTGCCTTATTGGGTTCGGACGACCAGAGCTGGGGCTGGAATTTAGTGGAGAATATACTGCTGCACAATGGCGATGCGCAGGGCAACTATCCGCTGCTCAACAATCCACCAAAATATCAGGTAGCTTGTCAACTTTGTTGTTAGGGCTGAGCGTTGTATAAACGGTGTTGAATGTTGTGTGCGCAGGTGGGCGAGCGGATACGTGTCATTCTGGACTGCGACGACAACACGCTGTCTTTCGAGAAGAACTACGAGTTCTTGGGCGTTGCGTTTAAAGGTGAGCCTGGTGTGGCAAAGTGCGGTTGCTGTAATTATGATGTGGTTGCATGATTTTCGCTGCAGGTTTGCCCGACAAGAAGCTCTACCCAACCGTATCGGCTGTGTACGGAAACACAGAAGTGTCGATGGTCTACTTGGGGCCGCCCTTGGATGGCTAAGTGCTGTGCGAAGCGGATTGGGTTGCAGAGCAGGGAGCAGTCTATTTAATTCAAATAACAAAGCGTATAAACACTCACACATACATATTCACAGCACACACAAACCAAATCAAACCAACACACGTGTATCACATAAGATAAAATACCAAAAGTCGGCATTAATTTTAAGTAAATTGTCAATACGAAAAGCAGATAAGGCTAACACTGACGGCAGTGGGCACTGAACGGAAGCGGCTGATATGGTTTAGTTGAATCTCAGCAATTGCCGTTAAATTGAAATCAGTAACGTGCAATTAAGTTGTCTCTAAATGCGCATTGCCTCTGTGCACTTTGGTCTTAATCACCGATATGTAACCGATTCCCGCTTTTAATTTGTAGTTCATTGTTTTGTAATTACAACAAATATGATGATAATTGTTTAAATGTGAAGTAATAACAAAATGAAAATCTAACAACAGTGCAACAGCGTATAACAAAAATTAACTTTTCGCTTCAGACATGACCAAATCGATATGGAAATTTTAAAGTGGACAAATTATTTTGTGGCATCAAGAAATGTGTTTATTATTATGTTAATGTAGTGTAATGGCTATGAAATGCAAGGCAAATTTTTATTGTATTTATTAATAATTTTATAAGATATTCCACTCAAACAAATAAAAATTTGTATATTTAAAACTTCTTAGTTCTTCAAATATTTAACATTCCAGATACAAATTTTTGACATAATAGGCTTTATAATGAAAATTGCAGAGTAATATTAAAAATTGCAAAATTGATTTTTTTTTAACTTATAAGCATTTCGAACAAAAACCCAAATCCGGAGAACGTAGTTATTTTGTAATTTGTCTTTATTCTCATGCCTATATAGATTTTTCATGTCTGAAAATTGCTGTGTGTCATCAAACTAAAAATATACTCACATGAAAACCGCAAACGTCAATGCAATTGTAACAGAGTGTGCAACAAGTTTTGAGAGGAATATTTTACAAGCTGCTCTGAAGCTGTGCGCGCTTCACAGTGACGCCAACAACTTGTTCATACAATCATATTACAGCAAATCAATGTGAATTGTATTTTGTACGAAGCATAGAATTTTAAAGCATCTATGTGCTGGCAGCAAGTGAAATGGCAATCGTTGTTTGTGGCATAAAAAGTATTGTGTCTTCATCATTTCCACAATTTGTTAATTAATTTTGTAAGAGGTGCTAGTCGCTTTTGGAATATTTAGTTTATTGTTGTTTGCTCTTATGTTACTGCTAGTTTTTGTCTTGTATGCTTTGATTTTGTAATGGAATGCGTACTAAAGTGATGTTTAAATCTAAAAAAAATTTGTTTAACAATAATGTGTAGTTTTCTTTATAATGAAATTGAATGAAATGGCAGGCTTTTGCTGAAAATAAAGCGTAGCTGAGAAGGTGAACAGTGTAAATGATTTTAGTAGAAAATAAGAGTTGTCGATTTTAATTCGAGCAGGAGTGATGCCAATTTTGTCTACTTATTTATAACCGATAATAAATAGAAAATAGAATGCATTGTCAAATGGCTTAAGATGAGTCAGAGGTGCAGTACTTGCACGAATTCAACTGTAAATACACATAACTGCAATGCTACTTACAATATTACATACAGACCAGGTGGATTGCGACTAAACATAAAACATGGAACTGCAAATTTAAGTCATTGAACTACTTCAAGATGTCCAGTGAAAAATTGATTTAGCTCTGCATTATATCTGATACTCAATTCTAGAACTTATCCAATTCAAATTCGTACTACACAATAATGAAGTTTGGAAACTCGCAGTTGCATTATTTGATATTTGCTTTCGCATTGTTTTAGCAACAAGATTTCATTTTGCAAGCATTACGTTCAGCTCGTGGGTCAAATGAGGCCGCAATCTATGTTTTACGTAGGCAATATTGTTGGATAAGAAGCAAATAAACGCCATTTGACATTAAAGATATCTTTTATTACCATAAAGTTTATTTCAAGTCTTTTTGGGTTGGATTTTTATACTATTGCGACATTGATGCAGCATTGGCGCTGTGGCGTTTCAATTTTTGTCGCCATTGATGTTCGGCACGAAATCGTCATCGTCAAACAGATCCTCGAAATCGTTGTAAAAATCTGCATGCACGTTTTTCTCATTTGTTGGCAAGTCCGGTAGAATGCCAGACGAGCTGCCGGACTGCAAAAGGAAAGTTATACAATTAATTGTTGATTGAATTGTGTTGTTGATAGTTCAGAGACATACAAAAAAGCGCGGCATAGTTCTTGGTAATTGTTTGGAGACAAAGTTTTGATTGGTTTAAGTAGCCTAGTTGTCGATTTAATCCTTTCGACCCCGAATTTAACCCTGTTTCTCGACCCTGTGTCTCAATTTTAGCTTAGAACGGGTTAAGAAATGTTGCATCAATATCTTTTAATTACAGAAAAATTATTTAATATTTATGGAAAAACACAAAATTATCACTTTTTGACTTTATTTAACCATTATTAAAGAAACAGTGTTTTGATCAAACGCGCCCAACTCGTAGACTTCAATTAGAACACAAAATTTCCCTGATATCGCTGCAAATTATTGGAAATTATTTTGGGGATAACAGTAAAATTTTTTGAATTTACCTGAATTCACTTCTAAAAATATTAACATGTTGGTGCCTACTTAAATTAAACCCATAAATCAATCGTAGCTTTTGCTATAAAATGACAAATAGATGAAATTGCTCACAGGCAACTTTGGGGTCGAAAGGTTTAACTTTAAGTTAACATCTGGAGCCGACCTTCAGAGCTTAGGGTAACACAACGATCGGAGCTCTGTATGACTTACAAGTCAAAATGTTTGCATTCAGTATTTGGTGCTTGGTAGCAGAATATGAACTTCTAGCAGGCCGTATTAAATTTACATGTTCCATTTTTTTGATAGCTCTACTGTTATTGGCTTCAGCAAAAGGCACTGAATGATATCTTTTAAAGGTCAAGGCCGCATGGCGGTTTATTGTAATCTCTTTGTTGTTTCACTTTTTGCCCGTATTCCCAACAGTGCTGGTGCCACACAACTCACCTCCTCCATGTCCATGCTAAAGCCCTCTGGAAACATTTCGTCCGCCGCCAGTGTTGGCTTCATTTCCTTCATTGTGGTATCCGTTTTGCTTGGAAGTGGTATTTTTCTGGTCGCAATGATATTAATTTCTTAATTTTAACGATCTGTAGTCAGCAAAATTCGCAAAGAATTTTTTGATAGTAAACAGCTGGAACAAACTAAACAAAACAGTTGCTCGACAGGGTTGCAATGTAACAGAACGAACGTTTTTCTATTCTGTTACATTTGCAAAGGCCGGTAATGTCCGTAACAGAGAGTATTATAGATTTCTGTTGATTACTCGAGTAACAGACATTGCCCTATAGCCCTATTATTTTTATATCCATATCGTACTACAACAGAACCAATATAGAAATATTCACAAATGCGCCAGACTGTTTTGGTAGTAGAGCCAAAAAGGAATGACTTTAGGCAAATGAAGCGGCAGCCCTGCTGCACCGCTGCCGGTAAATTGACATTTCTCAACGTTGGCAAAATTCTCGAGAAGCTGTGCTGTCGTTAAGTAAATATTATTGTGTCATAGAAGCAGCATTTACGGAGGGAATATGGTGCGTGTTGGCCTGCAGATATCGGCTACGCTGGAGAATGTCGAAGAGCTGCAAACCAGCCATCCGGATTATGCATTCTTCGTTAAGGTGAAATGCAGCAATTGTGGCGAAATGTCAGAGAAGTGGCACGACATCACCGAGTCGGAGCGCATGCAAAGCCAGGCGGACACACGCAATCCGGACGGATTTAACTTTTATATGAAATGCAAAATGTGCAGTCGCGAGAACAGCGTTGACATTGTGGAGAAGACCAACGGTGAGACGATTCTCGCTTGTCTACATCTACTATCAATAATTGCTAACCTTTGACCTAATCTTTTAGCGGTGTACACACAGGAAGACTCGGGCAAATACAAAACCATTGTGGTGTTCGATTGTCGTGGCGTTGAGCCGGTAGAGTTCTCGCCGCGGGTCGGTTGGATTGTACGTTCTGCCGATAATGGACAGACTTTTGAGAATGTGGATCTTTCGGAAGATGACTGGGTGGAATACGATCAGAAGAATAAGGTTTCGGTGGGCGTGTATGAGTTCGCCTCGAAATTTATTAAATTGAAAAAGTAGTCAAAAGCAGCATCAGATCGCCATTCTGCTTGAAGAAACATTGGATAATTTCTGAAAATGATTACCTGCCGTTTATCGTTGTGTTGAAAATGTAGTTTTCCCTTAATGGAATGATTTTGGTGTAACTAATATTGTAAATGAGAAAATGTTTGTTTTTTTACAAAATATAAAAATTGCATACACCTTGAATGATTAACCCTTTCCTTCCCATGGTAGCCATATGGCTACCAAATTCAAATTTGGAATTTCGATGTATAATTTTCGATTTTCCCCCATTCTATGAATTGTATCGCTTAAAAGAAACATTGTTCTGAGTTTTTTCAGCAAAATATGTAGTTTGTTTTTATGGGAACATTGAAAATTGTTACCATTTGTGCAACGGTTCCCGCTCGACAGGGCAGCAGAATTAAATGGCAAAAATGTAATATTGCTCTAAGTTTAACAAAGGACACCAAATAACTCTAAAATTCTAACAAATAACTCTAAAAACTTGTAAATGAGGGACCTTTTGTTTTCATATAAAATATGTTTCAATTTTGCTTCATAAGAGCCCAGTGTAGTCAAGTGTAGTATGGCTACCTCCTCCTCGCACCTCCCACTGGAAAGTCGAAACCATTTTAAATATGATGCAAAATACTTTTAAATAGTTCTCTCGTTTCAAATAACCGACTTCCAATTTGTTTCTGTGGCTATTTCATAATTCGGGAAGGAAAGGGTTAAGATCTAAAATTGGGTTTATATATTCATTTTGCACAATGACCGTTCGGAATCGATACAAAACTGTGAATTAAAAGAGTAAGTTTTGGGAACGAAACACAGCAAATCGATGCAAATTTTTTTTAGAAAATAGCGTTTTTGAAACATACATATACCCCAGGCAACTCATCAATACGTTCGCTCCGACGATGATGTCCCTATTTGATTTGAATTTTTGTCGAACCATTTCTTTTGCACAAACCCTTAATGGAAAGGCATAGTTTTTGTTTTTATATTAAAGAATATATTTTGAATGTTTTGTCAACATTACTCCAATTACAAACTATATTTTTATGTCATTAACATTTTTATCTTAATTTTACTTATATGAAGATCTAATTTAATTAGACAGAACTAGATCAATTCAAGATTTGGATGCTGTTATTTGGAAACTAGGAAAGCTAAAAAACGCGCGTCAATGGGCTCGTCGAGCCCGCGCAAATTAAAATTGCGACTTTGAAATAAAAAAATATTGATATGATGATGATGATGAAATATGAGGTGAAAAGTCTTCATTATCAGTGGTCAATGAGAAAAATAGTTAAAATTATTACATATTAAAAAAAGAGGAAAAACTTCACTGGCTGCCTCAAAGGAATCTTTAAAAACTTCACCGTCTATAAAAAAATTGGTACGGTTTAGTCTGATGTGTGTGTGTGTTATGCTAATGAATGAGTGTGTGAGCGATAAGGCCAAAGCTTAGCAGTAAATAAATTAGTAGAAAATATTTGTTTGTGGTATTTGAACACAATTACAAGCTTGTGTGTTTAAATGTGTATGTGTTGCTGGCTATGAGAGCGAGTGTGTGCATACATGAGTAACTGAGTCTGTGTTGTTAATGTTGTAGTCTAAAAAGTCAGAAAGTCAAATCTCCACATTACTTAAAGCCTAAATTAATGGTCAACTTTGTTGGACGAAAGCTGCTTGGTTGCAATCGTTGCTGCAACTCAAGTCTACGCAATGCAACGCCGACACATTGGCACGCGTTGGTGTTGTTGTTGCTGTTGATGTACGCTCCTCAACTGCACTTGTCCGACACAATGGGGAAACGCACCACGCGAATCTCGTTACCATAGTCACAGACCACGGAATCACACGCCAGCATCATGCTTTTGGGACACAGCTGCTGATTGGAGCAATCCAATTTGACTTCACGCGCTGGCTCGCCGGTGCGCACATCCCACACTATCAGCGAACCTATAGGAAAAACAAGTAAAGAACTCAGTTGAAAAATTTGTTGAAGGAATTGTTTACGTATGAAAGAAGCGGTTACGCACCCATTTTACTTGTGACCAGCAGCGAGGGCGTCAACATTAGGAGACTTGAGTAGGCATTCGAAATGTTTATGGTTGTGAGCAGATTCCCCTGGAAGCGCTCCCACACACAGATGCGTTCATCGGTGCCCAGCGAAATGACGTAGCTGGGCGCGCACGCCAGGCAGCTGACGGCGCCGTCGTGTGCCTGTATGTTGTACATGCAGGCACCGGTAAAGAGATCCCACACGCACAGCAGTCCGTCCTGAGAACCGGATCCACCGGTGCCGGGCTGCCAGCGATCAACGAAGAGACACGTTATGGGACCACAATGTCCGTGCAAAGTGTACTCGACGTTGGCGTTGTTAAGGCTGTAGACCTGTTAAAACAACAATTGCTTTTAATGGGCGAAACAATCGACAATCTGAGATGGGACACTTACTTTCAGCGTATGGTCCTGGCTACCAGTGAAGACCATACCGTTGACAATTTCCATGCACGTGATGGGCTGCTGATGCGCCAGGCGCACACTTTCTAGTGTGCACTTCATTTCTTCTTTTGCTGTTGCTGCCAGCTGCTGGCCATCGTGACTGTAGCGTTGTGGTTGCTGCTGTTGTTGTTGTTGGTGCTGCATGAGGCCTATGCTGCCAGTGGAACTGGTGCGAACGTGTGCTGTAAAGATTGTCGTATCATTAGGTTGGACGAAAAATAAATGACAGCATGACAGTTGCATACTTCTTCTATAGGCTGAGGTGAAGTTCCAATCGATTTGTTTGCCCTTGTAATATGTCTCAAGGCGATAGAAATCTAGGCGGCCACACAGTCGCGCCACAATTATTCGATCGCCATTTAGATGAATGTGTGTGATGCCCTGATTGCGGTTCGAGTCCTCATGATAGACACACTGAAAAAATAAATAAATAGGGTTCATAAGAAGTTTGCTTTCAAGCCCCAATCCCCCCTTTCAAGTATAAATTTCAAGTCCCTTGCCGTGGTAGAACCTAAACCCTTAACTGTTGACATTTACCTTCAACACTCCGGCCGGCGTCTCCCACAGCTCCACTCTCCCATTGGCACAGCCGACCGCAATCAAATTGTCAAAGTAGTCCAAACACCAAATCGGCGAATTGTTCAGCTTTCGCACCAGTATTTGTCCGTCGTCGCGCTGTGTCGCTATTTGCATGTGCGCCCGATTAATGGTTGTCAAATTTTCGCCGTTGCGCGCATCCCACACTTTGATTTGCCCCTTTAGGCAGCAGCTAATGATGTGTGCTCCGTCCGAGACCAGACACTCGATGCGATGCTTGTGTCCCACAATTTGCGTTGGCACTCCCTCCAGTATCTGTTCCGTTTTCTGTGCAAATTCGGACGACTCGTTCCAGCTGGAACGCCATTCGGCATAGTTGCGTGTGCAGATGCAGCGATAGAACACGACCATTGTGTAGCAGAGCACAAAGATGCTGATGCAGCACAGCGTGATGGCAAAGAATATTTCCATGGGGCTTTTGGGAAAGAGCGGCGTGCCGCCAGGCATCACCATGGGTGATTCGCGGTTTTCGTCGTCGCTAAAATCGAGCGGATCCAGCGCCGCAGCCAGCGCTTTCCACTGAAAGTTTTGCACTAACTTCTCGTTAGGATTTCGAACGAGCGCCGCCACTTCAGGGGTAATGGCGTGCGAGAGCTTGATAGTGGGTAATATGGTGACGTAGCGACCGCTCAGCGAGATGTTGTACTGCTTCATTATGGTGGACCAGTGGAAATTCGAGAGAAAGTAGTTTAGCTCGAAATCGGGGTAGAGTAGGCGACGCAATTCGGCGTCCGTTTCATTGATGTGGCCGTCGACGGAATCTGAAAAGAAGGCAAAGCATAATTGGTTGGCATTACACAACCACTGCAGCGCGGTACTCACCATCTTGTCCAGTAGGCTGTGTGCCGCCCAAACCATTAGCGTTGCTGCTGCCAAAGCGATCGCTCTCGTGTGCGCCTAGATGTCCGCTGTTTGCTGCCGCTGCCGTGGCCGAGTGTATGGCGTGCTGCACATTCGAGAAGAAACTCGACACAGCGCCACGCCCATTTGCCTCGGCATTCCTCTGAAACTCGTCTGCAGAAAACGCTGTGCGGTTTGTGTCCACGATGAACAAATTCTCCAGGTAGCCAGAGTTGTAGACAATCGAACATATCCATACGCTCATCCAGACCATAAAGGCGCGTTGAAAGAAGCGCGTGCGCGCCCAAAAGTTCACCAGTTTCAGTCGCTTCGGAATGCGTTCCGAGTGGCTGCCGCCGTTGGCATTCAGCGCAATGGACGAGCGTTTTGGCATTTCGTTGGGCGAAACCGATGACAAATCGGCAAATGATAGCTTTGGATGTGACTGCGACCGATGAAAAACTGGAGGACCGGCGGCCAACGGCGCAAACGGAGCAGCACCAGCACCAGCACCACTGCCAACAGTTGACGACGCCACACCAGCGCCTCCATTCGAAAAGAAGCGATACTCGTTGCGTCCGTTCTTCAGCATACTGTAGCCGCTCGAGTTGTAGCCCGTCGTGTAGCTGAGCATCATTTTGGGCAGGTGCTTGGCCTCCATGGTGTACTCGATGCGCTTGATGTTCATGGCCAGTATGGTGGAGAAGAGCAACATTTGCAGCATAAAATCGGACAGCAGGCCCACAATGGCAAACACACAGAACTTCTGTATGACGGGCACAAATGTGGCCAAACCAATGGTCAGAATGGTTATTTCGGTGAGTAGGGTTTTCGAGATGTGCCAGCCCTCCTTGCTGAGCGCCTGTGCAACGCGTATTTTCACATCGAACGTTTCGTCGGTGGACACAACGCTCTTCGTGATGACCAGGCAATTCTCCAGGCCCACCAGTACAACCAGATAGGGGAAAATGTCGCGCGACTGCAGACTGATGGTGAGGCCGAAGAACGAGCACAAGCCCAGCGACATGGCCAGACTGCCCAGCACCGTGAACACGGAACACAGGGCGAGCAGCACGCGTGAGCGTATGATTTCGATTTTGCGCACCGAGTAGTAAATGTAGGTGAAGAGCAGCACGAACGCAATGGAGAGCGGCAGGAATTCCCACATCTTGAATTCGTCCGGATAGAAAATGTACATAATGGAGGACTTCTCTTCGCGTTGGTGTTGATGTGAAGTCGACGACTGTTGTTGTGAAAGCACTGGGGGTGGATAGTAGTGCAACAGTTTCTCTTTCAGAGTCTTCAGGTACTCCACATCGTTTTGCTTCAGTATTAGTGTGATGGCGTACTGAATGATGCGCGTACGCGCGCGTAGCGGATATCGCTTGAAGCCGGTGTCCTGCATTGGAAGACCAAAGAGCATTTCCGTTGTGGAAACTTTGGTCTTTTGGAGATTCTGCAATGAAAGGGGAATTCGAAGTAGTGTTTTGAACTAACTGAACATGTACAAACATATGTAAGGCCCTGTTATCTATGGATTATGCCTAAAGAAGCAGGCGCGGATTCAGAAAAATATTTCGGAGGGTTTCAAAAAGCAATTCTTTAATATTTTTAACATGCCTTTTAATTTGTATTTAGTTTTATAGGCGATCCAAATATTTCGGGGGGTTTCAACACCCAAAACACCCCCCTGAATCCGCCACTGAAAGGAAGTTATATGGCAATTTGATTTTCCATATTTATTGGGTTGGGGAAAAAGTATTGAGCGTTTGTTATTAAAAATTCACATTTTTTTTTTTTATTTAAAAACATCTTATTACTCCAAATATTGTCCATTCTTTTCGACAACCTTCTGCCGTTTTTGGGCCAGAACCATTTCCTTGTTGTAAAATTCCGGGGGTTTATACTTAAAAAACTGGTCCAAGTGCCTTCCGCAGTCCTCTTTCGAGATCAATTTTTTTGCAGCAAGAGCGTGTTGAAAAGATCTGAACATATGGTAATCTGAGGGTGCAATGTCAGGACTATGCGGGGGATGTATTAGAAATTCCCAGCCAAAGTCCTTTAGTTTTTGGCGGGTCCACAAAGATGTGTGTGGTCAAACGTTGTCGTGATGAAACACAACACCTTTCCTGTTGATCAATTCCGGCCTCTTTTTTCAATTTCTTGCTTCAACCGCATTAATTGCTGGCATTAGAGGTTGGAATCAATTGTTTGGCCAGGCGGAAGTAGCTCGTAATGGATTATACCCTTTTAGTCCCACCAAACGCACAGCATCACCTTCCTTGTCGTCAATCCTGGTTTTGACACCGTTTTTGGAGCTTCATCCTTGTTGCATCAAGACCCTTTTCGAACAACATTATCGTATGTGATCCACTTTTCATCACCTGTTACCACACGTTTCAAAAATGGCTCGATTTCGTTCCGTTTCAAGAGTGAATCGCAAATGGAAACTCGATCCATTGCATTTGTTTCACTTAATTCATGAGGCACCCAAACATCGAGTTTCTTTTTGAAACCAACTTTATGTAAGTGGTTCAAAACTGTTATGTGGTCGATCTTCAGGCCGATCTTAGCGATGTCATGACTGCTTACATGACGGTCTTCTTGAACCTTGGCCATAATTTCACAGATTTTTTTCGGTGATGGGTCGACCAGAGCGAGGAGCATCTTTTACTTCCAAATTTCCAGATCGAAAGCGAGCAAACTATTTCCTGAGAGTTGATTGTGATAGAGTATCTTCACCATAAACAGCACACATCTTTTTTCTTCCCTTTGTCGTAGTAAAATTGCAAAATGTAACGTATTTTTTCCGACATTTTACTCATCTTTGCTTTAGAATAACTTTTAACTCGACGCACAAATCTCAATAAAATTTCGCAATTATTCGGTTGATTTGTTTCTTGTCAATCAGAAAAAAAGTTTACTAGATGTAGCTACATAGATTTGTTATGTTAGATACTTCGATTTGAAAGGGGAAATGTGCACTTAGACTAAAGTTGATCTATTGTGCCCCCTACAACTTTAGAGAACGTCCCCCAGTCCCACCGACCTAATGAAGCTTAGTAACTCACGTGGGAGAAGGTGAGATTAGCTAACCGTTGCAAAGTTATTGCACTTTAAAGTCAAGTGAACGGAAAAACGCTCAATACTTTTTTCCCCAACCCAATATTATGAATTGAAATGCATGTGAATATTTTATGCAAGACAAACACTTCCGATGTTGACAACAAGACTGCCCATTTTAATAGCTAATAGCAATTATTCAAGTCATTTAAATTGATAATATCAATTGTTCAGATCATTTAAAATGCACCCCTTGTTTGTTGGCTGCATTAAACATTAAACTAGTCAAGCTACCTTATGGCAAACGTCTGAAAGCCCCAACCCATCTATTACACCACAAATTTCTGAGCCTACAACTGAGTTGATGTATTTCTAAACACCATATTTGTGGAGATTTTGGAATGCATTAGCCTCAAAATGTGTGTGCGTGGTTACAAAAACATAGTTTTATTTACAAAATGCAGCGCGACGCACATTGAACGGCGCGTGTTTCATCTTTCATTAGGCGTTTGGAGCCCTCAAATTACAGCTTAAGCAAATTGAATCAAACAAACGTACACATACCCCACATACAATGACAAAAACAACAACGATAACAGCATTGTCGAAGCGAAGAAGCACTGTTTGTTTGCATACCAATTAATGTCAACAGCGTCGAATGTGATCTCCATTTACCGGCTGGGGAAAGAAGGTAGAAAAATGGAAGCAAAACAATGAACGTGCAAAAGCAAAAGATAAAACCTAAAGCGTCTGTCTGACTCATTGAATTTGGCATGCTCCGGTTAGAGAATATTGGACAGGCCGGCCGAGTGGGTGAGAACGCACGCAGACACACGACGCAATACATACACGGCTGCCAAACTGAATATAAACAAAACACAAAGCGCAATCATCAAATTGCTATCTAGCTAGTTGAAACGTGTATTGTGTGCAGCTACAAATATACATACTACATACATACATACATATACACGTATGTAGATACTTGAACATTAGTGGTGATGACTGCGGTAGCTGCCTTTTTGCAATTAATACAATTCGCCTCGATAAAAAGGCGGGAGGGCAGCGCATTACGTGGTCATTGTGGTGGTAGAAGGCGTTGACTGTCCAGACGCCGGCAAAATTCGCTTTCGTTTCGCAATTCACACTTACGTGATACTGGAATATGGTGTTCAGTATGTTTGTGTCTTTGGTAAGATTTTGCACATTCTGCGCCCACAGATTCGCCGGTGACAGCACCAGACAATTGTACTCGGGAAAAATTTGCTCATGCTGCGATCGCTTCACATTCTCCACATGCAGGCAGATTTTGTCCAGTGTGCGTTGGCTGTAATTCAATTAAATGTGACAACGCATTATACATACATACATACAAACACTTTGAAAATATGCGCACAATACAATGGGCTACAAATTCCAGCGAGTCAAAACTGAAAAATTTGCCAATTGTTATTGCATTGGCGTGCAGGAAGATCGACTTGGGCTACATACTTCTCTTCGCTCTCGTGATTGCGCACAATTTCCAGCAATTTAAAGACCTCGTAGAGCGGCGCACGAAATGCGTCCATTAGTTGCATCTCCTCGGTCCAGGGCAGCACGCTCGCACGCAACGTTATCTGCTGAACGTAGAGTATGGGAGAGCTCTGCGCCCACGGAAATGGCGGATCGTAGCTAATGTTGTTGGCATTGAAGAAATTCTTAACTAGCGAAAAGTTTTTCTCGCCCTCGCCGTACAGCGAATATTTACCCTCAAAGGGTAGCACAATTTTGGTGGGTATGGTACCGGGAAGCGGTACGTTGATGAGCGGGTAGCTGCAAACAGACAGAAGTGAATAGTCAATTGTTAATTAGGCTGAATTACTTTGAGAGGTTTCTTCGAACATAAAAGAAATGTTTAATAATTAAATAATAGTAGATAGATACATAGATTTGAAAGGGGAAATGTGCACTGAGACCAAAGTTGATCTATTGAGCCCCCTACAACTTTAGAGAACGTCCCCCAATCCCACCAACCTAATGAAGCTTAGTAACTCTCGTGGGCGAAACTGTTTGACGTTCAAAAAATAATAGTAAATCAAAAATGAATATATGAAAGAGTACAACTCGTTCAAATTTCATCACATTGAGTTTGTTCAAAAATAAAACCATAAAGTTAAAGTAATTGCGACCTAAGAGAACTTGAAGGGAGTCCTTCATAGACTTCTAGTCCGGTAGTTCCTTGCTAAATCCAAGTAAGCACACCTTTCGATTGCAAATATCTTTGCCTGTAATAAAGTTGTGTGCTTATCTGTGGGCTCCGAGTATCTTATTCCCGGCCCGTATAAACAATCCCGGTACCTTCATCCGCTATGGTCCCATTTCTGCAGCAGGTTATTGCGTACTGGTCCATCAGATATGTCTCTGATATACCTACCCAGTTCTTTTTGTTACTAAGTTCAGTCTTAAATCTCTGTAAATCTAAACATTGGTGTAATTGCGTCCCTCGGTATTGCAATTTCGGGATATTGGTTCGTGATTGCGGGATAGCAATTATTAGTGTCCGACCGGAACCACCGAAACCGAATTTCGGTTTTTTTAATATTCCGCCGAAACCGAAACCTACTGGTTGAAATAAAAATCACCATACCAAACATTTTTTTCAAAACACGAATTTTACTTAAAGAAAATAAAGAAAAAAAAACAAACAAACATAACATAAATAAATAAATATTTATTAATAAAAACAATTCACTAACTTTTTTTAATAACATAAACATAAAAATCACTCTTTCGTACCTTACTCGCTAATATTCAAAATTAAATAATTTAATATTATATGCTTAAATAGAAGTTTATTTACTACTGTGGGAAAAAAAGTAAGACTTTTTAACCGTAGATCGAGCTTAAAAACATTTAAGGAATCCTAAGGAGAAAATTATAAACTTTTCAATTTTCTCAAGACCTCTTTCTTAAAAAAGTGTGAAAGATGGTTTTAAACAGGCATAATCCCAACACAAAGTCACAAGAATGATTCAATTAATTATATCCTGAAAAAAGTTATAATAAAACAAAAAACCAAAGGTATCATTTTTGATACAAAGCTCGATCTACGGTTAATTTAAATTTCGCGCAGAAACCCATTCGTCGAAATATTTTTTTTCTAGGTTGGTATGACTGTCAGTGACATCTGTGCCAAATGTTATATCAAAATAATCATTAGTGTTTAGTATACGCTTGTCTTTCTGAAGTACAAAAAGTGCATTCGGCGTTTTTCACAATGAGTGAAATTATTCAACAAAGAAGTTCCATTAAATTTTGTGTGCGGAATCAAATTTCTGGTGCCGAAACGTTCAGAAAAGGCCCTCGGTGATAATTGTATGTTGCAAGCAAGTGTTTTTGATTGGTACAAATTGTTCAAAGAGGGTCGAGAACGCGTTGACGACGAACTACGTCCAGGACGGCCATCAACATCAACTGATCACAACTGATCAACACGTCAATAAAATCAAGGAATTGGTGGCCGAGAATCGACGATTAACAGTCAGAGATCTTACTGGCATCGTTGGAATATCGAAAAGATCAGTGAAAACCATTTTAAAAGATCATTTGGGCCTAAGAAAAGTGAAAGCGCGATTGGTTCCAAACAAAAATTGATTGAAAATTTATCTTTGTGAGTTTTTCGCCAAAAATTCAACCAATATCGTTCCACAACCACCGTATTTACCGCCTGATTTGGCTCCGTGTCACTTTTGGCTGTTCAGCAAACTCAAACGACCGCTCCGGGGAAACCGTTTTAAGTCAATCGAAGACTGAATGAACTTGACTTGAACTTGACGAAGACTTGAATGCTATTCCGGAAATTGATTTTAACTGTTTCGAGTATTGGAAAAAACGTTAACACAAGTGTATTAGGGCCGGGAGGGATTACTTTGAGGTGGACGAAATAGATTTGGAAGACTAAATAAAGAATTTTAAAATTATGAACAAAGTCTTACAATTTTTTGCCCACAGTAGTACATTGGTGGCATCTAAATTACTCTTTCTTTCACTATATATCTGCGATAGTATGGTGGAAAAAAACCACAGAGAAAACGACTGCGAACAGACTGGAACGGTTGCAAAGAGTAATTAACTCCTGCATCACTGGCGGCCTTCGCACGACGCCAACAGCTGCCCTCAATGTACTATTGGGAGTTTTGCCGTTGGACCTAACCGTACAAATGAATGCGGTCTTTAGTACACATAGACTGATGCATAGTGGATTCATACTACAGGATCTACATGCAAGCGGTCACCGCTCCATTGTTAAGGAACGGAGGGGAGACGGAAGCTTTTGGTTGCCTCTTGACTCAATGCCTCCGCGACAGATCTTTGACAGGAAATATAAGACCCATATTCCTAACAAAATAGACTGGGACAATTCAAAAATCAGTCTTACCTGTGATGACATTATCTGGTACACTGATGGATCCAAGACTGGAGAAGGCACAGGATTTGGGATATATAGTTCCAGTACCCAAATGTCAGTCAGCCTTGGTAGTTTGGCAACTGTCTTCCAAGCGGAAGTCTGTGCTATCAATCAGTGTGCCAGAGAAATTCTGAACCTTCACCCTCTTCGGAAAAGGATTATCATAATGTCAGACAGCCAGGCCGCAGTAAGAGCCTTGCACGCGTCGACCTTCACCTCTAAGTTGGTATGGGAGACAGCTAATTTTCTCCAACAACTGTCAACAGGGAATCGAGTAATAATACACTGGATTCCAGCACATTGCGGCTATGACGGTAATGAGGATGCAGACAGATTGGCAAGGGAGGGAGCTGGAAAGCGACCATTTGGACCCGAACCGATCTTAGGTGTCAGCAAATCTCATTACAAAGTTTGTATTAAGCAAGAATACTTGATGAAAGCAAATGCAAGATGGTCAAAATCAATTGGTATGGAATGTACCAAAGCCTTTTTCCCGCGATACTCAAGCATAAATGCAAAGTTTCTCCTACGCTTGAGCAGACCGGAACTAAAACTCATGACAGGAGTAATCAGCGGACACTGTCTGCTAAACAAACATAAGACCTGTCTGAAATTAACAGACAGTGAAATATGTAGATTTTGCATGGAGGATGACGAGACTTCCATACACCAACTGAATGCCCGGCCTTAGTTCATGCAAGAAAGCAGGCACTAGGCAAGGAAATATTACAGACTACTCATCTGTCTGAAATTGATCTAGCAAGAATTAAAATATTCTTTGAGAAAATAGCAGGAAATAGTCTCTTCCAGTACTGAACTCGGGCAAGGCACAATAGTTCAAAATGAACGCAGTGCCATAGACAGCCAATGTCTAGCCCCAACCAATCTTAATCTTAATATATCTGCTTGGGTGCTTTTTTCCTACCACCTAATTTTTTATATGTTTTTTTCGTGTTAAGTTGTTGTTATACTGAAGCTAAATGAATGTATAAATAAATGTTTCTTCTTTTATAAGAAGTATAATTCCTTAATTAACAATGACAAAAATAAAAAAAAATTAGGAGATTTTTAAATTTGGGGAGGGAATTCCAGTTTTACTTTAAGATTTAGGAGAAAGGCATTTTAGGTTTCTGGCAACACTGACTTTTTGAGTTGGTCACATCATGAGATGATAAGGTGTCTTCCTACCGGAGACACAGTCTCCCACTTTGTCCTCGAACACCTTCTGAGCTATAATACTCAAGTAAAAATAGGCAGCCAAACATTCATTGAGTAATTTCGTAGTTAAAAAAAAAGTAAATCGTTAAAAAGAAAAACAGATTTAGAAGATTTGCCTGTCGAAGGCAGACAGAACATTCATCTTTATGGACAGGAATGTGGACTAGAAGTGACATGAATGAAAGAGAGATAGAGGTCAAGTTAAGTGTTTGTCAAAGGAGACAGATTTTTGGTCTATTTTGATGTTATGAAGTAGGACTAAAATTTCAAGAAGATTCTGCTTTTTGGCCGAAACTGAATCCACTTAATTGAGCGGACACTCGTAATTATATTATCATATATCATACCTATTAAAAGAAATTATATTACTGTGTTGTATTTACTGCATTCAAGTCCAGACTTAACACATTTTCAACCGAGCTTCTAGTGTTTTCCTCAACTATTGCAAAATCATGTTCAATTGTTGACAAAACCATAAATAAATAGTTGCAATTACAAGTGTGTTTTAGTAGATTACATTCAGTCTAAATTTATAGCAATAATATTTTTAAATGTTAAATTAATCAAACGTTTAATTAATTCTCATAGTCGTTATTGAATAATTTAGTGTCATAAGCTCTGCGGGAAACTGAATATCAAGTACAAGGTTCACAAGTTTGAGACATTGGCGCAATAAGTTTCTAAATACTGAAACATTTTGTTAAATTTCACTTGCAAATTCGAGCCAAGATAAATGCCAATGCGTGCAAACAACCGCCAAAGTCCATTGTAGGGTGCATGAACTTCAGTGAGGCCATCGATAATGCACACAACTGGAGGCAGTGCGCGGAATATTTAGCAGAAGCTGAATAGTTTTGGTGCGGTCCATGCGCAGAATTTCGAAAGAGCACTTCAAGGTTAGCCGCGGCGCGAGCCGAGATTCACATCTGTCTGCGTGCTGCCGTCGAGATATTTTTACAGCGCGGTAAAATTGTGTTGACGCTGCCGAAACCGTAGCAGCTCCAGTTGCTGATAAGCACGATAAGCGCACAGTGTAGCATGCGGCGGCTGTGATAAGCCACACTTTCGTGTGTTGTTAGCTGCTGCTGCCATTGACGCCGTTTCGTGTCGGCTTTCGGATTGGTTACGTTTACGTAGTTAATGTAGGCAAATTAATTACGCTGACAATACGACTGCAGCGTGCTGAGTGCGTTTCAATTTCATATTCCGGAATTAATTGACACTTTCCATTGCTGTCTTGAATAGTTTCCGCGCTTTCGCGGCAGCATGTGTTCTATGCCGCTTATCAATGGCCTCCATTCGACAGACATATAGTCTTGCGGACGGACGTCCAGCGAGACAGATACGCAGCCACAGATTGATGGCAAATGTGCGAGTACAAAGGTTTAGATTGCAAATTTGTTTACTACTTTTTTTTGTGTGTGTGAGCAATTTTGAGACGAAACCTTGATTATGCAATTGTTTTGTTGTATCATGAAATTTACATAATGCTTTATTTGAATTTGCAATTCTACACGAAAAACTTGAATTACATAAGCAGTGCACGCATGTTGCGTTGCGTCCAATTCGCCGCTTTCGCATAAGCGACATTCAGTGCAAGGAAACTCAGCGCATCATCTAAGTGTGGCTGGATGGAAGGGCTGTCGAATAGGTCAAATAGATGCAGTGGCGCATTCAGGGGGGGGGGGGGGGGGGTTGAAACCCCCGAAATATTAGGATCGACTTTAAAACTACTTACATACAAATTAAAGTACATTTTTGGTATTTTATAAATAATAAAGCATTTTTTTAATCCCCCCGAAATATTTTTCTAAATACGCCCCTGAATAGGTGCGTGCTGATGCAATTTTATGTTCGTACAGTTTTTGTTACTGCGACATGACCCATTGATTAAAAATAGCAGCAACGGTTGCACCTGTTTGCTGCTCATAATTGGAAACTTTGAACACTTGAAAGTAGAAATACCAATTCTTAAATTAAACTTCAATTTCCCCATTGATAAATCGCACAAATTGAATGGCATCAAATACAAATGGTCAGTACATATGTATGTGTGTATTATACAATGTGGATTCATATTATTGAAGTAAATCATTTCGATAATTGGTTGTGTTTTTTTTATTGGTCGGTTATCTCGAAAAAAAACGTAGATTATTTTTGTATGCTTAACAGTTGGGACGCACTCAGTCACCAAAAGAAAGCAAAACAAAGACAATACATTGTGACCCAACAAAACCCCAGCAAATTCGAAAGGCTAACATTTGTGTGCTTAATGGATTCGCAATCTTCGTGGAATACGTGATTGAAGTGTATTTTTGAATTGTGTTTTGCAAAATCTAACTATACCAGACAAGGCATATGAAATGAGTTTGAGAAGGTAATTATCTTTTTTGATGTGTGTAATTAAAATTTTTAATTATATATATTTATACATATTTATTAAATAGTAAACAGTATAAATTTCAAATGTTGATAGATAGATAACTTTAGCATTTGTAGAGCTAAGAACTTTTTGAAATAAATTGATAGATATTAAGAAACATTTCTTTAGAAAATATTCCCTTCATCTCCTATAGAACTGCAGAGCACAACAGTCAAAAAAGATACTTATGGAAGCTGGCTTTATTGACACTTTACATTTAGAGGAACGCTTTGGATTTTTAATTATCTATTCGTTACAGTCAGCAACTCAACACACTGTGGTGTGCAGTTATCATTTGTATAGAATGTCATTAAAGTCTGAAGCTAGATTTGACAAGTCAAATGAAGAGCTTAAGTACATCTTTATCTGCTATTGCAATACTGATACTAGTCATACAAAATCTAACAAAAACTCTGGCAAAAAGTGCCCTCATGACAAAACATTGCATTCGATTTCACTTTCAATTGGGGTTTTGCGATTTATATACACAAACGATTTTCCATTTTAGATGGTTCAATGCTTTGTGAGGTTAGATTGCAATGACCTAAAGCAAAGCTTTGAAAGCTGAACTAATTTAAACGACATTAGTTTGCTTAACAATTAGAAAACTCAAATTGAACTGGCAATCTATCATTTGCGAAATTTTACGACGGTAAGGTGGTGAAAACGGAGAAAAATACGGTCTTTTTCAAAGGCTGTCAGAAGTAAATAGATTTTTTTAATTTCATTTGTATATTTTTAAGTTGGCATTCTGATTGGCTTAGGACCTTTTTTGTTTCTTTGCCACCAATCGAAGGCGTGACAGCGAGATTATTTTTTAATCACCCTATATGGAGGGTGTGGTTCTAATCTTTTAGAGTTTTTGAAACGAAAATTTTTTGAATACAGTATACATTGAGTAATCACCCTATATGGAGGGTGTGGTTCTAATCTTTCAGTATGTTTGAAACGAAAAAATATTGAGTACAGTAGGCATTGAGTAGGGTTAATACTAGGGTTCTTAAAAGTAATTGAATAGTTTAAAAATCGATTAATCGATTATTCGAATAGTAGTTTTTTGTACGAATAGTATTCGAATAGTGTTATTCGAATAGTCGAATAACTGTTAAATTTTCAAATAATCGAATAAACACTTAAGTTTTCAAAATCGAATATTTGTATTTCCTTTCAAAGTTGTTGGACATTTTTTCCTACGTGTTTATACGCAATTTTTATTTTTTTTAGTAAATCTTCTGAAAAGTTGAAAACTGATTTTATAAGCAAAAACACGATGTTCTCTAAAAATGATTCACCACCAATTTTGTTTACTTCCGACAGTTATAGTAGGATCACACCGCTTGGTGCTATTGACTTTGTTTAATTGCCTTCATTAAAGTCTTTAAAATGGACAATTTCGACA
Organism: Melieria omissa; assembly: GCA_963971225.1. Lineage (NCBI taxonomy): Eukaryota > Metazoa > Arthropoda > Insecta > Diptera > Ulidiidae > Melieria > Melieria omissa. The sequence goes on from OZ020269.1 coordinate 95,254,746, forward strand.
GGTTTAACTTGAAAGTATTTAATTTCATTTTACGAGTGCTACGATGGTTCAAGTAAATAATTAATAATCGTACGCTTAATAATTATGAACGTCGTGCGGTCAATGGGAGGAACTTACCCACGTGTGATACTATAAACGCTGTAATTTTCATGACACGCTGGTGTTTCAGTTCACTCCTTTGCCACTTCAACGACGCAAATCTCTGTATTTATGCAAATATCTACGTAGGAATATTTGTATTTGAATATAACGTATTCTACGATTAAACGTCAGAGCAACTTCATCAAAATCAAACTTCAACGTTAAAGTGGTGGCCAATCCACTTATAAAATCGTTACCGATTTCCATTAATTAAGAGACAGACAATTATTTCTGACGTAGTTCTGACGCTTGGACAAGGGTTAAGCGTGTTGCTATGATCAAATCGAGATTATTGCATCTTCTATTCTCATAACTAATTAACTGATTTCAAAACCCCAAACACTTGTTTAAACGTCACAAAGATCAGACATCACTAAGCGAAGCGTGTCGCGCACTTACCATGAAAAGAGAATTGCCACAATGGCTATGCTGGTGGCACATGTCGGGTAGCTGGATAGGAAGAGACCGTGCTTATAGTAGAAATGCGAGACGGAATCAGGAAGACCGGACGAAGTGGATGTTGATGAGGTGGAGCGCTTTGCTTTGGCAGCGCCCACACCACCGCCAGATGCCGCGAATGCCGCCGACGTCGAATTGCCAAACGCCTCCGAAGAGTCTACTGCAGGCATTTTGCTTATTGCCGATGCTGGACTTGGTCTGGTCGCAAGGAGTTGGAGGGCGTGTGCGTACACAATGTGACGTCTGTCAGTCGGCCGTAATGTACGGCACACGTTCTACGCGGTGTTTTATGATTCGCGCACCGCTTTTAAAAGGGGCACAGAGGTGCAACGTAAAGTTTGCGTCTGTTTGCTATTTTTATTTACTCAGACACTTGTTAACGCGACGTTTGCGTCGCTGTTTGCTCGCAACAATATTGAATATTGCTGTTGTTGTTGTTGTTAGTGTATTTACTTGCAAATATTCAGATTTGTGAATATTGTTGAATATTTACAGCGCGCTTCGCCTAATGACTCTTCACTTCCAATTTCAATCTGAGACGTTTCTACCGTAGCAGCTGCACACTTGTTAGACGTGGGGAAATTACGCAATCTGCTAGCGGGCTTGCGTTCAAATTTCCGCCGCAACCGCAACAGCAACTGCCGCCACAGCCGCTGCGACTACGTTGTAAGAATACGACGATTCATTCATTTTATTTACAGGCACGCGTTGTTAAGTTGTTTGACTTATTATTGATTTCTCGCTTGTTTGTGTGTTTGCTCGTTTGTCGTTCAATACATGTAATTTTCACCATTGGCTGATGACAATTCAGGGAATCACCAGCAAACGTTTTGGTTTCACTGCGCCGAATGCACGCGCCTACAGCTTCCATTTATAATTATTTATTGTGACACTTTATGCTTTATTGCGCTTTTTTCTTGCCATTATTGTGTTTTCCATTTCATTTCACTGCGTCGCGTTTACGTCTTATCAAATTATCACAAAAAGCAGCGAGTTTTTTGTTTTGTTATGAATTCAGTACGTCAATGTTGTTGTTGTTGTTCTTGCTTATTATGCGCGCCTACCGATGTTCGCACAAGTGCCACCGCGCGAAAACAGTCAGCGCAGCGGACGTAAACGCTTCAAGTTGTCTTGGCATTAGCATTTGTTGCGTTATCCGCTGGAAGCTATGGCAAATCACAGTTGCACTTTTTGACTTTCGGTACGTCGCGATGTCTGGGTCGCGGCCGCTGTCAACGTCGCACTTTACCGGACAACACCGTACTCGTCTTCGCAATTAATTCCGTTCATCGACCATTTCCCCATTCACCATCTGCTTCCTCCGAAATTCCCGTTCCTTCGTTGATTGTCGGTTGCGACCTGCTGCGCATACGGCCGTTTTATTGCTTTTGCACGCCTTTCACTTGACTGCCGCGTTGTAAAAATTTTCTTAATTGGCAGCGATTTTTCTTTTATAGCAATTTTCACTGCAATTATTTCCGTTGCATTGGCGTTAATGCGTTTTTGCAAAGAAAAAGACCTTGTGCGCACGGATAATGCGTAAGAAATGAAGGAAAACTCATGAAGTTCTGATTGGAATGTTGGTCGTACTGTCAGAAAATTTCCCTCGGCTGCAAACTGTCAAACCCGATGGGTAGACAGTGTTGTCAGACTGGCGTTCAAGTAATAAATCAAAATCGAATCCTCCCTTAGAGGGGAATAATTAAAAACTTGAATATGAGTTTTATTAAAGAGAGCCAAATGTAAAATGAATTAAATACAACAAAAATTTCGAATATGCACGAATATCGTTGCCTGAGAAAACAAATGTCGTATGTCCTACTAAGCTTAATGGAACATACGACACTCATTTTCTGAGGCGACGATATGTTTGCGTTGTTTAATGGAATGGGCAACACTGTTGTTTGTTAAATTCCTTTGTTTTGGGAAATTTTGCACTGCGGTTTGCGGTAGTGAAATTTCACACACATAAACAGTGTTGTTAAGCAATGAAAAGTTTAGTGATAAGTTGGGGAATTTTTATTCCACTAGACAGTGCGCTCGCGCATAATAAGGAATAAGTAAAAAGCTGTTATGACACTAGAATAATATTTTGTGTTAACAAATATTGTGGAGCTATAGGCTTCTTTAACATATGAAAGTTAGTTAGATAATGATTATATCTGCGATACTTATTTAAAAGATATTGTCATTGCTGATCACTTTTTTTAATTTATTTTATTTGTAAGCATTTGAAGCATTTAAATAAAAGGTGGGTGGCTGTTTTGCAGTTTGTTTGTTTGTGGTTTTACTTTCTCTGTGCTATGTGGACTTTATACTTAGTAAGATACTAAAACGAAATTTGAAATGTATTTCAAATTCAATGTTTATTTTTGAATAAAATTATGTGTATGTATAAATTCTTTTATATATTAATGCATTTATTTGTGGGCAATATAAAAGAAAATGCAGTAAGCAAATAAGGGAAAATGATTCACATATATTTCCATATGAAGCGTTTTATATTTCCATTTTTCATTTTTCAGTTGTGAGAAAACACGCATCAGTTATATATACAAATAAAGGTGAATACAAATTTGTTCATACATATATATAGACATATGTCAACATTCACCCATGCTCACAAATTTCATATAAAGTATAAATGTGTGCCAGATTTCTGTACAACGTGGGAACCGAGGCATATGGAATTCCGAAGGAAAGTAAGTAGGCAAGTTTACTTGTCCTTTTCACTTAATATTTTATAAAATACGCCACTGCAAAAGTGGCTGATGGCAGTGGTTAATAATAAATGCTTTTGTGGTGTTCAAACTGAACAATGATTATTTAACGGGAGAATCATAACCTTTGTGCTGAAAACAAATATTCAATACATTTATTTCGTAAGAGTAGTGTAATAGTTAATTATTGCTACTTTCAATCAATTCTTAGTTATTACTTACCTATGAATCGTAATAATAATTAGACAGATTTAATTAGAAAATATTTTCTATTTATTACAATTAAAAACAGTTGTTATTTTAGAATATATGCACGTAACGTATACAAACGAAAACGTATTTATCTATATATATATATACATGTATGCATGTAAGTATATATGTATGTATGTTTGTAGCTTATGCTATAATTTGAAGATAGCTATTATTGGGATAAGGTTGAAAAATCAAAACCGTCTAATCGGACTCACTTTCGACTAAGTATTTCTATATAACGCAATGCACTAAGTCTGGCCAGGACTAACTAGAATACAAGTTTTGCCTAAGAGTTTAAGTTAAAGCCCAACAGAATACATTGTAATATTTGTTGTTGTAATAAACATTATAGCCTAATTTGTTGGGTATAATTGTTGTTACTTAGATGCTAATCGTTTGATATTTAAGCAATTTGTTGTAGAGGGAATCTCGAAGTTGGTATGAGGCACATAAGCACATATCAAGTGCGATCTTTAATGAACTAACTAATGCATAAGTTTCACTACGGCGTTTAAGTCATACGACAGTAATAATAAGACAGTAGTAATATGATGTAAAATTCATTTTAAAATGATGAACAATTTTTGTATTGGATTTTGAATGTGTTTGTTTTTGCAATAGTTTTTCGAGTTTTTGACTTTTTTTCTTGAATTTTTGATTTAGTTTTTATTTTACTTTATTATATTGAATTTATTTTTATTTGATAAAATAAATATTATTATTTTAAATATTATTATATTATTGTTATTTTTATTAATTGCATTTTTTTACTTAATTTTTTATGGTTTTTTGTTTTATATTATCAACTTGTGATGTTTTAAGTTTAGTATTCGATTCGATTTGGTCAGATCTTGTTGTATTTTATGAGAATGCATTTATTTTTTATTAAAGTTGAATATTGTCATTTAGTTGGTTATATACTTGAAGTATTTATTGTTATTTGGTTTGACTAGTTTTTTCCTGGTTGCATATTTTTTGTATTTTTCTATGATGTTTTTTATTTTTGTATATTGATTTATTTTAATATTTTTTATGATATAATTTCATTGATTATACAAAGTTGTTTTTTAATTTTCTTATTTTATTTTATTTATTATTTAATTTTTTTTTCAATTTCTTTTACAAAAACAGCCATTTATTCCTTTTTTTTAATTTATGTATTAATGAGCAATGCATTTTGAACAACCAAACATTTGAAATAAATAAATATTATTGTATTTATTTCAATTTGAATATTTTTTATACTTATGTATTTTAAATTAATGCACCACTTGTAATTACTTTATTTTTTTGTTTTATTTTATTTTATTTTATTTTATTTTATTTTAATTTATTTTATTTTATTTTATTTTGTTTTATTTTATTTTATTTTATTTTATTTTATTTTATTTTATTTTATTTTATTTTATTTTTTGTGATTTTATTTTATTTTATTTTATTTTGTTTTATTTTATTTTATTTTATTTTATTTTATTTTGTTTTATTTTGTTGTATTTTATTTTATTTTATTTTATTTTATTTTGTTTTATTTTTTGTTATTTTATTTTATCTTATTTTACTTTATTTTTTTATTTTATTTTATTTTACTTTATTTTATTTTACATTATTTTATTTTATTTTATTTTATTTAATTTTTTGTTATTTTGTTTTATTTTTTGTTATTTTATTTAATGTTTTTTTATTTTATTTTATTTTACTTTATTTTATTTTACATTATTTTATTTTATTTTATTTTATTTTATTTTATTTTATTTTATTTTATTTTATTTTATTTTATTTTATTTTATTTTATTTTATTTTATTTTATTTTATTTTATTTTATATTTTTTTATTTTATTTTATTTTTTGTTATTATATTTCATTTTTTGTTATTTTATATTATTTCATATTACTTTATTTTATTTTATTTTGTTTTATTTTATTTTATTTTATTTTATTTTATTTTATTTTATTTTATTTTATTTTATTTTATTTTAATTTATTTTCTTTTATTTTATTTTATTTTATTTTACTTTATTTTATTTTACATTATTTTATTTTATTTTATTTTATTTTATTTTATTTTATTTTATTTTATTTTATTTTATTTTATTTTATTTTATATTTTTTTATTTTATTTTATTTTTTGTTATTATATTTCATTTTTTGTTATTTTATATTATTTCATATTACTTTATTTTATTTTATTTTGTTTTATTTTATTTTATTTTATTTTATTTTATTTTATTTTATTTTATTTTATTTTATTTTATTTTATTTTATTTTATTTTTTTTATTTTATTTTATTTTATTTTATTTTATTTTATTTTATTTTATTTTATTTTATTTTATTTTATTTTATTTTATTTTATTATAAATAGTATGCAAGTCTGTAGTTTCATCATTACAATTATTTTTGTTATATTAGCTTTAATGTTAAGTTTTGCATTATTTTTATTATTTTTATTTTTATAAATTATTGCATTATAATTAAATTAATATTCATATTTCTTGAATTACTTTCTAATACAATTACTAAATTATGTTTTATGGACTTTAAAGAATAAAGCTCATTTTAATACAACAGCTTATGACTTTAGCTTGTAGTAAGTAGCTATAATTTGCATGTATATATGTATGTACGTATGTATGCAATGTATTAGTTTAGAAAAATACAATTTTATACAGTTTTAAAAATTGAACTTTGCACTTTGTTAACATTTGTTTTTAGTTTATTAAATGTTTATTAGTAATTATACAATATATATCAGGTTTTTAAGATATCAATTGTATTTACAACTCTGCAAAATTATTTTAAATGACTGATTACAAGTTTCATAGGAAATGAATAGGTAAGATGAATGTTGTTAGTATCATGATTTCTTTCATCATTAAAGCAAATCAATAAATATGAATAAATAATGTCTTATTTGAATTGTGTAGTTAGGCTAAACTGCAGCAAAATGTAAGATTATAACTGAAAATAAAGGTGGCGCATAATTAATTGTTGTTAAAATTAAAACAAAATAATCATCAAAGAGCGTTTAATCAAAATAGAGGTTTCCTATAGTGTTAAGAAATGTTTACAAAAATTTTAATAGTTTTGGACAGTGATTTTTTTAAAACATATTTGACAAGCAGTTGTAATATAAATCAATTGTTTTGTAGTTCCCAGTTAAATTCCCATCTTACATAATTCTTTGCCAGAACTTTTCATATGCTTTTCCATTGCTCAATAATTGAATATGTAATATTAAAAATGTCAAGTGTTATAAACGAGTAAATGTAGGTCTTAAGGGCAAAGATTAGTAGTATCGTCGTGCAGTTCATCAGTCAAACACAGGTTAACTATTCACTGCATACAATATCTCAGTTATGATGCTCAGGCTAACGTAACAGCGTAATATGATAAGTATGTATGTATGTATATATGTATGTATGGATGTATAATGCATAGTTAGCGCAAACCAACAAAGAATGTCGGAAAATCTTTAATATTGCCATTATTGTCACTTATCTGTTGATTTTTTTTAAATAAACCTTGTTCTTCCGCACCTTCGCAAGTTTTCAGCGTCAAAAACTGAACCAAGTAAGCTGAAGCAATGAAAAATTTAGGCAAATATATGTAGGTACGTATGTAGCTAATTAACAATTGGCAATAAAGTAATGTCTGTTTTTTTGGTTGTGTGGAGCGTGTGATAAGGACGCAATGTGAGTGAGATATATTCAATAAGAATCCATGTAGCGGCATTGTCTCCAGTACGAAAACGTCGTCTTAAAACCATCTAACTGAATTTACATAATTTACAGCCCAACTTCCTTGAATACTAGTCGATTTTTGTTGTTGGCATGGAGTAATCGGCAGTAATGTTACTGGACATTTCCGCTTCCTGCTCCAACAGCTCCAACTCGTCATCGAAGCCACCGCTAATAGTATCGCTGGGCGTCACGGCCTCCACATCTGTGTCGTCCGTGTCCGAGGGAAAGCGTTCGGTTATGTTGGCACCGACATTCGTTACGGTCGAGTGTTTTAGGCGCCGTATAACGCCCACCGGTCCTACGCCTGCCACAGCGGCGGCCATTTCGGCCGCCAGCGATATTTCGCTAATGGCCGATGACGGTGACAAGGACAGTGGTGAGGGTGTGAGCAGCGACGACAGCTGTTGCTGTTGCTGTTGCTGGTGATATGGCGTCGAGTGCTGAGGCCGATCGCCGCTCGTCTCGTCCGCCCGATTGGTGATGCGTAACTCTAAGGGCGCTTTCTGAATCTTACTTTTCGTATCATTTGTATTAAATATTAGCACAGTAACTTTGTTCAGGATTGGGCACAAAAGTGACTCATGTATCACAGCAGCGATTCGATAGTTTTGTCCTTGAAATGGATCGGCTACAGCTGCACACAGCATATGATTCAAATTGATGCCGGTGAGCTAAAGTTGTGAATAAATTTCAAAGAAAATAATTATTTGTTTGTTTAGTACGGTGTCAAAATCATCAAAATCGGGCGTACTTACAATGGAGAATGCGTTTAATACAACAAAATGATAGATTAACATTATCGCTACACCGATGATGACCCAATTATAATCGGAAAAATCTTCAATTTTATAGGCACCTAAGAAGTAAAATTGATTAGTTGCTGGTTGAACAAGATTTTAGTGGAGTACAAGCTTCGTAACTATGCACTAGATTTGTTACACGGCATTCGGCATTTAACCCTTTCGAGACTACTGGGATAATACGTCCCAGCATCGTTTTAATGTCCCTCAAAACAATTATTCAGATCTTATGACCCACGCAAAAATATTTGTTCGGAATCAGTGTCCTCGAATAAAAGGATGATTTCAGAATTTGGGAGCATCCAACATAATTTGTTAAATCCAACTTTCATAGCATGGGAACCATTGATAGTGTTTTGGATTTCAAAATTAAACTCCATCCCGAAAGGGTTATTTTTTTCTATAGCTTTTTATAAACGAAGATTGTATCTCCACATGACCATAAAATTGTTCGTACCGCTTCTCAATATATACACCGGTATTAGGTACAGCAGGGCGTGCTGTATCCAGTACGTCGCCTGCTCGAACGGCAGCGTGCGACATTCGACTTCCGGAAACATGAACGCTAAAAATGGTCCATTCAAATTATTCATTTGTATTCTAAATAAAGCTATCGTAGTTTTACTGGGCTTCGATGCCAATATATATATCTGCAAAGTGAACAAGAGCGTTTTAGAAGGCGCACACATCTCAGCTGCACAGTGGCACTCACTTGCACCATAGTTTGGATATGACAGGGATTCATAGCGAATATCACAGATTGGTTGGCTAGTTTAAAGCCCATTTCGATGCCGAATATGAACGTCATTGAGATGAGCAGCAGCAGCCGTATGGCCGAGTGCGGCTTGTTGACTTCCTTCGGCGGCGGCACAACGATCGGATCCAAACGTTTCACAGCCCAGTGCATGACGTACAAGAAGAGCAGCGTGAAGAGAACGGCCTCAGTCCAGCGACGCCGATTCGTCATGTAGTTGACGCATTCGGGACCTGTTGTGCGTGGTACTTCATTGGTGACGCCGCCAACGGCCCAACTCCAATCCATAATAGACGCCTAGTGCGGGTGGCGGGCGGGCGGGATGGGAGGTGTGGCGTGCGTGCGGGTAGCGTGAGAAACAAAACGGGCTGATCGAATAATACAAACGTTCGTACGGCCACACTATAGACTTGAAGATAGCGATCGACGATGGGCGCTCAACGTAAGCACACTTTTAGCTTGGTTGTAAAATATCTGATGCTGCAAGTGATACGAAAATAAATATGAAAAATTAAACATGATTGCAGCAAAGCATCAAACATGACAGAGTAGAGGAGAGACATGTCTGAACTGTTGTGACAGCACATTGCAGACAATAAATTGGGCTGCAACTGATGTGCAACGCCAACGAGTCGGCCAATTTGCATTGCCAACTTGCAACTGTCTGGCCGCATGTCATGTCATCACTTCAACTTTTATTGCTCTCATGGGACACCGGGAAACATTGCAAGTCACTGCGCTGCACGTACTCAAAGCGTTTTTGGATCACCTGCCAAGAAAAGCAATGGCTTTGCGTACAGTCGATTCGTGCCCATTGAGCGGTGTGCTAAGTGTGTGTTTAATGTTCGATGATGTTGGCCAAACATGTGTATCGAATTTATAGGCATTTTCAAAAAAAACGAACCCACAATTTCAACAGTTTGTGGGCATTTTTCTTGGAGCATTGCCATCAATATTGTGAGCAGCTTTAATATTTTCTTTAGGGAATTGATTCAATGTATTCGGTACGATGTGAGAAGTATAAGAAATTACTTCGATATAAAGGAGGAAGGAAGGAGATATTTTTCATGCTTCGTTTATGTTATGTAATGGCAGCGGTTGCAGCTGCAACATGACAGCCTCACATAGAATCAATGACCCACATTTTGAAGATATCGCTATTGATCCTAATTTGCAACTTTCGGACTATTAAAAGTATTGAATTATTAATATATAGAAGAAAAACAATAACCTCGAAAATTCGTTGAACTCAGAAAGAAAATGAGGTTAGGAATTAGGGAAGGAACTTGTGCTAATGCAATCGAAGACACAAGTATTGGAAAAAATAGTCGCAAAGAGTTCTTTACACAAATGTACACATCACATATAGTATGTGGTACGACTCAGAGACGAATGACCTTTGTACTGAATGACATTACAGCTGATGGGATCAGTAGAAGCATCTGATTGCATCAGTGCGGGTATCGCCGTAGAGCAGCTGCCATGAGTTAGTAGTGGCAAAAGAGTATTTAGAGGATCTAAAGTTTGACACCCACTTTGAATATTTCACCCAGAGATGAAGAGGGTATGAAACGATTCTTCAGAGACGCTTACCATTGTTAAAAAAACCTGTTTTCGATTGAAAAAGTTAGATTAGTCTTATATAACGCAGACGCACAACAAAAGTGACACAACTCAACATTTTTGATTTTTCAGGAAACGCAAAAAAACTGTTTTTGAGCTAAATAAACATTTTTTTAAAATAAAGTATAGACCGTTCAGTAGAAAATCCTTACAGGTCATGCTTTTTGATAAGTTGCAAGAATTGTTTTTTTTATTTTACACTAGAAAATCCAAAATTATGAGTTGTGACTGTGTTGATGATATTAATCAATAATCAATAATTCAATCAAATTATTTCAAGTTATGCTACTTTTTCTGAATTTAATAATTATAAATGACAGTTAAAAAGTTAAAAGAAAAATTTCGAAAATTCATAATCAATTTTAATAATTAAAAATATATACAAAAACTGTCAGAATTTTGCTGAAAATTACCTTTAACAAAAATGTATTTCGTCAAAAGTGTCACAATTTGAGTTAGGACTCTTTTGCATTGAGCTGCAGCGATCAAATAGCATTAAACCCGAAAAGTGAAAATTTGGAGTTGTGTCACTTTTGTAGTGCGTGTGCGATATGTGTGTTCTTATATTTTTATTAAAATAAATTCTGCCCAATCTTATCCTAAAACTGAGTATCACCTAAAGCTAAAAAGAAGTTTTTGTATGCTTTTATATATACAGTATAATCTCGATAATTCGGACATTCGCTAATACGGACAACGCGGTAATCCGGACACTTATTTCTATTGCAGACTCTGTAATCCGGACACTCAATTTCTATTGTAGACTCTGTAATTCGGACACCAGTGTCCGGTTTTCAATTGTCCGGATTATCGAGATTATACTGTACATACACATTAGGGATTGCAATCCCGGGATCGCGAATCCCGTAATTCCGGGATCCCGGACAATTTCAGTTCCGAAAAATCCCGGGATTGACAAAATCCGATCCCAGGATCGAAACAAAAACAAAAAGCTTACTTTTTGCTTTTGTCACGTTGATTTCAAATAATGTAACCCGTCTTATTTAACACAAAAAATAAATTGCGAATTGCCTGTGACGTTTTAATAAGTGTTAATGCAACAATAGCTCTGTTTGTGTAGAACTACTTTTTACAATTTTGTACAAAATAGCTCTGTCCAGTCTGTCTTTTCCAATACAGATTTGCCAGTAACCAAAATCAGAAGTGCAAACAAGCTTACGCTCCCAAAAATGAATCCATTCAAAAAAGTAAACAACCAGAATTTTCTAAAAACAGCAAGTTTAATTCTTCTTTACACTAATGTGACTTGTCACATTCACAATACGCCAGAAAAATTGTGTAAATAAGAGGATAAAGAAAGGAAAAGCTAATAAAAAACCATCAGCATTTGTGAATTAAAACTATAGCGACACTTAAATTATTGATAGTTATTACTCACACCTAATTTCACTTATTTTGAATGACCAAAACTTGAAGATTTACACATAATACGATTTGATGTACTTGTATTGAACCAGAGAGATGCCTTTTTTAGCAGGTTAGCCAGGTGATTTGGCAATTAAATGCGTTTTTAAGTTATTTGTCATAAATATTTTGTTCTTAGTTTTAAATTCAGTACACAGAATTGTATTTAATACATACATTACATACATTTATTTGATTGAAAAAAAGTCTGAACTAGTTCCTTGAAGTAATATATTTAATCCCGAAAAAAATCCCGGGATCCCAGGATTGTGATTTTCAGTCCCGAAAATCCCGGGATTGTAAAACTGGTCCGGGATTGCAATCCCTAATACACATGTACCTGTGTTAAGTATGAAATCTTAAATCACGACAGTTTAGTAAAATATATATTTTTTTATGATGAATTTCAGTTAATGATATGTTTTGTTATGAAATATTAAGAATAATCGGAACAAATTTTACTTCTTATTAAATTGTTTTAATTTTTATTTTGCGGGTCTGCGCATGCGAAATGGTTACCTTAGTTTTAGTTTATTTCTTTTCTGTTCCCATGTAGTATCAAAAGATATTTGAAACAGTCTAGTCCGAAGTTAATTTCTCCTGTTAGGCAGCGACTAATGGCCAAATTTGGCGCAAAAATCGTTAATCATCATTGAAAAAATATCAATAAATTAGAATCAAACTAAATTACTAAATTAAAATTATTTCTTGAACTCTCTAATCGATCGTTGCATACTCATCTTAGTTATTTTTCGTGGCAAATCTATTTCAATTTTGTGAAAGTTTTCAGTGTACTTGGCATTTATATTTGCTGTCTTCAGCCATTATTTTTTCAACAAAGTTCCCACAAACCATTGACAATTGGAAAACTATTAACTGAAAATTGAGGACAAGGTGCTTGAGTGAAGACGTGTAAAAAAATGCCCCAACAGGCAGACAGAAAGCGTCGAAGGGTTGCTTGGCGAACAAATTGCTTAACCGTTTTTAAGTGTTTATAAAATTAGTTGTCTCTATCGACTTGTCAACACGCAAGCACATCGATCAATAACTAAAAACTAGAAATCCTCAGTTCACTCGGTGGGAGTTTTTTTAATACGAGCCAGTGCGCAGTTGATATTCCAATTAATGTGAGAAACTGTGTCCATTCTATATGTTGGAAACAATTTATGTTGAAAACAATTGCAAAGCAAAGCAGACAATTTGTAGAATAAACATATCAACTACTTAAGATTTTGAGGAGGAAACACAAATACTTAAGTAACAATCTGCATGCATATTGTATATTTATACCTTATAAGATATATAACATTATATATGTAAAAAGCATTGAAGCAGTTGAAGAGCAAAGCACATTTTGGTACTAAGGTTTATTACTACAAGTTAAAATTATAAGTTATTTTCAACGAGATTCAAAATCAGTCATAAAGAAGTATTATAAGGTTTCGTATTTCATCATAAAAGCAATAAACATAAAAAATTACTTAATTTTATGATGTGTTGTAAACAACGGCTTTGCACGCATTACTGATTTGATTGAAATAATTTTTACTCACTTTAAGATACTCTCTACTGTTGTATTATGTTTCTTCACCTAAACTCCTAAAAAGTTTTTACCCGCCCAACTTTGATTTTCTAACAATGAAAACTATGTCTTGCATTGTTTAAGATTTCCCTAATTTTGAGTTAAAAGGCTCATTAAATCTGTTTTTTCATACAAACTCTCAACCCATTGTTAACATGGCAAAATTTTGATTTTACAAAATATTTCCTCACTTGAAGCGCTTTCATCAATTTTTTTAATAGTTTAATTGTTGACGTCGTAAGATTTGGATTTTCGAAAAATTAAAAAGTACGAATAGACGCATGTATTTTCAATTTTAAGTATTTGTACTGAGTTTGAAGTCAATGGGCCTATAAGATAAGAAATGTATTCTTCATATAACAAATTAACCCATTTTTTGCCCCTTTAGACCCCAATTTATAGAAATAATTTCTTAGTGAAGGTTTGCTTTTCAAAATGAACCTATAGTTCTTATTTACTGTTTGTAGTTTTAGCGGTTTGGGATCAGGGATGATGAATCAGTTAGTTAGTGAGTCAGGACAAAGAATTAACTGTATTAGAAAAGAAAAAAGGAAAGTGATGCAATCTAGCTATAAGACAAATTTTTTTTAAGAACAGGAGAAACACATATTTGTATGGGATTTTTAAGTTCACTTTTCAATCTAAGGATCCCTTAATTATTTACTCAATGAGGTATGAAACAGTTGATCACAAGTTGATACGAGTCATAAATCAATGTTGGTTATATGAAAACGACACTTATGCGTAATGTAAATCGGTAAAATACCACGAAATTATTCAATGAATTCAAGTTACTCATACGCTCTGTAGAGCTTATTAAAGTGTTTCGCAACAGTATGCTTTTAGTAACCTTATTAGTGAATTACACAGTGCAACACTGAAAAAAGGGACAAAGTCAAACCCATCTCATTCGATAGAGGACCTCAGTAGACGAAAAAGTGCCAAGGGGGTTTTCTCGGAATGTTCGAGTTTTGTTTTAAATGCAGTTTAAAAATGGCGGCTTAATGCTTCTTCCCGAAACTTTTAAAATATCATATCTCTTGACTCAAATGTCAGAAAGGAATAATACGTCAAATGAAAGCTAATGATATGAAGTCGATGACACAATATCCTTTTTTGAACAATTTTCTGACGATTAAAAAAATGTGCTTTGCTATATTCGATGTTTTTACTAAGAAGCTACGAAATATTTTGTACAGAAAAACATGAATTCAGCAGTGTGCAATTTTTGAAACGCTGTAGTGACTTAACAGTTAAAGTGATTGAAATGAAATTGATATGCAGTATAGATCTTTGAATGCTTTTTTACCTGAAGTCACTTACATAAATTTATCTCGCACGGTCTCCAGGATATTCAAGGATACAAATTTAATTGAGCTCCTTCATATCCTTTCTCAGAAAATTTTAAAAAAAGGATATTGTGTTATCGACTTCATATCATTAGCTTTCATTTGACGTAAAAATTATTCCTTTCTGACATTTGAGTCAAGAGATATGATGTTTTAAAAGTTTCGGGAAGAAGCATTAAGCCGCCATTTTTAAACTGCATTTTAAAAAAACTCGAACATTCCGAGAAAAACCCCTTGGCACTTTTTCGTCTACTGAGGTCCTCTATCGAATGAGATGGGTTTGACTTTGTCCCTCGAAATTTTTTTTGAATTTGTTGCACTGTGTTATTAATCAAATTAAGCTTATTAAAATGAGGATTTTTGGTTTCGATAGCAGCCTTTGTATGAGGTACATAGGTCTTTAGGCCCGCTGTGTGTGATCGAACAATGAGTCAAAAGAAATTGATGTTTCAATGAATCAAAATATTAATCAAATCATAAACTGGTGAGAAAAGTAAGTAAGTAAAGTAACTAAAAGTGACAAGGAAAGGGTGCTCAAACAACCTGTAGTTTTCAAATACTAGGGTTTTCAATAGTGAGCTTTCAATTACCTCATTTATATTGTGTCAATTAAACCTTAAGTTGGTCAAACAAAGCAGCAACGATTTGAAAAATTAATGTTACTTATACGTCCTGTAGGTTTTCCCCACTTGTGCGGGTTTTTCTAATAATAGAATCATTCCACCTCTAAATTAGCTAATTAGTGTTGTATCAATTAAATATTAGGCTGTTCAAACAATAAGTCAAAAGGGAAAGAGCCTTCAACTTTTTAACAACTAATTAATGTTACTCATATGCCATGTAGGTTTTATCAATAGTGAGTTTTGTCTGTATACAAGGTTTTTTTAATAGTGAACTCTCAACTATTATTAGTGTTTTTATTAGTTAAATCATAAACTGGTCAAACAACAAATCAAAAGGGAAAGAGGCTTAAACTTATTATCTAACTAATTAATGTTACTCATACGACTCATACGCCCAGCAGGTCTTATCAATAGTGAGGGTCTTCCGTGTAAAATTATTTCTCAATAGTGATCTCTCAATTACCAGTTTACATTACAATAAGTGTTGTATCAGTTAAATTATAAACTGGTCAAACATTAAGTCACAAGGATTAGATTCTGTAGCGATCTGAAAAAATAATGTTGCTCATACGCCCTGCAGGTTTTATCAAAAGTCAGTCTAAGTCCTTTAATAGGGTTTCGAAATGGCGAACTCTCAATTCCCATTAGTGTTGTATCAGTTAAATTATAAACAATAAGTCACAAGGATCCGATTCGATAGCGATTTGCAATATGCTCATACGCCCTGTAGGATTTACCTATAGTGATGGTTTTCCATATAAAAGATTTATCAATGACTACTATGTGAATTAAACCATAAACTGCTCGAACCATAAGTCAGGAGGATTACATTTTGTAGCGATTTGAAAAAATAATGTTGCTCATACGCCTTGCATGTTTTATCATTTGTTAGGGTATTCTCTATAAAAGGATTTCGAAATAAATATTAATATTGAACTCTTAATTACCATTACTGTTGTATCAGCAAATCATAAACTGGTCAAACAATAAGTCACAAGGAGTAGATTCTGAGCGATTTAAAAAAAACTATGTTACTCATACGCTCCGTATACATTTTTTGTCTCAATGGCTGCGAAAACTGATTAAAAGGTTTAGTGGCTTAAGTCCTCTAATCTCTTCTACTAATGTATGACTGAAAATACGCTTCAGTAATATTTACAAATTATTTATATACCAAACTGTCATCAATGTTTTAATAATTTCTACTTTCAAACTCATTGAAGCCCATAATTGTTTAAAAAGTCAATGTTTTGCAATTCAATGCGTTGCACTTGTGCGCGCCAAAGCTGGTGCACCGCACATTCATTACACTTGTATTTAATAAATCAATGTTTAGTTCTTCAGCCCGCGAACAATTAATTATCAGCTGTTTGCCGCATCTCCCACACACTCCCACCGCGCATCGAGTCTTGGCACATGTTTGCCACAGATTCGATGTGCTCAATGTGGATGAACGCGCGCGCTCTTCGGCCACAAGTGTAACCAAAGCGGTCGCTCTTTGGGTGCGCAAGAGTTGCTCTCGGAGAATTTCGGCAATGTATAGGAATGCAATGACAGGACAGCGAGTGAGCCCCATAGTGCTTTTCTATAATGTAAATACGGCCTGTGCACAGCGGGCAAAAAACTTAAGATATGCAATAAAAAAAAATGAGTAAAAAAACGTTGGAGAACACTCACGTGGAAATGAAGCACAAAAAGGACTACGTAATAAACTAATGAAGTACACAAGCAAAGAGGACCAAGCACCAAATATTCACACACACACACACATATATATACAGCACGCACGGATACACAAATACACAAAAACTACAACAATATTAAAGCCGAAATTAACGCATTGCGAGCAGCAGCCCAGCGTCTTAACGCTGCTGACACGGGACAATTTTATTGTCAACATTCGAGCGTTGCTTTTGGGGCCAATCGGTCGGTCGGTGGCGTAGGTGCGGTAAGCGTGGTTTGAATAACACTTTGCAACACTTTGCCAAATAATTGAAAATTTTTGGGCAACTTTGTGCGCCGATCGATTACTTGCGTTGCATTGCGTTTGGCGACTTGAAAATGTTGGCCGTAGGCAGCGAGTGTGTGCTTTACCCGTTGGCTGGCTGCAGGTGAAACATGTTCCGGAAATCCGCTGTCGATTTGCCCAATTGGAATTTTTCACTCATATTTCAAAGTCGCTGGTGCTGCGGCTATGGGACAATGCACAATCACATCACGAGCGCGTAAATTTGTTTGCTACACAAAACTTAATATGCACTGACAGTCAGGCTCGGATAACGTCTTAAGTGTCAAATTGAATTGTCGGAAACCACACCGTCGCACCACGTCTTTTAGAGAACAGCGAGTGACTGACTGGCTGGTTGGCTGGCTGGTTGTCGGCCGTGGCTGCTCAGTTTGTCGGCTCGTGGTCCTTTTTGTTATTACATCCGCGTTATAAGTTTCAGTTTCAGGTTCATTGCCAACAGCCTGCGCTCTCTCTGGCCGTTTTCTATGCGCTCTCTTTCGCAGCGTTTCGTTGGCAAGACGATGAGAGCCTGCCAGCAGCTGCAGCTTAGCAGTTGGATTTGAATTGCCGGTGCGATAGGCCAACGCTTCGAATTGAAGGCAATAAAGTCAAATTTTAATTCAATTATTAGCTGAGCAATTCGTAGCAGAATTTTTCGTTAACAATTAATTGAAAGGGGACTTTGTAAGCGAATTCGTGGCTGGTTTAATTCACTCATTAACTATGATTTAGAAAATGTTAATATAACAATTTGTCACAAAAACTGACAAAATTACTAATTGTAGGCTAACGAGAAAAGACAAATTTACCTTTTATTGCCTGTCGATGATAAATAAATTTAAGTAATTTTATTTGGAAAAAATAAAACACGTGTTGTTGGAAAAGGAAAAAAGGAAGAAAAACGGTAGGTTAGGTTATATTGTTTGTCTGCAACGTAAGCCGCAGGACACATTTAGGCAACATAAGAGGCAAGAATAAGTTAAAAGACAGGAAAGTTTGTGAGCTCAAAATTTTAATGGTTTTCTTGATTATTTTTGATTATAATTATAATCAGCTGTTATTGATTATTATGATTAAAATGAACCAATAATCAATTATTATTTAAATAATTATTGAATAGAACACACTTGGGCAACATAAGAGGTATGAAAAAGTTAAAAAACATGAAAATATGTGAGCTCAACACTTTAATTATTATTTTTTAATTATTATTCAATATAATTATAATAACTTTTTATTGATTATTATGATTATATTCAACCAATAATCAATTCGTATTTAAATAATTATTAAATATAATTTTTTTTTTGATTATTACTGATTAGAATCATAATTGATTACTATGATTATCATAATCAATTATTATTGATTATTATGATTCAACCAATAATCAATTCGTATTTAAAAAATGACTAAATATAATTACTTTTGATTATTACTGATTAGAATCATAATCAATTATTATTGATTATTATGATTACCATAATCAATTATTGATAATTATGATTATCATAATCAATTATTATTGATTATTATGATTATAATCAATTATTATTGATTATTATGATTATAATCAATTATTATTGATTACTATGAATGTCATATCAATTATTGATTATTATGATTATCATAATCAATTATTATTGATTATTATGATTCAACCAATAATCAATTCGTATTTAAAAAATTACTAAATATAATTATTTTTGATTATTACTGATTAGAATCATAATCAATTATTATTGATTATTATGATTATCATAATCAATTATTGATAATTATGAATATCATAATCAATTATTATTGATTATTATGATTATAATCTGTAATAATCAAAAATAATTATATTTAGTAATTTTTTAAATACGAATTGATTATTGGTTGAATATAATCATAATAATCAATAAAAATAATTATATTGAATAATAATTAGAAAATAATCATTAAAGTGTTGATTATGATTATAATCATTTTATAATTGATTATTAGTTAAGTTAGATTAGATTTGTAGTATGTTCTATTGAGTATTAAAAATTTAATTTAATTTTCTGAGAATCTAATTTTTTCCGTTGATAATAAAATTAAGTTTCTGAAAGTGCAATGCAATGTTTTGGTTAAAAATCTTTTTATACGTTTCATGAAAATTTTTAAATAATAATTAAAAAGAACATACTTAAGCAACATGAGAGGTAAGAAAAAGTTTAACAACTTGAAAATATGTGAGCTCAACATTTAAATGATTATCTTGATTATTTGTGATTATAATTATAATCAATTATTATGGATTATTATCGTTATGTTTTCCCCCAAAATCCAAATTAAGGATAATGCCGCAATTGTTGTTATTTCTTGATTGAAAAAATTGTTGTTATTTCTTGATTGGAAAAAATTTGCATTTTAGCTTTGAAATACAACAAAATTATACCAAGTTCTACGTTTGCAAAGAAGAAGTCGATCAAAACTTGGCCTAGAATTAATTTTGAAAAAAATATTCAAATATTTACTATTCGAATTATTCAAATATTTACTTCGAAAACACAGTTATTTAATAGAGCAGTGTTTTGTAGAAATTGTCCAGGACACTTGACTTAAACTCACAAAGTTTTGAGTGCAGGTACACCAGAAATAATTATATTGCAAAATTGTTTTAAAGCGTTTTTACGCTTCAAACCATCATAATCAAAGAAAAGAACTTAACTTAAGAACTTAAAAGAAGAAGAATTTGCTTTTTTTGTAATATGCATTGATAATAAATGAAATAGCTCACGAGAACAGAACAGAACGGCCAAAGAATCAATCCCAATCGGTTTGACGTAAGAAAATGTTTGTACATATACAAATATTCTCAGTTTATATGCGAGCAATTTCATATAATATAATATAATAGAAATATTTGTAAAGTGCATCAATAGGTAAATGTGTCTCACGATCAATTTTGATTTACAATCCAATTTAAATCAATTCAAGGTTCAAAGTCGAGGTCAGCCAATTTCATGGTAAATGACATGCAAATAACATTCCACGCCCATACTTGTTTTCATTTGACTAATTGAATTAATTGAGTTGTTGTAATAGTGTTTGTAGTCTCGGCACACTCGCTAGCCTACAGTCAGCTCGTGAAATGTGCTTCAATATGCTTCGATAACGTTTGGAACGTTGATAATGAGCGCAGATTTGAAAAGCAACGGTTTTAATGTTGTCACACTAATCGCTTTAATAATGGTTGGTGTCTTCTTTGTAATTGGCCGACTAACGATTTTATAAATGTTTGATAATGCAGCGAAGCAACACGCAAAGGATTTGGCTGAGCAGTGACCACTTGGCAAAAATCCTAAATTTTGCTGGTAAGCACAATAAAAAAGGCTTTTTGAAACTTTTAGTTGTGGGCGCTCAACAAATGGCACAAGGCACACGCTCAACCGAACACACACACACATAATATGACACACATTGATTAACTGACCGATAGCGCGGCTGACACAGGCCGTGGCGCACAGGACTCTGGCAAAAAAAGAGCCAAGCAAATTGTAAACAAACTCGGAAAACGCCACTTGCTGACTGACCGAAATGAAAATCGGAATTTCCCCATTAAGTCGGTGCAGCACAGCACAACAAAACAAAACACGCCACTTGAGCAGAATCGGCCGGCGCGATTGTGGAGAAAAACGATAGCGCCAGGCAGCCGGTTGGCCGTTGCCGCTTGTCTTGATTGCCACGCTGCGGCGGACTGATTTGCCACCCACTCGCTGGTGTGTGTGTGTGTGTGAATACTAACGTGTTTTCTGTTTGTTGAATGAAAAATCGAATAAAACGCAATGGGGTTACGAATGGGTGGTAAAGACAAGGTGATAGGTAGAGGGTGAGGAGCATTTTGAATGCAACACTGTGAGGTTATGTTTGGTTGTTTAAACAATTTCCGAATGACACATATAGGTAGTGGGAGGTTAATTCCAGGAAATCCGTAGCAAGGTGTTGTTGCAACCTTGACGCTCTTGTTGTAGCTTTTTGTTATATTAATTATTATGTGTAAATAACAATAATTAAAGATATTTGATGCAAATTTACGTCGTTCGAACGGAGATTGGCGAGTTCGCATTTTAAAAAGAGCTCGATCAGGCGAAAGTTATAGTTGTCTAGTTATTTTAATTTAATTTTTTTATTATTCTTTTTTAACATTTTTATTAGTTTTTAAATTTTATTTTTTAATTGATTTTGGTTTTAATTGATTTAATTGCCTTGGGTTTTAATACGTTAATATATTTATTATTTTTTTATTAGATACGGTTTTGTTTAAAGAATTTTTTTATTTTATTTTTGTTGGGAATTTATAGATTTTTAGTAATAAAACGTCTTGGAAACTATTTTTAACCACTATTTTTTCCCTAACCCTATGACACACCCGGTTTAACTTTTTCCTTCGTGTTGCATGCATTGCGTTAGTACTTTAAAACACATCTGCTCCAACTTTCATTAACCTTAAATAATTGGGTCACATTTAAATTTACACAGCTTGCGTGCTTACTTAATGAATTTACCCAACTAATGTTTAGGTCATAGCAACTAAAGCCTGGCACTAGAAACAATAACCACAGAACTAAGTAGACCAGTGACACAGCACTTTCTCTCTTTCATCAACAACGCATGCAGCTTGTAGCATCTCCATCCGTGGCTTATATCATTGCCTTTGAAATGGGTGCTGAAGGTTGGGGTTAAAAAGTGGCAGGTGGGCACACCCGCAGGCGGAAGTCACCAATGGCAGAAACAATAGTAGTGGATATTAGTAGCACTAAGGCGAACATCCAATAAATCGATGAATGCCCGTCTGGTCACTCCTTCGGCATGCGCCCCGCCAACTTGGCTGTGTTGCTGCTTGTATCGCACCACGAGTTCGCGTTGGCGTTGATGCATGCTGCAGCAACGCACGCTCCAACACCTCGTTGCCAACTGCCACTGTGTCTGGTCGCTGGGCGCAGACTTGGTGGCTTGACGACAGTTATGCATGGCATGAAGGGGCTGGCTGCCTCGCCCACCCCAATCGTATTAACGGCGAGTGTTTGTGCCAGTGTGTGATTGTGTCAATTACATGGCAATTCAGCGCTCTCCACCACTCACATGTTCATAGTAATTACAGTTCATGCTTCATTGTTTCCATTCTACCTGCTTTTGACCCATTTGAATGTTTGCTTTTTTACCTTAGTCGGTCAGCACGCTCGCTGCACGGACGGCATTGCATGAACGGTGTTGTTGTAGGACTGGGCGTCTGTTGCTGGAGCCGCAAATAGCATGGAAAGCAAAAGGAGGACAAGAAATCATCCACATCACGCCATCCACATTACGCGACTAATGGCGTGTTAATGTTACGTCGCGCCGGCTGTTGCTTGTTCAAGTCGTTGATTACGCCAATGCAGCCAACAATTGTATAGAATGCTGATAACTGTCGTTTTGTCTGGAAGATGTCGAAAGTAAATCCTTTTTCAATGTCGAACTTCAAGTATTCACTTCTGTCAACAAATATTACTTGCGCGCAATTGATTAACGAATCGGACTTGGCGCCAACTTGCCCGCTTACTGGTGGTTGCTGCTGTGTTTGCGGCAAATGATACAATAAAGCATAATACAAAAATATCATGCAATAAAGTTTAATGAAAATTTAATATTGTGGCATATATGTCAATGCCACAGCTTGCTTACCCGAAGCTGTAAAGTTATTGGTCTACAAGCAGGTGCTGCACCGATTGTAAAATTCCCATCTAGCAAAGCACTCGATTACATGCGACTACTACAATAAATATTGATTTTTAATAATTACATGACATTTCGCTACACTTTTTATGCAAAATTGTTGGATAAACAGCCTTATCGAATAAACCCAAGTTGTAACGGTTAATATGCGTTTTCAAATGTAGTTCACTATTGACTGGTAGATGGCGTTTCAGTTGCAAAAATTGAGATTGTGTTCCAGTACAACTTATAAAAACATTTGTACAGTGCTGCCAGACTGCTTGTTATATGTTATGTCAAGCAAGCTTAATTCCTTTAAGTTTAGATTGATGTGTTTGTTCAGAATTTTTTAAAATATAAGGTTATACTACGTTTTCATTGAGCCCAATTTTAATTAAAAATTTTTATAATTTTCGTTTGTTGTGATTTCGAACTGTCAAAAAGACTGTAAAACTGTCAATTTCAATTCAAAATTTTTATTTTGATAATTTTCGTTTGTTGTGATTTCGAACTGTCAAAAACAGGTAAAAGCTTTGAAGCGCTTTCATTTTGTGGTGCGTTCAATAACATTGGTCATGTTTTATTGCATTTACTTCGTCGTTTTGTTGAAATGAGTAATTTCGTAGATTTGAATTTGTATGGGGAAATGTGTGATTTGGCTTCGCATTTGAGAATTTTTACCCACATTACACATTTGGGCTCAATGTAAACGTAGTATTAGATTGATGTGTTTGGTCAGAATTTTTTAACATTAGGTTAGGTTGATGTGGTTGTTTGTAGATACCATTTAGGCAAGGAATTCATTGTGTAAGCACAATATCCTACTTGCGAAAACGGGTTTTAAACAAAAAAAGTTGTGAACCAATATGATTCGATGCTCTTTAATATTGGCAGCGCAAAACTATAAAATGCAGAATCCTTTCCTTGATGCATTTATATTCAGCATTCTATATGCGACTTAAACATTTTAACTTAAACTCTTAGGGAATACAGTCTCAGCGGAAGGAATTGTTGATATGTATTGTAAAAATAAAAATAAAAACTATAAAATCATGGATATAATTCAAAATGAATATTAAAATCAGTTTTCAATTTTGCATTCTTTGCTATGTTCTTAGAAGTTACTGTTTCCAGCGACCGTACCGGTTATCAGGCGCGGATTCAGAAAAATATTTCCGGGGGGGGAGGGGGGATTTCAAAATGTAATTTTTTAATATTTGTAAAATGCCTTTTAATTTGTATGTATTTTTATAGGCGATCCAAATATTTCGGGGGGGTTCAACCCCCCAAAACACCCCCTGAATCCGACACTGCTGGTTATTGTTTTGATTAATTATTGATTTATTTCAGCATACAAAATTTTAAATGCTTTTTTAAATGCTAAAGAAAAGTACTTTAAAACCGAGTAATAATAATAATAAACAACATTATTTTAATCAAAAAGTCAGATTTTAACTTTTATTTTTTAACTTTTATTTTTCCCAACAAAAATAAAAGTTATTTTGCGCCTTTTATCATTTCAGGCAAAAGTAACTATTTTTGACTTGTATTTTATCGGTAAAAAATAATAGTTGTTTTGAGACTTTTATTTTTTCGGTCAAATATATCAGCAATTTGAATTTTTCCAAAGTCCGTTTGACCTACTTAAAAAACTATTGATACAATTTTTTTCATCGCACAAGTCTTCTAGCTCAGAATGTGCGGTCTTCTGAGACAAAAAACTAGTATAAGTAGTTTTTTAGTCGGTCAAACGGCCTTTCAAAAAAATTCAAATTGCCTGATATATTTGATCGAAAAAATAAAAGTCACAAAATAACTTAATTTTGATTAATAAAATAAAAGTCGAAAGTATCAGTTATTTTTGCCTGCAATGATACAAGGTACTTAACAACAATTAATGTTAACTTGTATAATAAAAATTTAAAAGGCGTTTGATATTCGTAAAGCTGAGGCCATTACGATCATAATGGTACATTTGAAAAAGTCCACCAAATTTTTCGTCTGCCTTTTTGATCTGAAAATTGTAAAATAACAGCTATTTTCGGTTTCTGTCTGTTTCCCTTCCACACCAGTTTACGTTTTTATTCAAATTAAATTTTTTGCAGCTTGAATTAAACTTCCAACTTTTTTAGAGTTAAGAAAATTTGCTTCAGATCAACTTAGTACTTGGTTAGAAAAGTTGTTCTTAGAAAGTCATTGTACATGAGCCAAAAGCGAGTCGCAATCTAGTTTAATTTTCAAAATTGAATCATTAACAAGCAGCAATCATTTTCCATATAAATTTCTATAATTAGTTTCCATGATTTCCTGCTCATACTCATTCATTTGGCATTAAAATTTTTAAATAAATGGCAGCATCGCAGTAAAAAACGCGATCCATCACATTCTAATCAGTATATTTAGCTCGCTCTTATTGCCGCATGCGCAATGACAAGGCTGGCATATGTCAAATTAGTTGAGAATCTTCGCTTGCCTGTCGCCTTCAGTGGCAACGTCATGGGCGATGTGTAGTAATGCACGTTTGCATTCGGTTTGAGCGAAGAAGAGCAGCTAGAGCAGAACGTGAGTTCGAAGGTTGTCGTGGGTTGTCAAAGTAGCAGGATAAGAATAAAAAGGAATGCAAAAATTCCACAATAATAACAAAGGCAACACGGGGAAATTGACATTTTCATTCGGTTGCAAAGTGAAAAACATTAAAACCTGCACAAATCGGGATTTAGTAGCTGAGCTGCGTATCATCGGCCCATAAAGCGGTGAAAACAGTGGAGTAGAAAGCAGCGCTCACCGAAACCAGCTGCGGTTGTGTAAGCGATTCCTTGGTGCACGGGCACAAAGAAGCACTTGGCCGTTTGTTGCTGCCGCCAGAGCAAGAATTATCTCCATTCGGCAGCTGCTCTGCACATGGTGAGTCTAAGCGTGCCAGTTGTCGTTGCTGATAGCAATAATTAATGCTCTCTCTGGGTAATCTGTTCATTTGCAGTGCTGCTATTTTTAAAAAACATTTTTAGTTCAGGGTTAAAAGCAAAACAACGCGCACGTTTGCCGGCTAGAGGTGCGCCGATCCCAAACGCTCCGAAACGCAACGTTCGACCGCGCGCCGAGCTCCGCTGCTGTGTTACTCGTGTGAAGTGCCGATTCCTCCCTTTGCTTTTAAATTGTTGGGTGGTGAGCTGTGTTGTTCCACAACAGTGTGTCGCAACAGTGTGTGACAGGCTGCTCGCTACGACGTCAACGCATACGTTACGCGCTTGAGAACAACAACATTTGCATTTTGTACTTTGCCCCATTCGGCGTGGAGAAGTATTGAAGCGATTACAACCGTCAAAATTACAAAATCCGTGCAGAGCTAAATTTCAGCGCAGAGAACCTGTCAATTGCGATAAGACGAAACAGGCCAAAAGCTTAATAGCGTTTTTAATCGCAACCAATTGGGGTTCCAAATAAGCTACATTTTTGGTGAGCAGTGTCAAAAACTGAATCCCAGTAGCAAAATGGTTATCGCATCGCAATACAAAACGGAAACCGTTTTCGACTACACCTGGAAGCAGGTGGTGCAAGCCTATTGGAATCGTTATCCCAATCCGTCCAGGTAAAGCTGTGTGGTCGATGAAATAATTAAATTTAATACGCTTTCGTTTATGTTATTCGGCAGCACTCACGTACTGACCGAGGACACCATTAAGCGTGAAGTGCGCGACGGAAAGCTGTATTCGCGTCGTCTGCTTTCCAAAACGAATCCGGTGCCGAAATGGGGTGAACGTTTCTACAAGACACGTGCACCAGTGAAAATCATTGAGGATTCCGTGCTGGACCCAAAGAAGAAAACGCTCATCACATTTACGCGCAATATTGGCTTCAAAAAAATTATGGTAAGTTGAGGAGTTTTGGTCGTTTTTGGTGGAGTGTTATTTTTGTGACGGGTGTGTGACGTGAGGGGTGTGTCCAGCTGTTGGTTGGCGGCGCCGTTGATGCTGTTTTTGTTTCTGTTAATCGTTGTGTTGTGTTTTTGTTGTTGTTGTTATGAGTGTAGGCGAAATTAGACCGGTTCTGTTTTCTGATTTGCTTGTTTATTTTTTTAGGTTTGTTATTTAGTTTGCGTGTGGCGCTTTCGTTTTCTTATTGTCATTTATTTTTAGTAGTATAAATAATTTAGCGCATTGATACGTGATCTAGAAAGAATAGAAGAATTGTGTTTTAAATTAGATTGCGTGGGAAGCTAGCGGGTGCATTTTTTGTAACGAGAATTTGTATTTTTGTTGAGACTGCATGAAATTTCAAATAAAGTGTTGTGGACTCTAATCAAATTATAATGAACCTCAATTAAGGACAAATTTAGAATTCTTCGATAGCTGAAGAAAACAGCTGCAGTTCCATTGACGTGTAAAGTTGTATAGCAAGCACAAAAAAGCAAAAACAACAATTACGCTATTGATTTTACACTTCTTTTTTATTTTTATGCCGTATATATATTTTTATGTTTTTTAATTTTTTTTTTCCTGACATTGTTTGCAATTTTTTTTTTAAATTTTTTTTTGTATTTTATTTTTTTAATATTTTACATGTTTTGTTAAATTTTTTTTATTTTTATTTATTTTTTCCTTATTTACATTTCATTTTGAATTTTTAAGTTTTATTTCTTGTATTTTTTTTGAATTTTTATGTTTTGTTACAAAAATAAAACAAAAAATTCAACAAAATAGAATTTCATTTATTAATTTTTTTATCAATTAATTTTTGTATTAATTAGTAATCAATCGAGTTCTTATAAAATCAAAGCAGTTTCTTCTAACTAAAAGAGTGGCAAGAAGCATCGAAAATCTTGTCAGCATGCGATTGTCTGCCAATTTAAATTGATCTCAATTTCACCTTCAGTCAGGGTCTACATAGGTACAAGGCTGATAATGAATGGCAAAATCTTATAGAGAAAAAATAAATAAAATAAATACATAAAAACTCAAACAAAGTAAAATCGTTTTTGCACCTAATAAACAAATTGTTTAAATTCGCAGATGCGCAAAAATTGTGAATTATTTTTATTAAATTTTTTTCTTTGTTCACTCTTTTTTGGAGCATATTTTGTATATTTTTACGAAAAGTTCAAAACAAGCAACAAAAAAATTGACCCACTAGAGCTTTCTCCTTTTATGATGTGGATGTAGCCTTCTTAATAAATTTTTTTGTTTTTAATTCTACTTTTTACAAAATATTATGTTTCAAGAAGCATTATTGATTTCCTATAGAAGTGAATCTAAATATGAACGAGCGTACATAACCTTTGTTTTACTTTATTCATGGCAAATAACATAGGAAATGTAATCGATTTGATAATCAAATTTGTGCTGATGTTCTTGTAACAGAGATTTGCCTTGTAAATCAACAAGGGCTTCTTTATTTGATTTTGTACAAACGTGTCAATTGTGTTCAATAACAAGCAATTTTTTTGTATCTATTCTTTTCACAGAAAGTTGATGAAATCGTTGAGTACAGCGAGCAGAAAGACGGACGCACATTGGCCGTGCGCCGCGCCTACGTCAGTTCGCAAGTGTTTGGCTTCTCTCGTGCCATACGTGCATTCGGCATCGAACGTTTCAAATCCAATTGCCACAAGGCGGCCAATGGCTTCAATTTTGTGCTGCGAAACATGTTTCCGAAACATGTTGCTACTATGACAGCTGCCGATGCAGCCATGTTTGGACATCACGGCCTTGAGGCTGGACATCAGCAACAGCAAGCGGGAGCCATACTAAAACACGAGCAGTCGGTGGGCAAGACGGAGGCCATGAAAAAGGCAAGCAAAGCCAGTTACGAGTATCTGAAGTGTCATGCTGTCAAATTGGCGCAACTGTTTTCAATCAAGAACTGATTGGCCAATGGTGTGTTTAGGTAGTAGGTGATACCGCTGATACCGCTGATGTCACCTACCGCTACCGGTCTGACGAACTTGCAATTTAAGCGTAATAGTTGTATTTGGTTTAAGTAAGAATACTCCGTGCAAACTACATTTAAGAGAAGTATGAAGCGTCCAGCGCACGGCGTCCTCGTTGTGGAGCACACAAGTTGAACACACATTATGACCATCAACTGCCTGCGCAATGTATGCGAAATTCATTGAACTGTCGGCAACGCATGGCTTGTGGTCGGCAAATGCCTGACAATGCACACTGAATACGGCAGATAACCAGCGCTGCAGCGCAAAACATGCCACTCGTCTAAATGCCAATGCAAACGAAGCGCTAAAATCAGTTATTATCAATGCGAATATATACATAGTGACAAATTGGATAGTGGACACAAGCAATGGGAAAGGAACCTTTCTACAAACCGAGCGTTAAGCGTGGTTTTTCTTCTCTGTAACTTTCCAATGACTTTTATACTATTTGCATTTCATTCCGTACTACTATGATAACTACCAACAAGAATTACTATAATAATACATATTGTATGTGACTATGAATGAATAAGATATTGTATGATGCACATGTCTGTTAGGAACCTCTGCATTATCTACTCACCAATTTGGCTATGCGAAATTTCCGGTAAATGTTTCTTTCGATTGTGAAGGCATGATATGATTGTTAATACCAGATTTTACCAGATTATACCAACAGCAGATAATAGTGTTCAAAATTAACTTAACAATTAAAATTTTAGATGAGATGTTCTATATTTTTAAAACCTACATACGCATATATATATAAGTTATTGATTTAATAATTGTGGTGTTGTGGAGAATAGCGCGCACGATTATACGATGATTATATAAAATATATGGTGCGATAGTCACTTTCAAAACAAGTGTTCATAATGAACGTCTGATGTATGAGTAATTGTAGTATAATCGTACTGCACTATTTCCAAGCCTCTGGAATAAAATGAATGCTGCACTAACAATTCTATAGAGAGTAAAATGTGTTTGCTTCTTGTTGTTGCTGTTTGTTGTTGCTGGCAATTCGGAATCCTAACTCTAATCGTGGATTCAGTAATAGTTGAGTGAAATGTAAGGACAGAGCTTAATATTTTGCCTAGTTCGATAAATTTAACCTTCAGGAGTGCTTGTAAGTATTGAAATAAAATCAAACAGTTTAAAATCAATGATTTCATAGTTCTTAGTTATTAAGTACACGCCACTGTGAGCTTACTGTGAATGATAGCGAAAAGAAGAAGCGGCATTGAGTAGAAATGTTTTCGGTACAGAGTTGTTATGGTGTTGATTGAAAACGACGGTTGATAATTGAAATTGAGTCTTTCTTGATAGTTGCTGTACATATTCGATAGTGGACTGAATTTATGTAATCTTCAAACTATTATTATAACATAATAGGTCTGTTTGGCAGAGAATAATTTGTACGAATTTGTAAAAATTTTTACTGGATCCTGTTTGTTGACGCCAAATTTCCAGTAACGAGAGAGAAATTGAGAGCGTAAAGTGACAGTTCATTTCGTGAGAACTTGCAAGTTTTTACTGGAGAAATTTTGTCCAGTAACTTTGCCAGTAAGAAAAAGAACAAGAAAAACATATGACTGGCTGCCATATGATCGACTGCAAAGAAACATCAATTTTGAAAACATTTCGAGGCAAATGGAAACAGCAAAGAAATTGTGCGTTCGCAAGTCTGCTGACCCACAACCGTCTTGCTCAGGTTTACCCACTGAAGCTCAAAGGGAAGGAGTGCAGATTGAGCGCAACGAACTATTTGTATTTTGCATTAAATGTCTGATTTAACTTAATTTTCCCTACCACTTCAAACCTCAAATGGAACTTTTAGATCAGCTGTTTCGTTCTTTAACCCTCCTGTTTACACCCTTTTTACTGTGTATTGTGAGTGGGCCAAGTCCCCGTGGTGTAACCACGTAAAACTTGCAAATTCTTACAAATTGCTGTTTGTTTACTTTTTTGGATAGTTTGATTTTAGGGAGCGTACGCTGGCTTACTCTCCTGATATTTTTTACTGGATAATTTTTACTGGAAAGTTGGCCAAACAGACCTAATAACACGTGACACACTTGACACGTGATCAAGGAGATTTTGGGTTTTAACTAGTGTCCGACCGAAACCACTTTTTTGGGCCGAAACCGAGTTTCGGTTTTTTTTTTAATATTCGGCCGAAACCGAAACTTTCTAGTTGAAATAAAAATCACCACATCAAGCATCAAAATCACCATTTTTTAACAAACGAAATTTAATTTAACCCATTCGAGACGACGATTTTTTTCGAACACGGTCCCCAGGAGGGAAATTTTATTTTTCTTTGTATCGCACACAGTAAAACCAATGCCAAATTTTTTTTCCTGTATTTTACAGATTTCACTACTTCCAGAAAAATTTTATTTCGACGAGTAGTTTACTCAGAATAACTGATAATTGCACATTACTGTCTTATATTCTGGGAAATCCATTGCACACACGGTGTGCAATCGGTCTCGAATGTGTTAAGTAAATAAAGAGCAAACAAACAAACATAAAATAACATAAATAAATACTTATTAATAAAAACAATTATTTCAATTTTTGAAAACATAAACATAAAAAATCAAATCAAAATATTCCAAAAAGTTTCGGTCATTTTTTGGCCGAAACTGAAAACGAAACCGAATATTCGGTAGGACACTAGTTTTAACATATTTACTTTTCAAGAAAATTCTATATAAATTTTCAAGGCAATAAAGGATTAAAATTTTCAAAGGACCTTTTTCATATAATTTTTTCACAAATGGATAAAAAATCAATTTTTTTTTTAATTCTTGAGCCTTTCCTCTTTCATTTGATATACATATCGCTATATTCTAAAGAGTTTAAGTATTTTTTTTAATATTTTTTTTATTTTTTATTCACTTCAAAATTTTGAAGTCTTTTTATAATGACAAAGGATGTAGAAATGAAAAACTGAGTACGCAGTATTACTATGTTTGGTCTCTAGTTTCACGCCCATATAGATTTTTTCTGGTGTGAAATTTTTTAAGATTTTTGTCGCATGGTGTTACATATCCCTGCTCGTCACGGATAGAAAGAGGAAACTAAGAACATAACATAGGCTCACATTTTCTCTCTAGTCTAACTGAACTATGATCACTGGGTATTGGAAGGTAGCTTGGTTGGTTTTGAGAGTAAGCTTTCCATATAGGCTGATTAGCATTCAGGCTCAAAGAAGTAATCTAACCTAACATAACCCAACATTTTAACCATAATAAGATCTGAACATTACATGGGAAAGTATCGTAGAATGTAGAAGTATAAATAATTGAGGAGAAAAGGTACCTTTAAGTTATTCCAAACACTTGAATGTCACATATTTTGGCAGACTTTGTGAAGGCCAAAAATATGTAAGTTTTCAGAATCCTAATCAATGTCCTGCAATGTCGGGAACTCCACTTACAATGGAGTAAACGGTTACAAAAGCACTGTGGAAAATGATTCAACAGATGTTGTTGCCAAATTGGTATTCAACTGCCAGATAAGCAAATCAGCAACGTTCTGGTGCCTCTGCAAGCGACCATTAGGGGTCTGAATCACAGCCTGGAAAGGTAGACGAAAGCGAGATGAAACAGTTTAGGTTCCTATGCAAACGCTAAAACAATGGAGCACATTCTTTGCTTTTTTCCGGATATCTCAAGATTGCACTTAACTCACTAACCCAGAGAAGAACAGGGCCTTCTTTTCTTCTATGAAGCTTGCTATTAAGTCGCTGTTAAACTATGCTAGGAACATTCACATTCTCACCGATTACATTAACGTCGATCCGCAACACTGAGGAGCTCTAACTGTACCAGTTAGCGAAGGACCCAAAAGGGTCTAGGCGTGGTCGACCGGTTCACCCAGCTTACCTACTCTTATCCAAGCAACCAATAACAAAGCGTGAATTAAAGTATGGTTTTGAATTCTTATTTATTTCACACTTTTTGTGCAAAAAAATTCATTCGTGTACACAGATATATATGAATCTGTATTTTTAAATATATTACAAGGCAATAGTACCTGTTGTAAATTCAATGTTTTGGGATTTCGTTTTTCGTAGTACTTATTACATTTGCATAAAAAATTATTTCATTAGTTTTAGACTTAAAAACGATTGCAACACTTTTAAATTTTCGACAAATATATGAATTGAACTTAGAACTAATATCATTTGTAAGCAGTATATGGCTGCGTCTATATGTACAATTGGGGGCATAAATAAAACATTTAACTTTCAACACTTATATGTATGTATAAGTAAAAAACGACAAATGCTCTATTTGTCTATCAATTTTTTTTTAACATATTTAACAAATAATTATAAATACGGTGTTGTTTGAAGTGTGTTTAAAAAGTGTTTCTGCTGTTATAAATTGTTGATTATATTAGCGTAAGTTTTCATTTGAAATTCATAAAGAGCAAAGTTAAACTAAAACGGTGTCAATTGAAAATGAAAGTTGACATTTTTAAAGGAAAAAGTAGTGTTTGGTGAAATGCCTACTTTTTTTACAGGCATTTTCTTTCATTATCTATTAACTGGTAAAAAAACATATTTATTAAATGTGTATATTAGATTTCCTGACACTTTCCTGTATTATATATGAACTGGCAATAAGTAAAAACTGTCATTTTCAACTGATTCACGTGAGTGATTTACATTTTCATAGCAAAGTTTTCATTTAATACGATTGAAATCGATTTTTTTTAAACGTTTTACTTTCTTTTAAATAATTGGATTTTTCAATTTTAGCAACCGTTAGTCATGGTTTTAAGCAAAATATTTGGTTTTTGTTTAGTTTTTAATTTATTGCTCTAAAATCACAGGTACTGATTTTTTATCGCTGTGCTTTTATCCATAAATACTGGTATAAATAAGTATGTAAAACGCGATACACGTACAACCACTTGCTGACTTTTTAAATCTTACAAATTATAGTCAATTTGCTTTTGTGCAAAATACAATATCCTCCTACACTAGTTGCGTGCGCCTACACTAGACTACAAATTTAATTCACACATCGTCATTCTCCGTCTTCGTGTACATTTTGATGATTTCCCCTATACTCGCCGAAGCGCCGGCAATCAGCGCACAAATCGACAACACCGACAAAATAATGTTCTTGTACATTTTCCACTTGCACCAGCCCAGTCGGTCCGGCCACAGGTAGACGGTCTCCACAACGCTGGGCACAAAGATGCCTAAAGCATGAAAGCAAAAACTCAATTAATAAAGGTTTCACTATGAGCGAAAAACGCAAGCGAAAACCCACCCAGCAGCGAGAAGAAGATTGCGCCCACCAAACTGATGAACGGTTCCAGTTCGGGAATGGCAGCCGCAATGCCGCCGCTCAGCAAAATGATGCCGGTACGCAGCAGAAGTTGCGAGATGTTGTGATTTTTCTCGTTGAACTTGTCTTTGATTTTTCGCCAGAGAATCTCGTTGGGCACGTAGAATTGAAGGCCGTAGGTGAAGAGAATAGCCACAGCCATTAGCAGCTTTGCACAGTCGGCCAATCTGAAAACAAGAACAAGCAGCACCGGCTACCGTTAGGACGAACAAAGCACATAGGCAATGCCAAGTGTCACACTTACATGTCGCCCTTTTCCAAATTCAGAGTGACGCTGCCGCGCACATCAGCACCGTAGCGCACGTAGCCAAAGAAGCCAATAATGGCGTACAGCGAGACGACCGTAATCATGGCCGTGTTGAGTACGCCGGGACAGCCGAGGAAGCTCTGTGGCCTCTTCATGGAGTTCTCCACGGGCATCACGACGCCGATGCCTTCCATGGCGAAAATGACTGTTGCAAAGAAGAGCGGAATCTGCGCAATGTTGGCGACCAGCGGCTTGTCGGAGAATGTCAGCGGCACGTTGAACATGTAGTACAGTGTAATGCCGAAGGTGATCAAAATAAACAAATTGGCAGCCGCCGAGAAGGGTACCAGCCACTTGAGATTTCTGATTTGGCCAATGAACAGACACGGCACCACCGTCATCGCAATGTAGATGCGCACGTCCCACTTGAGGCCGGTGTCATAGTTGACGACGTCGTGGAAGGATGTCGCAATGAAGACCATGTAAACACAGGAGGCTGCGTAGTAAGTGGCCATTAGGCCGCCATCCACAAATTGCCTGTTAACGGACAAGAAAAGCGAGCGGTTAATAGAAGGAAGCAGATACAAAAATTACATTCAAGCAACAACAAACATTTTCTTAAGGGAGCAATATTTTGGCCCAGTCACTTACTTGGCAAAGTTTGACCAGGACCGCAATGGCTTGGGACCATATTCAAACACTTTTTCCGCTGTCTCTGCAAAACCGAGCGCTGGCACACGCGCATCCTTGCAGATGCTCTGTGAAGTTTTCACCTAAAAAAATAAAGAAAATCAATTGTAAATACATTTGATGTTATATTTATAAAGTACATTTAAATAAGAAATTAGTTAATCATTTGTTAAAATAGTTTCTATAGAATTAATGTTAAAATGACTAAAAATAAAGTAATGTTTCCACTCAGAGAACTTTGCGCTAGATCCTACAAAAAAGAATAAATAATATGAGTAATTAGGTATTTTACTATTCCCAGTGCAAAAAATACTAAAAAGCTAGTAATGTTTTCACTCAGACAACTTTAGGCTAGACGCTAGAAAGAAAGAAACTATATGAGTGTAGTGAATGCAATTTAAATGATGAATGAATTGATGAATTCGATTTATTGAACAACCATTATAAGCAATTTGTTTGTCATATTTATTAAGTTAATTTTAAATTAATTAATAATAAATTATCTGACAGTCAAACAGTCTTTGAGGCTTCAAAAATCTAAGTGGCTTTCTCGAAAATTGTCTAGAATTGCTTCCTGAATGCAGTGGTTAATCGTAATTCCTTGGAATTAGACTGGATTCCTGGACACGAGGAACATAAAGGCAACTAGCAAAAGAGACACATTAGTGCTATAGTTAGGTCTCGAACCATTCTGCGCCCTACCCCGAGGACACATGGAAGAATGGCTAAAGAAACGGTACTACGGTAGACGAAAGGTTCTTAGCCACAGACAGAGGAGTATCTAAGAAACTACTCATGTATTAATGATCTTTGAATACTGACCGGTCATGGTTCACCAGGATATCTTCTCATTTAGAGGTAAATTTCCTCCTGACGGCGGTAAATATAATCTATCACAATAAGCATTCATACATGTTCTCTGTGATTGCCCTGCACTTAGCAGATCTGTCCAGTTAGGGTCTGCGACCGTAGCCCCTGGGGAAAACAGGAACTTAAAACCCCTGAGACTGTTAAAGGTAATAAAAAGCTTTAGCAGGATTTAACTAAAAATTCAATTAATAAGTCCGGGAAATTTGCACAGGAGAACTCTTAACCCTTTCTTCAATTCCACCCACCTTCTCTTTCTTCTTTTTCTCCACTCTCATCTCCTTTATCAACCTCTTTCCTGAGCCTTAAGTACAATGGGATATAAAGCCTGAGTGCTTAAGGTAATGACCTCCCTAAGGTTATTTCCTCGGCTCCTCTTCACCCCCATCCATCCATCCATCGAACTAAGATTTGCACAGAGGATTAGAATTAGACGAGGTGCTTAATAGCTGTCAATAATGACAGATTATGCGACTGAGTGTTGTATAGAATATATTAAGTTGGCTTAGGTTAATGTTGTCGGAAGTCTGACCTTAGGCCTGTATCACAAAATGCTTGCAATGTTAGTGAAATCAGCTGGTCGGAAGAACCAGCTGGAAAACTACGTATTAACAGATGCCGCATGGAAATCCAAAGATTTAGGTGCAACTCCACTGGGAGGCTGGACCTACCGAAACACTTTCAATTTATGAAGTAAACACAGTGATCTTTTGGATTGTTGTACACTTTCCCCATCAATAATAACAATAGTCAAATCGATTTATCTAATAATTGTGAAGAGCCTTTTTCCGTTAGTGGACAAAATCTTGAATTGTCGTCATTTCTATAGATTATGTCAAGAATCTCAAGTGTTTTGCAGAAATTCATTTTGCAATCGATTGTGTAGTGACATCCGTTATCAAAGTGATTCAGCAAACTTGTAGTTCGCCCATCTTGATTCACTTGATTAAGTTAGTGTTTACTGGGGCCAAGTGGCTTTAGTGAATTCCCCAAAAAAGTTGCAACCATAGTCCACTTGGTAGAAGTCGTTGATTAATTTGCCATTGAATTGAACGTTTATCAGCTTCGGTTCCTACTGTATGGCAGCGCGGTGCGTAGTGGCTATCAGTAATTAATTGACGTGTAATCGTTGACAGAAATAATTTCAAAAGATTTCTACAGCTAGTAAACGATAATTTGATTTATGTATATACAACGTTACGATAAAGTCATACAATCATAAACAAAACGAAAATCGAAAAGAAAATTGGCTATATGCACTGCCCGAACGTTAGCTTATCTCTCGACTATTGAAGTGACATAAATGTGTCCACACAATGCGGTGGCAGGCAAGTGTACCTTGAACCAGTTTGTAGCTGGTTTCATTGAATTAAGACGCACGTCATACGCAACAAAAGGCGATAACTTTGACAAATTCTTTGCGATTGCAAGTGGGTAGTTGGTGAAGAGAAGTGAAAGATATTGGTTAATGGGATTTATGTGTAAAGGAAACTAGTGAGACTTGCACTTGTAAGTGAACCGATAAGATAACTACTGCATTTAAGCAAGTCTATGCCATATTCGAAGGAATTAAATGTTGTATGCTTCTGTTGAAATTTGTAAGTTTTTAATAGTGATGGCCATCATTAAATGGTGACATGTGCGGCAGTACCGACAGTGACTGGAGATTGTTTGGGATTTCAGGGTGATTTAGAGAGATACAGTGACAGTCAGACAGTGAGGTAGAGCCTATAAACTAACCTAAGGTAAGGTTATTCCTCAGGTTTAAAAACCCATTGTACAATACTTAAGGCTCAGGAGAAAGAATGATAGGGAAATGGTGGTGATGAACAGGGAAAAGGTGGGGGAAGAAAAGAGATAAATAACTGTTGGATGGATGGAAATAACCTTAGGGAGGTCATTACCTCAAGCACTCAGGCTTTATAGCCCATTGTACTTAGGGCTCAGGAAAAAGGTTGATAATGGAGATGAGAATGGAAAAAGTAAAGAGAAAGTGGGTGGAAAGGGAGAAAGGGTTATGGGATCTCCTGTGCAAATTTCAGGGTGAGAGAACGAACTTCGTCCATTCTCATAACGTCTGAATCCAGCGTTCGCAATCTCGTTCTGGAGAAGGCAGGACATGAACAAAGAAAATGCTCTGTACTATCTACCTCCTCCAGACAAGACACGCAAGTCGGATCTTCGATGATGCCCATGTTGGCCATATGTGGCCCCCATGGATTGTGTCCTGTGATTAACCCGACCATACGTCGGAGGTCTTTCCTTCTCAGCTTCTGGAGGAAATTTCCTGCTTTCCTGTTCGGGCTTTTCACATAACACTTGGCAGTTTTACAGCTTCCCAAGCAAGACCAACGTTCTCTATGTAGGTTATTTACACAGGACTTGATTCAGTCCAGGGTTCCTGCTAGACTGGTGCCGATTATTGGTTCTGGTCCCATGAGTGTACATCCTTATCCACAGTTAGCTAGTTCATCGGCAGTTTCGTTACCTAAAAACCCACAGTGTCCCGGAACCCAGATAAGTTGGAGCTTATTACGTCTCGCGACTGATTTTAGCTTCATCTTACATTCTTGGACAAGCTTAGAGGTAACACGCGCGTTCTCCAGGGCTTTAAGTGCAGATTGACTGTAACTACAGACTCCAATACGTGTCCCGCACCATTTCCTCCCGATTATCCATTCCGCTACCTTCAGAATGACAAAGATTTCCGTCGGAAAGACGGTAGTCAGCCCACCCAGAGAGTAGTAGTAGTTGACACTTCCGTCGAGGTACCATCCAGCTCCAGTACCTTTGCTGGTCTTGGATCCGTCAGTGAAGAAAATATCCACCAGATCCCCTAGCATGGCCTCTGGGTTGTCCCATTGGCCGCGCGTTGGGAACCTCACTTCCCAACGCGAGAAATGGTGGTGATAACCAGAGGAAAGGTGGGGTATAAGAAAAGAGAGAAATAACAGTTACGATGAAAGGAGACTACTACACCCTCTTGCGAAAGTTTTACGAAGGACGACTTATACAGTGTGGCGCAAAAGTTGCCACTCAGTGTCTTTTGGCTCTAATTTTTTTATAAATGAATGAATGAATGAATGAACGAATGAATAAATGAATGAATGAATAAATGAATGAATGAATTAATGAATGAATGAAGAATTGAATGAAAGTCAAAGCAACATTTAGATTTGTCGTCAGTTGCAAAAGTTATAGCATCTGCCGATGAGGTGATGACTTGCGCCACCTTGTAGATGTGAGGGATTAGAGAATTTGTATAAAAATAATGTGTTTCCCTCTACAAATCTCCAACTATGTACATCATACTCGTATCTGGTCTTTTTTAAAACAGCTCTACAAATGTATACAAGTAATAGAAAGACGGACTTATTTCTTTGGATGATAAAAAATATGTTTTGAAAATGGCATAAATAAAAGAAAACCCCAAACTAGGACCCAACTCAACTAGAGACCTTCTAATGAAAAATTGCATTTTGGCTGGTTGAAAATTTGACGCACTTCGCAGTTAGTTTCTAATTGCTGTTCAAACATTCAATAAGAGAGATTATTCAATAACAAAGATTCCCCTCAATTTTTACTGTTCACTGTAGGGAATTTCTCGAAATGAAGTTGTTCCAATAGCGATTTTACTTTGTTTACATTTGTAGCTAATGGCAAAGTGTATAAAACGTTGCATGAAAATGTTGACTATTCTTTGCTAATGGTTTTGCTATGTGCGTAAGTAAACATTTGAATTATTTACTTACCAAAATGTGTACACAATGTGTACATAACACGCCCACAATGAGTGTGCCAATCATGCCGAATACCAAACCGGCATTGTAGAAGGCCATGGGCATGGCCAGAATGCCGGTGCCCAGCGAGCTTTTCAGCAGATGTGCCAAGGCGCCGCTAGTCGAGGCACCATTCTTCTCATCGCGGTGTTCGAACGGATCGTATTCATCGTCGAGTTGGCCCTTTTCGGTTAGGTTTGTTCTGCAATGAATGTAATTAATAAAGTTTTCAGAAAAATCGTAAGTAATGTCGAGGATTACCTTGAGTTGAAATCATTCAGTGTGAACACCGACTTGGATTTCTCTTTGTATTCTGGTACAGCTGAGTCGGACATCTCAAATAAAATAAGATAAATCAATTATAAGAAATCGTCATAGATTGTTTTGTTAATTAAAAAAGAAATCAATAGAAATAGTGGAGAATTAAGTATAAAATTATGTAGTAGAAAATATTGGTTCATGAATCTTATTCAACCGGTTTGTTTAGTTTGCTATGATTAAACTTAGTTTTAAACTTGTTTTTTAAATGGAGAAACAACAAAAATGGTATTTTACATGTGCAATAATTCTTGTTGACATACAAATACTTATGGAAAAAATAAACAAACGGTAAAGCGCTTAAATGAGGAAAGAAAAGTCTGTGTAGATTCGCTGCTAACGAGCAGGAAATAATCAAAGTTGCACATTTCAGTAGTTGCAGTAAATTTGTATTGTTTCTTGTAACTTATATGATTATGTATTGTATGAGTTTTGTATAAGGCGATGACTTTTCTGACTCTTTCTGTCCCTTTTCCGAGAGTTCGGAGACACTTTCTTCTATCAATGCTAAGTGAGATAAACTGCAAAAGACTCGAGCCAAAAATATACAATTGGAGAAAACTCATACGCCGGTCTTCAATCTACAATCTGTCTCTTATGGCCATTTACACAAAACACAACTTATATGACATTGTTATATGTAAATGTCCACTTTTGCTTTTGAGTTTCATGCGTCAATCAGGGCTCTTCATATGAATAATGAATGTTTCTTGTATATTTTTTTTCGACGTTGGGAGGTGAAAATCTTCAAAATATACCGACGCCCTCCAGGACGCCGGTATGCCGGATTTTTACCGATTAAAACCACCTCCTCCTATCCCTGCTCCCCGCGGCACCGTCTCTCGGCATTTCCTCACGGGGTTTCATGTATCTGTATACAGGCCTTTGTGTATAAGTTTACGCCTATAAACATATAGTATCTTAATGACACTCTAATCTTGTATTAATGGAAGCCTATTAATCACAAAGTCTAAATACTTATAAGTCTCTAAACGATTTTAAAATGTCACAATATGTACTCAGATGTTTTTGACCCAAATACGAGTAGATAACAAAACAAGGAATATAAAACAAGCACCAGCGAAAGAAAGACGGTAGAACAAAGTTCACCAAACTTCACATTAAGTCCAACAATAGCTTACGTATTTGATAAGTCTAAGAATTAAGTAGAAAAAGTATAGCAGTAAAAAAATTAACAATAAAAGGCACATTCTTGGCAAAAGAAATAAGAATCAGAATCATTATCATCAAACTAGTCAAAAATTATAAAATATTAAATATGAAATTAAAATAAAATATTTATTTATTATATTTGAAGGCTTGATTGCATATGACTACACATATTCTAGTAAATATTTTTTCTGTCAAACACAATTTGATTATATATTAGAAAGGTTGAAAATGTTATTAAAAAAGTGACAAAATTTCATTAATCTTTTTATTTAGGTTTTGAAATATTCTAGTAAAAATTTTGTCTTGTCAAACATAATTTGATTAAATATCAGAAAACTGTATTAACAAATGTGAAACAAATACATTAATCTTTTTATTTTGTTTTTGAAAATTGTCTTTGAAAACAATTTTCTTATTTGCATGTGAAGGAGAAAATTAACTCATAAAAAGTTGAAAAAAATGAAGGCTGTGAATACGGACTGGATACACCAGCGAAGCTGCTCTACTGTAACTATCAACTTATGAATTTTATCGTTTGGGCACTGGACATTAATAACAATTAGGGATAATTTTTTTTAAACTACATCTTGTTTATGAAAAGTGAGAGGTTTTGTTCAGTTTGATTTTAAAATGCATCTGATTGGGCTGTTTGACAATGGTCAAATTCTATTTGAGATAAAAATTGGTAAACATTCGTTTGGCTGAAGATAAGATTGATTAAATTGATAAGAGAATAAGATTAATAAATAAAAGAATCGATTGGTCAAATTTTTGATGCTTCATCAAATCGTCGAATCACAGTTTTAAAAGTATGTCATAAGCTTGATTTTCAATATTTCAAACGAATTTAGGAACCAATTCAAATTTTGATTTAATAAACTTTTTAAAATTGGGAAACTTATAGTTCGAACACACTGATGATTGCAGCGA
The DNA here is from genome assembly GCA_963971225.1 of Melieria omissa. Classification (NCBI taxonomy): domain Eukaryota; kingdom Metazoa; phylum Arthropoda; class Insecta; order Diptera; family Ulidiidae; genus Melieria; species Melieria omissa. The sequence goes on from OZ020269.1 coordinate 95,297,249, forward strand.
CATGACCGCATCTATTTGAGTAGTAGAATCAGTACTTATTACGTACTTATGGATAAGATTATTTTGACGACTTATTTTTGCTGTCTCACTGCCAACTTGAGAACTATTTCTAAGTATTTCAATGGTAACAAAAACAAATCAACTAACACTTCACTGCTTCAAAACAGATGTTTTTGTTGAAGTTATTTATACTTTTCCTGGTTGCCTTGAAGAATGTAAACATATTTGTATATTAGTTAAAATTTACGGGGTTTTTACAAATTATTTAATATGGTTTAATTTATATTTAATATAGTCATTAGTTTAAATTGACTGTAGAACAATAAATTGGATATATTTATTGGTTTTTTTCATTTTAGAATTGTTTAACCGTAGATCGAGCTTCAAAAAAATTAAGGAATCCTATCCTATGTACCTACAAAGGAGAGAATTATAAAGTTTTCAATTTTCTCAAGACATCTTTCTTAAAAATGTGTGAAAGATGGTTTTAAACAAGTATAATCCCAACGCAAAAAAGTCACAAAGAATAGTTAAATTAATTATATTCTGAAAAAAGTTATAATAAAACAAAAAACCAAATGTATCATTTTTGATACAAAGCTCGATCTACGGTTAAAAAAAATTGAATATATATTTTGTTTTTAATATAAAATTATAGCTATGATATCTGTGGATATAGATGATTTATTTTTCGAGAAAATGCGCAAGTACTCGAAAATTTTTGTTTAGCCGCACCAAAAATATGATTGTGCTACTGCTGCTGATACTTTCATTGTAATCAAGTGGTTGACTGCACGGCGACGGATTGCAACCGACGTCATTTCGTAGCAGGGTGCGGAAAAATTCGCTCGCGAACGATCGAAAATTCGATCTTCTCATATTGGCTCGTTTTGCGATTGTATTTTATCGCGAGAAATACTTGAGCAAACGAGCGGTTGCGAATGCATTGCCTACGTATTCGTTCGTGAGAGATCGTATGCAGCGAGTTTATGTATACACATTTCAAACGAACGAGCGTACGAAAGCGATCGGTCGTGGGAAGAACGCTGATGCAGAAAATCATTCGCAACCGCTCGTTTGCTCAAGTATTTCTCGCGATAAAATACAATCCCAAAACGAGCGTTCGCGAGCGAATGTTTGATCGATCGTTCGCGAGCGAATGTTTGATCGATCGCGAACGAATTTTTGTAAGGTTCGTCGGTAGAGCGTGGCTGCAAACAATCATTGAATTTAGTCTATTTTGCGATATATACGGACGAAGGACGATTTGCGAAATTATTTTCTTGTGCGTTTGCTTTTTTTATATCAATATGGGCAAAGTGTCAAATATTGACAAGACGAAACTTGTTACATATAATAAAGACACAGATTTTTCAAAGTGCATTTTGTGCACACGAGACCATATACAAACATAACACAAAGTTTTCTATTTTTTTGTTATAATTTTCCTAACAAAAGGTCTTTAAAATCTACAAACTTCTATACATAAGTTTCCTTTAGGAAATAAACTGCAGTTAGTAGCAGCCGAGTATAATAGCAAACTGCTCAAACTCCTATATACATTATTTATTGCCCAGACGAACGATCGCGATCGTTCAAAGATTCAATCTTCACAATACGAGTTACTGATTGAGTTTTACAACAAGCGCTCGCAACAAACGAACGATCGCGAGAGATCGAACTGACGACGCTTGCAGCGACATTTTCTCATTCGCGATTTTTCCGAACATTTATATTTCTCGTGAGAGATCGTAAATGCTTTTGCTCGCAGCGCAACTTTATCGCTCGCGAGAAATTAGAAGCACTCAGTTTTTGGTTGCGATTATTCGTGAGAAAGATCGTATTTTGATCGTTCTCCGCACCCTGTTTCGTAGTCGTGTGGCCCTGTCGCTACCGTGTTCAACGTGTTCCAGCCGTTATATTTATATTACTTTTAATTACTTTCAAATAAAGTATATACAGGACACTTTAGTACCAATTTTAATTAAGTACGAAATAAAGACTTTAAAACATGTTCAGTTTTGGCTTAATTGTGGCATTCAAGTTAATTTATAAAGAGACATATAGTAGAATTTTATGGCGAATATTTTCGTGGTAAATTTTGTCCTTAAAAAGTCCTGTGTTTCAGGACATTTTTAGCATTTTAGAAAAAAGGGTCAAATTGACCCATACAAATAGGAGCTACAGGGTTAAAATGCTCCACAAAAATGTTCTTTGTAGTATTTTACATCAAATTGCTGAACACATTATATGCCTAAAATGAGAGGTTACATGGTTTTCGTATGCCGATTCACCATAAGAATGTGCAAAAAGGGGAAAATTTTGACCGCCCATAAAAAAAAATTCAGACGTAAAGTTTCAAAACGCCGTTACAGGTGTATATATTTTTTGGCCCCTCTACCAGAATCCGTTGTCAGAACCTTGTAATTTTGTTGTTGTTGTACAGTGTTAGGGAGCTATGGACTAGCCTCCTGAAATCACTTGGATTGTAGAGGAGCTACAGTTTTCTGAATGACAAGCTTGGTGTTTTTTCGACTATTTTAGTCTCAGAGATTTGCCATTTTCCTTTCGATTGTTTTTAAAAATGGTTTGTGTTTTCTATATTTCTACTTTTTGGATGTTCGCTCGAAACTTAAGTCAAATATAATCTTTGGTCCAATATGGCAAATATCACGGTTCAACGCACTAATTCGCTGCGTCACGGCAACCACTCCAATAAAATTATAAAAGCATAACTCCTACAGTGCAATAATTATTTTTATGAGGAAATTAAAGCCACTTTTTAAATTGTTTTATGCTCACAGAGCATTTGCTATACTTTTCGGTTTCCACAGCACATGTGTACTCTTAGTCAATAACGCTATTTATTGCTGCTTCATGGCAATCGCACTTTATTTCCCACTATATCAAATTTATAATATCAACAGAATATTATCAAAAACTATATCTTCTGTTTTGTTTTGATGTCGCGGTAATTAGTAATTTTGCGACTAATTGATTAATGTTGCAAAGCTTTTCGGGCAACTTTTTCGGAGATTTATACTACCAGACAGCCAGGCAGGGTTGCCCCAGTGGGCCAACAGTCTTATCAGTGACAAAGCATCATTGCAGCGCCGAGAGGAGTCGTAAATCTCGAATGGCTGCGGCGGTCTTTGTCCACTGCGCACGTACATTGTTTGCATGTCGCAAGCGGCACATACCCACTCGCACATATCGATGTATTAATCTATCAACTGGGTATGTAGTCGTTGAGCATGTTTATCTGCAGCTGATTACTATTCGTGATATCAGTGTTTTTCGCACACTTTTCATGCTTGCGGGCAGCTGAGTATTTGAATTGTTCTCGGGCCAAATCATTATCGGCCACCAAGTGGCGCACACTAAAGATTTGGTAGATCTTTTGTGCCATTCATTTCTGCGTGAATTGCAGTCAATAAATGACGACTAGGTATTTATCGCCTGAAAAATAATGTCATTTATGATTTGCCATAAAATTTACCCATGTGACCAAAGTGAAGTGGCATTTTAGTTCGGTGGTGTTGGTGGGCGGCCATTGAGAGATTCTTGTGAACTTTCTACTATATACCGATCAAAGGAATTTGTGTGTGTGTAGTTTATGGTTTCGTAGGCTTAACAATTCATGGCTTCAGAAGCGATGCGCGCCCGTTCCATTTGGGCAATTGTAGCAAAACTTGTATTGCTGGGCATTTATGAGGCCAACTTATTTACGACAATCAATTAAAGTGTGAGTAAGACAAATATGTGTAATGTACAATTCAAGGGAAATTAACTGGTTTATTAGGTAAACATGTGGTTGGAAATTTTAAAGTACAGTGTGCCTACAGTGTTTGTATTATCGCGCTAGTAAAGTATTTTTTGTTGCTAGTTTTTAAAGCATTTGCTAACCAGGATTTTACCGGTTTTTACGCAAAAAAAGATTTGTCTTTACAGCTGGTTGTAAAGTAGTAATGATAACTAAAATGATAATTGAGTTTGTGAAGCTCGGTTACTTGTTGCTTTTATTGTGTTAAGTGTGAATCTTGTAAATTCGTAAAGATTGAATAAGGAATGTGCAAATATGGTAAAAGACAAAGTAGAGCAAACAAATTGCCAAGGTAGTTAGATTAGTTAAGTTAGTGGCCGAGTTGTCAAAGCAGCAAGAATACTAAGTGGCAAGAGACATTTATAGTGTTGGCCGGAAGTGTTAAAAGTGTCACCGGAAACCATTCGGAACTTTGGAAAATTTATGTTAATTACACTGTGCCACAATTTTAGGGTCATGGATTCTGACCTGGACCCGGCCACCACTGGTTGGTGGTAGTACTGGTAAGCTTAGCTGGGCTTTGCAAAATTAAAAGTAACAGCCGTTTAAAGTTTGTATGTGTAAGAGTGTTTTCGTAATAAGTTTTTCCTTTATAAATTGTAAGATATTCAATATTTTTTAGCAAATTTGCAGCTAATAGATAGATTGACATATTCTGTAAAGATTCTATAGCCAAGGAATTATGACTCACCGAAATTTTGGCGGCCAATGTTGAAATGAAAAAGCTATTGCACAGTGTTATTATTCAACAATGAAGGGTTTGGATAATGGAAACAATTTGGTTATCATCTCTCAGAAAACGACACTGGTTCATTTGGAATATTGAAACATATTTCAAAATTAATATTTAATTTAATTAATGTGAACCTATTATTTTGTTGAAAAATATTTTTAAAGTGTAGTTTTCAACATCAAATAGATATAAAACAACCAGAGACATAAAAAAATTCAAATTGCATTCTACACAATGATTAGAGCACTTGCACTAAAAAAACAACATGAACTAATCAGGACTTAAGATTTAGTAGCGCATCTAGTTAGGTTTAACATACAGAAAATATATATAGGAAATAAGAATATATTTAATATCAAACACGGTGTAACTGAAATGACATATAATTTCATATTTTCATTAGTGAAGAAGACTCAAGACTCGTCAAGGATTGCCGTGCTCTCCTAAATGAACTGGGAGGTCGTAACTCAATAAAGCTACACTGGATCCCAGGACACGAGGGTCACGAAGGCAACGAAAAAGCCGGTCGTCTTGTCAAAAGAGGCGCAATGCGCCCACTGGTGGGACCTGAACTATTCTGTGGACTATCAAGAGGACACACACAAGAGTGCCTACGGAAATGGGCCGTAAGCGTTGCCGAACAGCACGGGACAACGCCAGGCAAAGCGGTTTATAACCCCAAACAGAGGAGTATCCAGAAAACTCCTCATGCTAAAAAGGATCACCTCCGCATCCTCACTGGATACCTTACTGGACATTGCTCACTAAGGTATCATCTCAGTAAAATGGGAATTTCCTTTTCGGATGTCTGCAGGAAATGCAATCAAGAAATAGAAACCTCCATGCACGTTCTCTGTGATTATCTTGCACTCAGCAGAAAAAGATTTCTCCAGCTAGGGGCTATCACCATAGCTCCGAAAACGATCTAGAATCTACAACCCCAAAGAGTGCTTAAACTAATAAAAAGCCTCAATTTAGAGGGTTAAACCAGGCTTGTACAAAAGATCTACACTGGTCACAGTGCCTAATAGTCTCAATATTATTATTATTATAATTTATATTATAAGTATTATTGTGAATTATTACATTAATTGAATACAAAAAATTATTTTTAAATATAATCAAATGATCAATAGCGATTTAATAATGGGTTAATAATTAAGTAAATAATATTAAGTATTATTTTGAATTTTAAAATAAATAAAAAAAAATTATTTAATACGAATAAATGTTCAAAAGCATTTTCAAAAATTAATTATAAAACTAAATAATTAATAAATAAATAATTCATTAATAAATAAATAAATAATAATTAAATAAAAATAAATAAATAATTAATAAATAATCAAAATAATAATTAAATTAAAAAAAATCAATAAAAATTATTATTTAATATAACTAAATGTTCAAAAGCATTTTCAAAATATTTTTTTTAGAGTATTTGAAATTTTTTGTTTTCAACTTAAATCCACCAAAAGTTAAATAATTATGTCATTAGTAAAAAATTTTGCATTTGCAAATTCTTAAACAGTAAAAAATACAATGAAATTTAACAGCACAGCTTTTTGTGCTGCTTTCAGTTTTACCTTTAGCACTCAAATTTGCCGTAGCGTAGCTTCACGTTTTGCAAATAATTTCTAGCACTCGTAATGAAATAATAGTCGCACTTGAATTCAAATTTGCACAAGTAAATTTCTACACTCGAACACGTTTTGTGTGATTAGACGACAAATGGAAAACACCCGAACTGCGGTGGGAACAGCACTCGTCCCCACAAGCGAACTTAACGATAATCCTTTTTAGACCTTTGCACTGTTGTCGTTGTTTGCACTTGCTTCAAGTCACCAGGATTTGTTGCTCTTCGTAGAGTGTCGAGACTAGCTAACCGACCTCATTGGTTGATCAGAGTACACTGAATCGGCTGTGGCAAATAATGTGCGCTGTTAATTGAAGTTCGAGTGCAATTGTGCGGACTCTATGTTACGACAGCAACAACTACCATCAGTGTGCCAGCAACAAATCATTTAAACCCCTTTAAAATCAATTACTAGAGTCAAATTAAAACTTATCATATCAGAAAGTTTAATTAATGATAAGAAACGGTGACTGCGAACGCGACTGCGACTGTGGCAGAGACATTTCGATCAATTCACAAAGCGTTAACTTGGAAGATTGATTTAACCAACACACACACAGACACAAATATGCTGAACTGCTTAGGAATGCTATTTTGCAATGGAATGTACTTGACAACAACAACAACAGTATGCATGTGCTTTTAGTCGCGGGTTTATGTTGCAGTTTTTACAATGCTTAGCCGTTTTTGTACATAAGTTTATAAAAATTGAAGCCTTCAAGTAATCGGCGTATCGAACCATCCGATCTGAGCGGATATCAGATACGAAATCAGATTGGTTTGTGTAGTTAGAACTGTTCAAAAGTCCGAGCGATATTGATTTCGGGCATTCAGATTATCTGAAATGGCTTATCTCATTTAAAATTCAACGAGTCGATATGAATGCAATAATTCATGTGCGTAGGTAGAAAGCATTTCGTGTTAATTATTTCGGCATTTAAATAGTTTGCACAATGCAAAAAAACAATTGAGTCAATAACTTTTCCGTACAAGTGACCGAACAGTGACCTTTCTTAATCCTAGATTATGCAGTTTATTTTAGAACGCTTATTCTAACCTCTTTTACTTTGAAAACGCCTGAAAGAATTTGCTTTCCTGAAAAGTTTATTACTGAAAAATCGGTTATATTTTTTTGTTTACTTTTTTGGTCAATTGTTTACAAAATCATTTATAAATTTTTTTTATGAATAAATAATATTTAAGTACGCAACGTATTGTTATAGCCATAAAACAAAGAAAAAGTAAAAAATGTGTGCCAAAAAGAAAACAGTGTTGCAATTTGTTAAAATGTAAACTTTTTGCAAAAATATAAGTTTTCAAAACCATTAAGCCAATGCTTATATAGGGTGTTTTTTTTAGAGGTTTGTTTTTCGAATAGAGATAAAACTGGCATTTTGTGGTCAAATCTGGCAACTCTAATGTCATTTGCAACTCTAATGTTCAGTTTGGTTTGCCATTTCATCATGAATAGGTTGACAAAAGAATAACGCTTGCAAATCGTGCAAATTTATTTCGAAAATAATGGTTCAGTTCGCGAAGTTTACCGCAAGCTCCGTCCATTTTATGGTCGACATAATCGTCCATCAGAGCAAAATCGGTCCACCCATCGGTTAACCATGGGTCGTTTTCGCACTACGTTTACTCTATGTGATAATACGCATCCGCAGAGACGTCGAACAGTGCGCACCGAAGAAACAATTGCCGCTGTAGAGCAAAATGTTGAAGAGGACCCAAATGAATCGATTCGCCACCGTGCACAGCAATTGGAGCTTTGTCCATCAACTTTAAAAATTGGACCTGTAGAATTGGCTTTATTCGAGCCAGCCGCGGCGGCCACATGCCCGAAATCATATTTAAACATTAATGGCATAAAATTATCCTTCCAATAAAGCCAAATTGATGGGCATTAAAACGATTTTCTTGTGTTTTATTTCAATTCGAAGTTCTATACTTCTAAAAAAACACCCTATATTACATGAGAAACAATGCTCTAAAATTTTTTATTTGAGGTTTGGGATTTACGCAAATTCGAAGAGGATTTTCGGAGTTATCTTCTTCTTCTTGACTGGCACGACAGCCCAATCACGAGACTAAGGCCCAGTTAATCGCAACCAACCTTGTTGTACGTGCGAATGTTTTGACAAAGTTGGAAGGGACCTACAGTTTAATGCCGATTCCGAACGGCGATTTGGGAACTTTTTCATAGGCAATTTTACTCTCAGAGGTTTGCCAATTCCTGCTGAGAGAACAGCCGCCGAAAGAAAAATTGTTGTTTTCTTTTTTTCGGTGTTAACGCAACGGAGAATTGAACTCGCGGAGTCTTGACTTGCGGCCCAACGCTCTAGCCAGCTGAGCTACGGCGGCTGCTTTTCGTAGTTATAGTTAATTTTGTGACGCGCCACTCAGACCGATATGAGACTGTAAACTGTAAACTTTAAACACGTTTCTCTTGAAACTATTTTTTTCGATATGGTCGACATGATATCTCAAGTTTTAATGCACCGATTAACTTGAAATTTGTAACAGACTTTCTTAGTACTATGAAATAATATACTATTTAATTATTTTATTTAATTATTATTAATTTATATTAATACTTATCAAAATTGTCTCGACGTAGGGGTTTTTGTCATTTGGCTTTTTTTACAATTTTTAAAAAATTACTAAAGTTGAAAAAAAGGAGGAAAAAATTACCGTTATTTTCAGAAAGACGCCATTTTTTGCAAATTTTGTTTTTTTCAAATCGGCTACGTCCAAATAATTCTGCATCCTTGTTGAGTAAGAATTAACCTTATTTTTATGTTTCAAATCCCCAGGAGGATTAGAATCACGTCAACCAGGAGACAACTTTTTTTGTTGAGTCCCCGCTTTGCGGTCTCTACCGACTTCAAATTTGGATTTTTTTCAACTACAGTCGTGTCTGGATATAGTGAACTAATTATTGCAAGGCCTGTTCACAGTATTGTTCACTATATCAAGGTTAACGTTTTTGTTCAAAAACTCGTTTTGTTCGCTCAAAATACACTTCTTGTTTTTTGCTTGAAATTGGTTTCAAAATTGTATTCAATATTTTGAAGCTCCATGTCAAAATTTGGAAGTTTACTATATCGAGGTGTTCACTATACCCAGACACGACTGTATTATACATTTGTATACTTTTCAAGTATTAATAAAAAACTTATTAAAACATGGGTGGTAAAAATTATTACTGTTTTTTTATTACGCCCGTAAAATCATCTCAACATCGAGCCTCTACACTAGAATACCCCTTTAACCCTTTCAGGACGAAGTTTAATTTTCAAAAACTAACATAATTTTGGTAGAAGTCCCAATTTTCCCATGCTATGAAAGTTGGGGTTAAAAAATTATGTTGCAAACTCAAATATTCTGAAATACAGTATAATCTCGATAATTCGGACACTCGCTAATACGGACAACGCGGTAATCCGGACACTCATTTCTATTGCAGACTCTGTAATCCGGACACTCAATTTCTATTGTAGACTCTGTAATTCGGACACCAGTGTCCGGTTTTTAATTGTCCGGATTATCGAGATTATACTGTAATATTTTATACGGGGAGTCATAAGACCTGAATAATTGTTTTGAGTGGCATTAAAAACTTGCTGGGACGTATTATCCCAGTAGTCCCGAAAGGGTTAAGGCATTCCGACACTAGTTTCGAGGATAACTAGGGATACCTGATAGTTAGGATCGCTAGTTCCGGTAATCTTCGGTTCCGGTTTTCTGACTCTCTGTTACGCACGTTGGTTGTTTTCACTCTTACCCCTTTGGCTTTTTATTCTAACAAAATATTGAACGCATTTTTATTACGCATTTTTATTTTAAGGTTGCAACAATAACTAAGGACATTGACTTGTCCGTATCGCGCTGTGGTATTTGAACAAGTAATGACTGGAGAATTGCGCAAATTCCACTGAAAAATGCATTTACAGCGACACTTGTCAGAATACTTTATGTAGTTGTAATGAAATTAAGTACAAACTGTTACAGCAAGTTATAGTGTACGTCCGGCTGTTTGTGCAGACGCATTGATTGCACCTGTACTCTTAATAAAGTGTGGCTGTCTATAATCAATACGGAGTGATTCGAACATGATAAGATAACTTGAAGAACCTCGTTTACTTCACTAACGCTTCAATTAGTTTTCACTTTTTATAAATCAATTGACAACAGGTACGACAAAGTGTTCTGATGTGGTTCAACACATAGTCACACTGGCACAAATGACAGTGTTCGTAATTAAGCTGACATTTACTAAACACAATTTGTTGACAGACAAAAAATAAAACTGACGGGAAAAATTCGCAAGAGATAAAATACAACACGTCATGATGACGTCTTTGGATTTGGGTTCACTTATTTTGATAAAATGAACATAGAAATGATTAAGTTTGGCTGACATGCATAGATATTAGCATCGTATCTCAAATAGCACAGATGTTGACAACAACAACATAATACACATAATTAAATATATGTGATTGACTGTTAATGCAATGAGGTGTGAAATTAGTGCAGACATGCAATAAAATTGTGCCAACATTAAAATTAAAACAAAGTTCACAACAGGAATGATATATATGTCGGAATGTTGCATGTATATAGTTGTGTGTTTGTGTGTGAAAAAATGTATATGTTGTGCGAAAATGTAAAACAAAAAGAATTAAAAGGGCACCGAAACGCGATCCAATTACTTTTGCGCATTTCAAAATTATAATGCAGACGCAAAGGTATGCAAATAAAAATTATACGGGGAAAAGTGCGTCATAAGGCACTGTGCGTCAAAATATGTTGGCGCAATACGTGAATTCGTGATAAGTAAATTGTTTGAATTGTTTTGAAAATTTGTTGTAATGTCAATACTTTTTTGTATAAATTTGGATCATTTACATTAGTAAATAAAGTAATGTTAGACCTGAAATTTGGATCATTTACTTAAGAAAATAAAATTTTGTTAGAACTGAGCGAGCCTCCACAATATAAAAAAAAACATATTCTGTGCGAGTCGATTGACAAACGAATTTTTCCTATCAGTAAACTACAACTACACTATGATCAATAAGTACCGGGACTGTTTATTTTAAATTTTCCGCCGTTGCCCGATGCAGGTAAAAAAGTACAAGTACAAAAAGGACGAAGTACAAAACCTTTTACCTGCATCGGGAAACGGCGGAAAATTTAAAATACACAGTCCCGGTACTTATTGATCATAGTGTATGTACAGTGGACGCCCAGTAATAGAACTTCCCAACAATCAAAAGAAATTGCCAAACAGAAAAGTTTACTTGCGGTAAAGAGGCAATCGCGCATCGAAGACTTTTCACTGTATTTTGAAAATGCTGGAATAAAACAAGATGTTTGTTTAACCTTTTGTCCTTTGCTCAAAATTGCGATCGCTTTCCTTTGTGGTCAGGATGACCCCAATCAAATTTACTGAAAAAACATGAAGAAATGCTACACATAAATTACAAAACAAAAGGGGAAAGCTCCGAAAAGTGTTTTTCGCGATTTGTTATTGGGTTGGAAGCGCGATTAACACTAAATAACACAAATAGATGACCGCTTAGCCGTTTTTGAATTCCGCCTGGAGTCAAATAGACCCCAAAGGACAGGCAGAAGGTTCAAAACTGAATATGTGAGAGTTATTTTTTTAAGAAGAATGGTTTAAAATAAAAAAAAATTTCGTTCGATTTAACGAATTTTTCGATTTAACGAATGGGGGTACAACATAAGATTCGTTATATTGGATGTCCACTGTATTTCGAACCAATCTTTACAACAAACGTTTTCATGATAAAATTTAGGCTCTTTTTATATATGAAAACCTTTACAATATAATATTTAATACATCTATACATTTTTTTATTATTAACGTATGGTTCACCTTCATTCCATATATAGTATTTTAATTAATTTTAATTAAAAAAAAATTTTTTCACATACGTTTTTGTATAATTTCCCTGTGTTTTACTTTTATATATTCCATGGCATAAAAGATATTTGCGTCATATTATTTTAGAGAGTTCATACATATATCCATTTCCCCTATTTATGGGACTGTTTCGTGAATCGTGAATGAGCAATGTTTTTGTTGGTGTATACAGATAATTTGTTTACGTATTGAATTGTATTAAAATTGCAAGCAAAACATGAGTTGAAACCGAAGTATTGCGAAATTTTGCATAAAAAATTAGTACACCAATGAAAAAGGATTAGTGAGTTAATTATTTTTCTTGCTTTCGAATACATTCCAGGCTTCTTGTTCAACATCTACTTAACTGAGTTTTCAACACTTGATATAAGAGATATAGCGACGTTCATACTCGAGCTTCTCAGCATCGTAAGTCATTTCTTGGCGCTTAAGCAAGCATCTTAAATGAGTTTCTTAACACTTTTGTTACCTTAGGTTAATTTTTTGATGCAAATGAATTTATTTGTTTTTTTTTTTAAATTATTTATTTTGTGAAATTTTCTAATTCTGCTTTGAAAGTAAAAATATCTTTCATAAGCAGAATTCTAAATAAGAAAAATGAAAGTAAGTTTGTTACAGAGGAAAAATCTGTCACTACATTCTAACCTCAACTAATCTAACCTCACCCAAGACGCTCTAAGACATTTTCACCATTGAAATACAATAGTTTATGACAGTTAAATATATAACTGATTACTTGCAGAAATGATTGAATTAAACATTCCAATGCATTGTTAAGAATTTCCAAATAAAACTTCATCATCATTCATTCATCGTTGTTTGTTGTTGCGCTTTTGTCAGCAGTGGCAACCTGTCGCGCTGCAAAGACGCTGTTACCTTTGTTAGGCAGCGCAAACATTTAGTGCTGACAAACGTTTGTGCGCTCACGCGTCAATGCGTACAACAAACTTGTTTTAACTAAAGTTTCACTTATTTAACTCAGTTGGCTAATACCGCTGACCATATGGAACGTTGGTAAGCGGCAATCAATCATAATTTTCCCGGCACTTTTTGCCATTTGAAATTTTCTTTGACAAGAAAAGCCAAAAAGCCACGGGTTGAACAGGTAGACAACAACAACAACGAAATTGCAAAATTGTACAAAACCAATGAACTGTGCCGAACACATGCAACAGCAACAATATTAACAGCGTTTAAAGTCCGATGGGAATTCGAGAGGTGCACCAACCACTGACATCGTGTTGAAAGATGGAAGCACCAAAAATTGACCAAAAAAGAAGAGTCAACGAGACCAAAACAGGCGAAATTTATGCATGTTACGTAAAAAATTGTGCAGATAAGTGGTTTGTTTTTAATCATCAGTAAAGTGAACACTTGACGCTGTGGAGCAGGACTCAAAAACCTGCAAGACACGCCTGGTTCTGGAGTGTGGCTGCGTACGCAAATGTCTCGTTGGTGTTGTTATCTGTGGGCAGTTAATTGCTTTAAATATTGCAGCTTTATCTATTAACACTTGATTTTTATTTGATGCCATATTGTTGTTGTTTAAGTGTACAATTAAACAATTAAAGTCACTGCAAGTCAGCAGCACGTGCGATTGCTTAACTGTTGATATCAGTGATATTTGATGCAACCATATTCACACAAATTGACATAGTAATTTGTATCAATTCGTTGAGAGCCTTGCTAACACTTGTCACTTGCTGAATTTGGCATAGTTATCTTTGTAATAACAAATGTTTTTTTTTGAAGCGATGTTTTTAGATCACTTCTACACAAATCAATCAATGAAAAGGTGAAAAAATTAGTGAATGAAGACTGAAACATCGACTGTAGTCATCGAGGCTGAATTTTCGTTAAAAAGTTGTACGCAAATGAAGAATTACATTCATTAGCATATATAAGCGCTATATGTAGAAACTACAACGTGACTGCTGTATTAGTCACGTTGTAGTTTCTTTTTTGAATCAAAAATTGATTTGACTTGAATTGATTTAAATTGATTCGTTCCGCACGGACACACTATGCCCTTTGCCATAGAACGTTCTAAAAGTTATTAACGCCTTAAAAACTTTACATAATTATATATATGTATGGAATAAGAAAAATTCTCAAACCAATTCCAACCAACTAACTACACTTTCTGAAGTTCTTTGCGATCTTCGTAGCACAAACCTTGATTGACTGAGATTTAATTTAATTGATTTGATTGAGATTTGGAGTTTTTATCATACAGATTTCTTGAATTTTAGTATCTTAGTATTCAACTCAAAAACTTAATTTAGCTTAGGTGAGCTTAGTTCTCATATACGGAATTGAAGAATTCAGTCTTCCAAATATTGTTACTCTCGGACGAAATTCGCTCTAATTGAATTTGTCTTATTTATACAAAACTAGCTGGGCCCCGCGGCTTCGCACGCAAGCTCTCTTCTTTCACCCGATACATATTTTGAACGCATGGTTGAACCCATTTTGATTTAAATAAAAACATATGTCTATTATCTTTGATGCCAAGTGGTTCTAAAAATTGTGAAGTCAAAGGGCCCTTTAAATCATGAGTTTTCACGTTTACTCTAAACAAAATCTTAACCCTTAGTTTACCACGGTAGATTTCGATTTTCAAGAATATGAAAAAACATTGTAATTATTTCCCGATTTAAATGCTTTTTGTCCAAGTTTGAAGTCAAAAGGACCAATAAATCGTGTTTCCATGCAAACTGTTAACCCATTGTTGACCCCGTTACATGTTGATTTTCAAAAAAGTGAAAAACACGTGTCAAATTATTTCTCACTCAGAGTACTTTCACAAAGTTTGAAGTCAGTGGGCCCGTTAATTCATTTTTTTTGTTACAGTTTCGCCATACAAACTTTTAACCGGTCGTTGACCCCGTCCGATTTTAATATTTACAAAAATGAAAAACACGTACCTATCGAGTTATTTTACATTTAAAGTACTTTCACCAAGTTTGAAGTTAAAAGGCCAAAAAAATTGTTTCCTCATACATACTTTTAACCCGTCGTTGATCCAGTTAGATTTCGATTTTGAAAATAATGAGAAACGCGTGTATAATTTTTTTATTTCAAGTATTTTTATAATTTTTGAAGTCAATAGGCCTATCGGTTCATGTTTTTTTCGAGTCTACCCTTAAACAAATCTTAACCCATTATTGGTCCAGTTAAATTTTGATTTTCGAAAAATTATAAAATACGTATCGAATTATTTTTTGTTTAGAGTATTTTCAGGAAGTTCGAAATCAATATGTCTCTTAAATCACTTTTCTTCATACAACACCTTAACAGATGTTTTGCCCCTTTACACCCCGAATTTAAAAAAATCCCGTCTTAGCGGAGGGTCATTTTTCAAGATATATCTGCAGTTCAAATTTCATGTTCGTAGCTTCAGCGGTTTGGGCTGAGCGATGATGAATCAATCAATCAATCAATCAATCAGTCAGTCAATTAGGGCAAACAATCTATGTATATAAAAATGGAGGCGGTACCACACCCTCTTGTCCAGTGCTCACAACTTTCTTCTAGTCGAATTGTGCTACTAAGTGGAAAGTTCGTACCAAGTTTCACTGATGTGTATGTGTACTGCATAACTGTCTGAGCATACAAAATGTGCCACGCCCTTTGACCAACGCCCCATTCCCTCTATTGAAAGATATGATTAAGTGGTAGGTTCATACCAAGTTTCATTGATGTACGACTTACAGTTCTGCTGCATAAAAAATTTGCCACGCCCCTTGTTCAACGCCCATAAAATATTATCGGTAGAATGACACTTCTATGGGACGATGGCATATTCAATTTCAATACTGTGCGGTTTACAATTCCGGAGCTATTCCATATAAAAGATGAGAGTTGTATGGACGGAGCCACGCCCTCGTGTTAAATACCCGCTTCATTCCTCTGCCGAAAGGTATGACTGAATGGTAAATTCGTACTAAGTTTCATTCATGTGCGACTAACAGTTCCAAAATTATGCGGATAGTTTGGGTCAACAAATGTGCCACGCCCCTTGTCCAACGTCCATAAAATTTTAACATTGGAATAACACATCTATGAGGCAACGCCTCACTAATTTTCAATGCTGTGCGACTTACAATTCCGAAGCTATTCCATTTAAAAGAAATGAATTGTATGGGTGGTGCCACACCCCTTTGTTCAATACCCACCTTATTCCCTCTGCCGAAAGATATGATTAAGTGGTAGGTTCATACCAAGTTTCATTGATGTACGACTTACAGTTCTGCTGCATAAAAAATGTGCCACGCCCCTTGTTCAATGCCCATAAAATTTTAACAATAGAATGACACATCTATGAGGAGACGGTACACCAAATTTCAATATTGTGCGACTTACAATTCCGAAGCTATTCCATTTAAAAGATTTGAGTGGTATGGGCGGTGCCACACCCCTTTGTTCAATACCCACCTTATTCCCTCTGCCAAAAGATATGATTAACTGGTAGGTTCATACCAAGTTTCATTGATGTACGACTTACAGTTCTCCTGCATAAAAAATGTGCCACGCCCCTTGTTCAGCGCCCATAAAATTTTAACAGTAGAATAACACATCTATGAGGAGACGGTACACTAAATTTCAATGCTGTGCGACTTACAATTTCGAAGCTATTCCACTTAAAAGATTTGAGTTGTATGGGCGGTGCCACACCCCCTTGTCCAATACCCACCCCATTCCGTCGAAGGACACGATTAAATAGTAAGTGTGAACTAAATTTAATTGATGTGTGACTTATGGTTCCAAAGTTATTGTCTAAAAATGTATTCTGGTGGCGCCACGCCCCGTTTTCCCGACTTTTCTTTTTTTATAAACCTTCACGTAACAATTTCGAACAAACCCGCCGAAGGAAGTATCCAAGTTGGTCCAGCCGTTCTCGAGTGATACGCAGTCGAATGGACCACGATTCATTTTTATATATATAGATAATATGTATTTTTTGTCGTATATTTTTGTTCATATTGTCGCCTCAGAAAACGAATGTCGTATGTTCCATTGAGCCTAGTAGGACATACGACATTTGTATTCTCAGGCGACGATATATTGATTTCCTTTTTAATTTTCAGTATAGTAGTAAACAAAAATTTTTTTTTTCATTTTTCTTTCTAAATTTTAGCACAGCACTAAATACAAATATTTGTATAATAATTAAATAATAATTAAATTAAATAAATAATAATTAAAGAAATATATGAAAAACCCAATGTTTTTGTATAATTGTGCAAACAGCACTAAACCAGATTTTGCTGGATTTTGATATCAACTAAATTAATGTGAAATATTAAATGTTAATTTGGCATGGAAAGTTATTTATTTGATGGCATTGAAATAATTAAATAAATAAATTTTGTAATAGTGCTAATCATTTTAAGTACACATGCACCTATGCACAGTGGTACACTATTGTCCATAAGTTAATGTTAATGTATACAATACCATTTAAGAAAATTCAAGTGGTGTCACGTTAGTTAAACAGTTTACCTCCAAAACACCAATGTACAGTCTGTCCAGCAGAAGCGTGATCGGTGTAACTTGGAAACTACTTGTCCGATTCGTCTCAAACAAACTGCATTTTATGCGTTTATAATATTTATTGTACGCAATATTTTTAATAACAGGTATAGTCACCGCCATTCGCTATTATGGCATCAAACCTGCGACCCATTCTTTGCGCTAAGTTCTGAGCAAGTTGCCGAGGCAATCGACTCCAAATCAGCAGAATTTGTCTCGATAACTGTTTTGCTGCTCATATAGTTTTTCCTCTGAGTTTCTGCTTTACTATTTCCCACACATTTTCTATCGGGTTGCCATCAGGCGATTGTGAGGGCCAATCTAACACTTTCACCTCATTTTGCTGTTTTCACTCAGCACACATTCGGCTGCGATGTTTGTGGTCGTTGTCTTCTTGTATAATCCAAGAGAGTCCTCTTCTCCTGAACATCTCCGCAGCTGATGGTAATAAAGCTTTTTCATCAATTTTGTTCATCAAAGTTGGTGGTAATAACGAAAAGTCGCCCAAATCCTTTTTCTGAGAAGCAGCCCCAAACATGGACCTTTACTGGGTCTTTAACAGTTCGTTGGAACAATCAGTTGATGGCGGCACACCAAGATCGATTTTTGCTACTATTTGCCCAAAATTAGGATTCATCCGTGAATATTACATTATTCCAATTCCGATGTGAATTGGCCTAAGCCGTTTTTGAACGTGTGATGATGAGAGCAACTTTGTTTTCAAAGAGTTCCGGTATTTAACGTCGTTAGTTCTTAAACGTCCTCGAATCGTCTCTTTTGATATTTGAACACCAGTTTTCTCTAAAACTGCTTTAGCTTTACGCAACGATAAGCCCCGCTTTGTCGCAAACAAATCAATGATTTTCTTGTCCTGGTTTGGGGAGGTCTTTTTTTCAAGGCCCCGCCCAGCCAAATCGTCGACATTTTTTGCTTCCATAAACCGATCCGTTCACCTCGTTACGAATGACGTCGACTTCTTCATATATTTTGCTGCAGCTAAACGTTACATTTACGGTCCTCTAGGGTGTAGACAAAGGAATACGGCTTCAAGTCCCTTCTCTCATGCGGAACTCATTTTGTTAAAACACCGTGCACTTTGTAATTGTTTCACGAAACTGAAAAATTTTGTAGTGCGTATTACAAAAATGATGAGGCTACTTAGGTGCATTCAAATGTTTTTGATATCGGTACTCTAAGTGACAATTTGGTCGATCACGCTTCTACTGGACAGACTGTACATACAAGCTTCCAAATACTTCACTGAATAAATTTCTCACTGACCAAGAACCCAAAAAGGGTTTGGAGGTGACTGTTGCTGTTGCAGATAGCGCGTGCAGAGACTGAGTGGTGTAAGTCGAAGGATACAACTTTGTCTTCGACTTCCACTACAGCTGCAGCTGGTTCCAGTCAAAAAAAGAAAAAACAATAAATAAAACTGTGGCGCAAATGTAAATTTTTAAGATCATTCAGACCTATCGGAAGATATTTCGGAATATTTTAAATTCAAAGACTCTACTACTCTACTTTAGAGGCGACTAAAATTTACCGTTTTTACCAAACAAATTTTTTTTAAATATAAAAATATGAAAATATTAAATCTGCAATATAATTTTGTTTAACAATTTTTTGTATTTTAAATTGAAGTTGAATTGTTTTTACAAAAAAATTTGTTTATATATAAAATATATCAAAATGTAAAATCTACAACAACAATTTTTTCGAATTAGTTTTTGTATTTTGAATTGATTGATGTAAATCAATGGTTGGATGTGACTTTTGAAATTATCGTTGAATTGTTTTTACCAAAAAAAAAATATTTTTAATATAAAAATATCAAAATGTAAAATCTACAACAGCAATTTTTTCGAATAATTTTTTGTATTTTGAATTGATTGATGTAAATCAATGATTGGATGTGACTTTTGAAATTTCCTCCTACAATTCTGTGGAGAGTCTATGGAGAGTATGATTTGTCTAATAAGGTCAACCAGTCTTTGACGAGACAAGACGAAGCCAAAAGCTTTGCACCAGCGTCCGAATGGATACGGACAGTGTCTAAGGAGATGATTTACTGGCAGCAGTTATTCTGCCAAAAGGGCGAAACATAAATTATAAATAGGTTATGGCCTGAAAGTGTTGGTAACTGGATTTGAAAAGTTTTACTGATGTAGATTAGGTTGGGTAGGGAAGGGTGTGTGCGGCGCACTTCCACTCGGTGGCAAATTGGCCCACTATAAATCCCTTAAATGGTTCTGTAGCGAACCAATCAGTCTCAATCCGCTGCAAACTAGTTCAAACTCTTAATGAAGAAGAGCAGATCTGGAATTTCAACTTTTAAAGCACAAGCCATGTCCGTTTGGAATCTTGCCCCCAGGGTATTTTACTGGAGTAAAGGCTTGATTACACGTAACGAGTCGAGTGACGAGACATCAAAATGGTACTAGGCCGAAAGAATTGGGATAGCGAGCAAAAGCGACGAGTTGTTCAAACGTATTTCGACACGCGGCGAGTCAGTTCGGTTTTACAATGCACAAAATGAACTAAGCAACTCGCGCAATTAAACTCAACCGAGCGAAAAGTGGTGTGTGACGCATACCGCATGTCACGAGCGATTCCTCATGTGACGAGCGATTCCGCGAATCGCTGCGAAAAAGAGAAAAATATAACGGTAGAGTAGTGGTAGCAAACAAAATGTGATTCTAGTGACTCTCTCGCCACTTTCATCGATTACTGACTCAATCAAGAACTCGCCTTACCGTTTAGACGAAACGAGTACTCGTTCGAGTTGCTGTCTTCTCACTCTACTCGTTACGTGTAATCAAGCCTTAAGTATTGGAACATTTGATATTCTGACAAAGCACTCTGATTGCAGAGGATCAATGATGCTCCAATCAACATCTCCTTTCCTCCTTCATTACTTTTCTATCTTTTTCTCCTTTATATCTAAGATTGTACTTTGTTATTATTTAATTTAATTTTGTTATTGATAGATTTAAGTTTAATTCCGATTGGAGAAATTTAATTCTGATTGAAGTGCAATGAAAAGACTTAGTTCTTACTCCACTTAAAGTGTCCTATTCTAAATAAAGCAAAAAAATAAATAAAAACTATATTAAACTTAAATTAAACTTCATTAAAGAGTTATTTAATATTTATGGAAAAATACAAAATTATCACTTTTTGATTTTATTGAACCATTTTTAAAGAAAAACGGTTTTGATCAAACGCGTCCAATTCGTAGACTTCAATTAGAACACAAACTTTCCCTGATATAGCTGCAAATTATTGGAAATTACTTTGGGGATAACAGTAAAATTTGTGTAATTTGCTTTGAATTCACTTCTTAAAATATAAATTTTTTGGTGCCTACTTAAATTAAACTCATAAATCAATCGTAGCTTTTGCTATAAAATGACAAATAGGTGAAGTTGCTCTCAGGCAAAGGGTTAAAAACATTTGCAGCTCATGAGCAAATAACAAATGCCGAAAATAAAGGTGAAAATAATTTCGCGTATAAATTTCGCACATTGCAACAGTTGAAAGGTGTTGCTGCTTTTGACAAATTGTGTGACCAAAAAAAAGCACGAACTGCTAATTTTACGTGGCTGAACGTCCTTCGGTTGGTTGTTGATTTTCTTTTCAAGCAACTTTTAATATGTTTAAGTTTGACTAATAAAAAGGGCAGCGAAGATTTATTGACTCACTTTAAGCGTGTTTGATGGGCTGTTTGAAATTCGTGGAAACGCTGACACTGGTGCTAGTGACACTTTAAGCGTGTTTTAATGTTTGCTTAGTGCAGCGAGCTTGCACTGCGCACTTTCGTGGCAACTGCGCGCCGATGTTGCAGTCCAAACTTCTTCGGTGGCAGCACTGATTTAACGTCATAAATAAAGAGAGATAAGTTTGTTTATTTTCTTTTTAGTGTTTTGTGACTGCTGTGTGGTATTTGTTGTTGGCGCGTTTATTTCTTTATTTGTTTGTTTGATGAGTTGACGTTTTAACACTAACAATGCAAGCGGCTGCTGTTCGAATGACAACAATAAAGGTGTTTGGCACTTGATTCACACAATGAAGACAATGTTTGTTGACGAACATTGAACAAGCGATTAAAGGTGCCAAAGAGCCAATAACTCGCGCGGAGTTGTTGCTGGATTAGTTTGTGTATTTACTTGTGGTGGGGTGTCGCCCCAATGCAGGAGCCGGCGTGGAGTTGCAAATGAATTTCGAAAATATTTTCAAATACTCGCGCGCGCGCGGCAATTTCACGTGCACACACGACACACCGATGGCACTTGAACGCAACCGTTTCGGTGACCGGTTGATGAATTTTTCGGCTCTGGTTGTCAAGTTGGGAGAGCAGCGCACTTTGTTGTTGACTGCTGTGCGAGCGTTTGGTGACTGATACTAAGTCGGTGCCGTTTGCGAAAATTATGAGTGAACCGACTGAACGGATGGTGGCACTAAATTGCCGTGGAGTGTGGAGTAGAGGCGACGTACTCGTATATGTGTGTTTGTGTGTGTGTGAGTGGGTTTGTTTGGCGTGCGGCGTAGCATATGAGATCGCAACAATGCGCGTCAGTTCGCTTTATGGCAGCTGTCGAATGTGCATCGGACAGGTGCGGGTGTGCGGGACGGCGCGATCGTTGTCGTTGCAATGACTGATGGCCAGTGCGCAGGACGAGGCGTTGGTAGCAGTTTGCGCTTTTTTGGCATTGCTGCTGTTGCTGCATTTAATGTAGCTGTGCATCTTGTTGTTTTTGTTGTGATTATACTGGTTGCGGCTGGTTTTTGTTATTGTTGTTATTATAGTTTTGATATCTGTTGTTTTATTTATGCTACTAATTTCGTTTTGTTGTCATTCGCTGCTTTGGTCTCGTTGTCAATTGTCGCTTTTGTTTTGCTAGCCAGCGCCACCAAAGCGCATTGATCATGACAGCTGCTGTTGTTATTATTGATCATGCGCACCCATACACACACACATTACTCACGCCGCCACTGATCTTAGATTGGCGCAACGCTGGCTGGCATTGCTTGCCGCTATTTACCAACAACATGTTGTTGTTGTTGTTGTTGTTGTTGTTGATTATGTTGCTGGCGAACGCTTCTCCGACTCTGCGCCGACTCTCACCCAGCCGCACATGTTTCGCCCCATCTAAAGAATCCATCCAACTGCAGTTGGCCGTTTCCCACTGCACTTTAAAACCCGGTTCGCGCCATCTACTGTCGCTCACGGCTAACGTCGAACCCATTTACGGACATGTGTGCAACGAACGAGCCAGCATGCCACCATGTCACTGCGACTGCGCGGCGGCCACTTTAACTCTGCACTCTCAGCGGCGCTCAACTCCCAACTCCGCTGCGTAATTATTTTCCAGCGTTCGTCATAATTGCTGCACGATTTACTTACTATGCGCATTTTTTGTTGTTGCTTGGCACTTCGCATTTTTACGATCGGTACCTATGAACCGATTTTGGCGTAATGGCTTGATCAGGTTGGCTGCGGTGCGTGAATGCGTGCGTGTTGGTGTGTGTGTGAGATGCAGTGGAAAATTTTTGAATGAAACTGCATTTTCATGCATGCGGCACTGAGACCTGGTTTCTAGTGCTTTTACGAGACTTAACTATTAATTGAAGACATTGTAGTTATTGTCGTTGTTGTTGTGTTGCTTAGTGGCTATTCTGTACTTTTAGTTGGTCACAATTGTACTACCGACACACTGGACAGACTGTGCGTTTTGCTTATATTTTACCAAATTGTTAAACAACGTTACAAAGTATGCGGCAACGAGTGTCAAATGACACATTGCACGGCGGTATTGAGTTGCGTGAGGGAGAGATTGGCCAATTTTTCGAATGCTGGTTGATTTTTCCCCCTTTACGGTGTGGAAAAAATCTCAAAACGAAATGAAATTATGTAGCAATGTTTCTATTTTAAAGATTGTAATATGTACAGTGTCCTTAAAATTTTGGAAATTGTATCGAAAAGATATTAAATGACTGATCTGTCATAAAAATTTAGGAAAATATATGTGAATATTGTTAACCCTTTCGCTACAGTTTTTTACTGGGGAAAGTTAAAATGTTTAATTTTACGTTTTTAACTTCTATGTGGTTTTATTAGCAACATTCCATAAGCAATTTTTTAATTTGTATACTCGGACCCTGTATTTTAGAGTGTTTTCTATGAGAGCGAATAGAGAAAAGATGTCAAATTAAAAAGTTATCTAATTTTTCTGCTTCTTCTTCCTTTACTATGTCAAGATATACCATTAAGAAAGTATTAAGTCAAACTTAAATATTCAGTTTATTAATTTCGTCTTTTTCCTAAAGCTTCAAACTGTTCTAAGGTCCAATAAAAAAATGTATTCCTGGAACTATAAAGGGTTCAGACGTCTGCAAAGTAGCATGTTGCCATATGGCAACAAAATGGCGAAATGGTTAATAACTACGCAAAATATATAGTCAACTGGAGGTCTGGGTTTTATTATTAAAATTGCGAAAGTTATATTTTAATAAATAAAAGTAAGATTATGTTCTGGAATTAAGATGTCAACACTATATTTCTGTCAATTGTGTGATTACATAAGTTTTGTAATGAGTTTTTTTTTCTACTAAAGATCTATCTATCTTTTATCTGAATATGATTAATGACTGACTAAAACAAGAATTTGTCACTAAATTTATATCTAAAAAAGTATTTAAATAATCTTAATAACTAACTAAAACAAACCGTCCACTGGTCGTCAGCCTAGTTTAAACATTTTCATTACAATATTTTCAAGTGCACCGTGGTGTATGATATTCAGTGCTCTCACAATTTTTACGACCAATAAAATCAGGGTCCATTGCGATAATCAAGTTTTTCATGATCATTGATGTTGTTTTGTTTCAAAAATAAAATAAAAAATTTATATTAACTACTGTCCAATTTACATACCAACCATGTAACATACCCAATAGATTCAATATTAACTACAATAAATTATGTTCTACTATACGGACAATATTATTGAGCAGACTTGATATTTGATTGTAACCTTCATTCAGTTTAATAGTCACCGCAACTGTAGTTAGAATTTTGCAAAACAATCATCACGTTTGCAAGTTGATTCAGTGGCAATTAGACATACAAGATTTTAATCAACTCAATTTGAATTTAATTTGTATTTAGACTCGATGACGAATCTTTCGTGCAATTAGGGTAATTACAAACAAAACACTATTGAACTATTTGAGAGAGGGCACACACATGGCTAGAACCAACAACAGGAATACTTTTTTCAAATAGGTTTGAGTGTGTTGGTCTGATTGAGAGTTCGATTACGAAGGCTTTTTTGCTGGGTATCGTGTAATTATTTTAGAATACAGCATTTATCAACAACAAATTATTGTGGTATTCTGTATAGTTACGAGATCTAAAGAGATAATTAACCACCATGTCACATACTTAAGTTAGTTAAATACTTAGATGAAAAAAAAGCCCTTTAATATAGAAGGAATATAAAAGAAGATGTCATTTGTTCTAGGAAACATTTAAAAAGAAAGCATTAAATATATATTTATATATATATTGGTATATTGATTTAAAATACTGAATATATTGTTTTCGATAAAAAGTTGATTCAATTAAATAATTGTATGAACTTGAAATTAAATGATAAAAAAATTGATTTTTGAGGTAAAAAAACCTATGTTTGAAAATTTTTAATCAAAAGAAAACATATAAAACATTTATTATTTAATTGAAATTTAATGAAATAAAGGTTAAAAGGGAATATTTCAGTGAAAAAGGCGGATCAATTTTCTGAGTAAGGAAATTAGTTAGTTTTAATTCAGGTTAGGTTAGTTAGGTTAGGTCAGGTTAGAGAAGCAATTTAGGAAGCTCAGACAGACCAGACTCAGAGTGCGTTTTCACAGAAAAAAGAGAAAGAAACCATCAGTGGGTTCAGCAGCCCAAAATTTCGTAGATTGCTATTAAAAAAATTGTCGGCGAATTTCAAGTACTTCTTTTAGAAAATATTAAAAACACATTGAAAAAAAGAAATATATATATTGATTTCGATAAAAATTTTAAATTCAATTAATTGTATGAACTTGAAATTTAATGATAAAATTAATGGTAAAATGAATGTTGAGGCAAAAAATAATATATTTGAAAATTTTTCATTATAAGAAAATATATAAAACATTTATTTTTAAACTAAAATTTAATGAAATAAAAGAAGGATAAAAGAGAATATTTCAGTCAAAAAGGTGGGTCAATCAGGTTAGGTTAGTTAGGTTAGGTTGTGGAAGCAATTCAGGACACTCACATAGACCAGGCTCAGAGTTTGTTTTCCCAGAAAAAAAGAGAAAGAACCCAACAGTGGGTTCAGCAGCCCAAAGTTACTTAGATTGGAATTAAAAAATTTTCAGCGAATTTCAAGTACTTCTTCTAGTCATGTAAAAGGAATACTTTCAAAAAGTTTATAGAATCAAAATTTTCTCTATATGTATAAACTTTTCTATTTGACTTTCCAAACTCTAATCTTTCCATTTGAATCGGTTGGAGTCAATGCTTTCTGGTTATTGATTTGTAAATATCTAACCACCTCTATTACACCGGAAGAGTGTCAGAAACTTATTTCCTCAGTGCAGAGTCGATGCCAGGATGTAATCGCAGCAAAGGGAGATGTAACCCGATATTAATTTTTCTTTCATTTGCGGTCGACGAATTATTAGTGGCCACTTTTAGTTGTAACTTTTTTAAGTTGTTCTGTTCAAAAATTAATAATCAAAATATTATGTAATAAAAAAAGTTAAAAATGTTTTTTTTTAATAGTAGGCTTTTCAGCCTTTCAAAAGACTATAAATATTGCACGGAACCTTTGACAAATAATGTTTAAAAGGTTAAACTAAAAATTAATACGAGAAAAAGTGAAGGGGTACGAATTAATAGTGGTAAGGGCTTGTAATTGTTTAAGATTTATAGTATTTTACACCGATTTTATCTTTATTATCAGGTGTACAACTTTGCTTCCGCCGTTTTCCGATAGGTGGCTGTACCGGCTGAGGCTGGTTGAAATACATAGATGGTAATGCCTTTAAAGTGAGTGTGGACAGTGCCTAACGAATTGTCATCGCCGTTTCAGTGACAGTTGTTCTTGTTTTCGTATTATTCACGCTCGAAAATGTCCGTTTATGTGCCCAATTCTCGCCATTTGCGGGAAGTTTTACTTTTCTGTTACAATTCGAAAAAAAATGCAGCTGAAGCGCATCGAATGCTCTCAGAAACTTACGGTGATGCTGCTCTGAGTGAAAGAACGTGTCGGGAGTGGTTTCAACGTTTTAAAAATGGAAGAGCGACATGACAAAGTCATCCTCCAACAAGACAATGCTCGGCCTCACGTCGCAAAAGTGGTCAAAAAGTACCTGGAAACGCTGAAATGGGAAGTCTTGCCCCACCCGCCGTATTCCCCAGATGTCGCCCCTTCTGACTTCCACCTATTCCGTTCGATGGCACACGGCCTGGCAGATCAACATTTTCAATCCTTCGAAGAATTGGAAAAATGGATTGCTTCATGGATAGCGTCAAAAGAGGACTCCTTTTTTCGAGCCGGAATCCGAAAATTGCCGGAAAGATGGGAGAAAGTTGTCGCTAGCGACGGACAATACTTTGAATAATACATCTGTAAGCACTTTTTCGCAATAAAGCTTTTAATTTTGAAAAAAAAAACGGCGGAAGCAAAGTTGTACACCTGATACTTCCGAGATTGAGGTTACAGCTTAAGTTAAAAATAATTTTGATTCAGAAACTCAGCTGATAACTAAGTGATATTACTATATATCTGGTTGAAGTTATTGCCACCCTTTAAGTTGTCTTGCAAAGCTCTGCTCAATCTCTTTCGTTCCTTCGGAAAGTTGGGCTTTGGAAATGCTTTTTTGCTGATTGGTGTGGATCCTTTTTCTTTTTGTACTATTTCTCTCTCTGTGTGGTGCATGAATTGCTTGTAGAAAGAATTATTTTTTCAGCTGAAAAGTGTAGTGCGACAACTAAGTAGTTATTTGACTAATACAAACAATGTATAAACAAACAAAGCCAAGCAAGAAATGTCAAACCAAAGATAGTAAACTATTAGTTATAAAAAAATATACATTTAATATGGCTTTGTTAATCTATTTGTAAAAGGAAAAACAAAATATAGTTTTTTTTAAGTGCTAAAAAAAAATTGAATTGAAAAATTTCAACTTCAAGCAATAGGAACTGAAAAATGTTACAAACTAATAAGTAGTAAGTAATAAATCTTTCTGGTGCCAGAAAATTGAGCTTTAACATGATATACTATGTCAAATTTTATAAAAGTTTTTACTATTTTTATTCAACTTGATAACTAGCAGTTATTCTAATGAATTTAATTTAAAAATTGTGTCCATTCAATATGAAAATGCGTAATTTTACTCGTTTGGGCGATTTAAAAAACTATTGAAACTTTAAACATTAATTTAAACGAAATTTTAACGGTCAGTTATGCAAGCAAATTTAAACAATTAAGGAAAATCTGAGTAATCTTTTCATTTCATTTGCTTAATTGCGTGTGAATAAATCTACACCATTTGTCAAGCTTTTCGTTGGCATTTTCTAATTAAAGTTTTGTCGCTTCGACCTATGTTGAACGGTTTTAACTTGCTTACATCTGTATGGTTGACTGATTCATATTTACGGGTTAATTACGCACGCAACCCAAGGTGACATATCATTATATATATTATGATAATGATAATTTTGTTGTTGTTCAGTATGCTCTTACCAACTCACATATGTACACTCGTTCATGAATGGACATGGGATAGATTAGATTAGGTGTTAGCAAGGATTAGCGATGACAATTTCAGACAAGTTTTTTATATATAAGATTCAAAATTCTTATTTCAGATATCTTAAGTTTTGTTGCGATTATTGGAACACTTTCTTCCTTTAGTTTAAAACTTTTAGTTCTTTGGGAAATTTTATAAAATTTATAAACAATTCTTAATTGTGACTCTTCTATTTAATTCTTCTTGAATGTCGAATAAAGATCATGTTCTCGGTCTATAAAGATGCATCAAGACCCAAATTTCTGCAGTCATTTGGGCCTCACAAGCCATTTGACCAGGTAAAGCAAGTCATAAAAACCTTGAGTACGCAAGGCTCTTTGAGGCCCGTGTGGTCGTTTCTGATGAGGGAAAAGGATAGAGATTTATATCGACTCCAGTGGAAAGATAGCCTTCACACCGATACTTTTTCGGTGCTTAATGTTAATTGATACGAGATTTGATAGAATAAACGATTGGTTTAATGTGTAATGGAACCTTAGCTCAACCAATAACACCGTGCGACAAAAAATCAAAAAATTTCAAAACTGTAGTAAAACTGCGTTTTTAGCTTTCTTCTCTGACGTCAGGATTTTTTTTAAAAGGACTTTGAAATTTCAAGGACATGTTTATTTCAAACAATTATTTAAAAAATTGAGCGCATTGTAGAATAACAATATGGGTATCAAATAAAAGAGAAACATCTTTAGAATCTTAGAAAATTGTTTGTGTTGGTGTAAAAGGGTAAAGAGGTATTGAAAATGTCCTTTTAAAACTTTGTCCTTGAATATTCTTGCAAATCTCCAAAAAATATATCTGAAGAACTAATATGTACGCTACTACATCCTTGAATTTCGTTCTTCTAACTTTATTAGTTTCAGATATAAAAAAATTTCGGAGTAGTTTGTGGTAAATTAGGTTGTATAGGTTAAGATGGCTGTATGGATTTCGAGTATAAACGCCAAAGGAAAGAACTACCTTCTCACAACCTTCTGTGAGTATTTCAACCCACTTATCATTGAACTGTCGCCAGCGGTCAATAATCCACGCTAAAGATTACGCCATATCGATTTCATGTGATATACCGTTATATTGGAATGTCGTGATTTCCATTTTTGTTTGCACATTTAACATTATTTACTCAATGTTGCCCCCTGACGTGTGGGCGATCGTAGATGACTCGCACAACAGCAATAACACATACAACAAATAACAACAGCATGCCGGCAATTATTCGTGTAATTCATTTGCACAACAACAATGCATTGGCGGTGTGTATGGCGCATTGAAATGCGGTAATTGCAGCATGAATTGATGCTTCTTATTAGTGTTTAATTGAATGTTCGATGTTTTCATTAAATTTTGTCGACTCGTTCTCTGTGCAGGTTGCATTCTTTGCGTGTAGACGTAACTTCCTCTTTTGGTTTATGTTCATTAATTAGATGACAATTTAACGGTTTTTGCAGTACGCTAGAATGCAACAGTGTGAGATAATTATCAGGGAGTGGCGATCGTTTGCGAATTTGTTTTCTTTTTAATCTTTAATGGTCGATGGGAATAGATTTTCGAAATTTTAAATTGTGTAAAATGTGAAATGCTGTTGAAAACATTTATATTTTTAGCTTTATGCTAAAAATGCTTTAGTGAATTTCATTTCATATAACAGTGAATGCAAGTCGAGACGTTTTCGATTGGATTGTATGAACTCTATCTAAGGTAACCTTAGAGGATGAATAGACCAGAAGATTTAAGATTTAACCTTTCCGCTGTGTTCCGGTCTAAATGTCCCACTTTTGAAAGGTAGGCAGTTGTATGTATCCATGGCTCTAAAATAATCTTTTACAAAAAAACTTAAAAAAGTTACTCATTCTAAATAAATGTCTCTGTTTTATTGTGGTTTAATGAAACAATGTAATTTTCTGTTAACTGTAGACATACGTTGGGGTCGTTTTCGACCAACATTTTGTGTTTGTAAGTAATCAAATTAGTAATCGATCAATTTGACCCAAAAACACAGTACTTGAGGTACATTTTTGAGCACCGCAGAAGGGTTAAAAAATTTAGTAACTTGCAAAATTTATTAATTTCATTTCAATAATTTGCAAGTTTTCTGTCATAAGGTCCTAAGAATGGATGGAAATGAATGGAAGAAAATTTAATGAATTTAGTAAATTTTTTCCTCTTTTACTTCATAGCATAGCAAATCATTACGGTGCAAACAAAACCAATGTTTAATTATTTTTGTAATTTTTTCAATTGTATTCTATTATTTAAATTTTATTAATAAATTTTTATTAATTTTTTTGGTACAACTGAAAACACAGATATTAAGCCTGAAATGTTCCCTTCAAGAATTTACCAAATGCATTGAAAAAATCAAAACATTTATAAATTTCTTTAAATTCAAGAAGAATATTTGAATTTAAAATGGTTTTTTTCCCAAGAGCGGAGAAAATTTTGCCCATCTCGAAACCTAAAGAATTGGCTTTAATGCCATCATCCGTTAAGCTAAATACAATTACCACACGTTATTAATAACGATATACACACTGGTTTTCCCGACATCATGAATGAGCCAGTTCCAGCTTTTTACGAACTCAGCTCACGTGCCCAGCGCGTCGTCATGCTGACGTTTTCATGGTCGAGCGTTAATTTTTAATCAGCTGCAGCACACGATTCACTCATCAGCACTGTGTATTTTTATTTTTCGAAATATTCCACCAGCGCAGAGTCAGGTGCGTGAGCATATAGTCAGCGGCCAGATACTTCCGATGCATTGCTCTCTCTGATAGCAATCGACGCCTAAAGTGTCAATGTTGGCGGCAACCTTAATGCAATTGCAATGCAACAAATGCGGAAAAGCTGTTTCTAGTTATTAACATATTTTTTCTTTTGTTTATAATTCACAATCTAATATTCTGCACTGCAAGTTTTTTGCACTTTGCCCACGATTTCAAAAAGTTGGCGTCCTTCAAATTGCGCCTAAAGATGGAAATAACTGTTCATTTTTACTATCAGTCTGCAGTTGATTTTGCATAAAAACTAAGCGAGGGTGTGTCATTCACACACACACACACACACACACACACACAAACTTGTTGAAGTTGATTTTTTTATACAGTTAACATTTATGTTAATGCAGAAAGATTGAAAGTCGCTGGCTTGCTTCCGTTTTATTTTGGTTACCACCGGTTTCAACCAAATTTCCTTGACTGTGCCGGCAAAATTATTTATAGCTTTTTTATTTTTTTCATTGAGCGATTAGCTCGTAAAACGAGTAATCTGAGTAGCGGCGAAGTTAATGTTTATTTGGGCACAAAAAACTCGTTGGCATCACTAGAAGAACGGAGAACTATTTCAAGTAATTTTGTTTGAACGAAAGAAACTTGAGAAAATTTCAGTAATGATGCACTTTGTTGCTCCTTGTTATTAGTAATCATTGAATATGTTTTAAAAATAAAAAAACATAAATTGTATTTACTTTGCCATGGTTAGCTCGTAGAAAAATTTATATATTTTTTTAATATTTTCTTCTTCCATTGAAAAAAATATCTTTTAAAGTTTAGAGATACCTGTATATTTTTTATGATCAAAAATATTTAATTTGAAATATGTTTTCGAAAGGGTTAAGCTAGTAGACAAATTTATATTATTTTAAATATTTTCTTTAAGTTTATTTTTCAAGTTAAATATCTTTAGAACAATCACAATCAAGAGATTTGCTGTGGCCCATTGACAAATAAACTGCGATTCTTTTTCTCTTCAACGATTGTGACCCAAATATGTCTTTCGGTAAAGTTCAGTGCCCAGGAAGCCATTTTTCCTAACTTAAACTAACCCAATCAAACCTTGCCTCCCCTCTCCTGACCTAACCTCACATACACCTGCGACCTCTTCAATATTTTCGCAAATTCCCTTTGTCTATGTCCATTTTTTCTTAAATTTTGAACGCACAGTCGTTCTTCCTCGAAACAATGCTTTCCGCGGCCTATTGTTCTGAGAAAAATATGGAGATATTCTCAAAATCCAGTCAACAAGACTAATTTTACCAAATTGATTACTTACAAACTTCTTTTGCACAAAATTATTTCAACTAATGAACTTTTTCTGTTGTTGATTTTTTTTGTAAAACAGGAAATAGCACACTTTCATCTACAGATGTACATACTACTGTTGTCCAATGCTAAATTTTGGAAGTAGTTATAGTAAAGAATATTGTGTTTCCATGGACTTCAAGGTAATATAAAAATGGTAGTGGAAATTAAAGATTGTTTCAGTGCAATCTCTGTGATTCTATTTTTTTGTCCATAACTTCTCCTATCATATCTAAGTTTTTGTAAATTGTATCATAACATTAGTTTTTTAATGACTACAGTCAGCTTCCTAAAAAATAAACTACTCTTAAGATCAACACTTTAACGCTGTAAAGACAGCAAGTTTTCCATGCCTACAAAGACTTTATATAACACCGTGCGACAACAAATTTTACACACGAAAAAATCGGTATACTCGCAAAACTAGGGGTCAAACGTAGTAAAACTGCGTTTTTAGTTTTTTTCTCTGACGTCAGGATTTTTTTAAAAGGACTTTGAAATTTGAAGGACATGTTTATTTCAAAAAATTATTTTAAAAATTGAGCGCATTGTAGAATAATAATATGGGTATCAAATGAAAGAGAAAAATCCTTAGAATCCTTTGTGTAAAAGGACGAAGAGGTAAACGCAAAACGCAGTTTTACTACGTTTGGCCCCCTAGTTTTGCGAATATACCGATTTTTTCGTGTGTTTTGGAATTTTTTGATTTTTGTCGCACGGTGTAATATTAACGATATTGATTTGCGAAAATTACACATCGGATTTGGCTTATTGTAATTATAGAAGTAATTGCAGAACACGATAAAAAAATAAAAGTCGTCAAAACAAAAGTTGATAGAAATGCTAAATAAAAGATATTTAATAACACTGCACAACAAAATCAAATTTTTTTTTGGTACCAATTTTGATTAAGTACGAAGCTTTTTAACACATCTTTAGTTTTGGCTTAATTCTGGTTTTCAAGTTAATTTCTGAGCTTTGATGTGTTCAGAGACCTACAGTAGAATTTTATGGCGAATATTTTCTTCGTACATTTTGTCCTTTAGAAGTTCTGTTTCACAGGACATTTTTGGCATTATAGAAAAAAGGGTCAAACTGACCCATGCAAATAGCAGCTACAGGGTTAAAATGGTCCACAAAAATGTTCTTTGTAGTATTTGACATCAAATTGCTGAACACATCATATACCTAAGATGTGAGCTTATATGGTTTTCGTATGCCGATTCACTATAAGAAGGTGCAAAAAGGGGAAAATTTTGATTTTGAAAAATTTAGACCTAAACTTTTAAAACGCCAAAACACGTACATTTTTGTTTTTGGGCCCCCTCTACCAGAATCCGTTGTCAGAGCGTTGTTATTTTTTTTTGTGTTGTACAGTGTAATTTACAGATATTTAAAAATAAAAAGCCATCAAAAGCCATTTCCGCAGTGGTCTTTCTAGTGTTTAAAGCAGCAATAGTTACCACTCTTCATATAAGTCATAAAGTTTTAGTTTTAGGTGTTAAATGGTGTTTCCTATGTAACTTCCTGAATAACTTCTTGTCACATGTCACCTAATGCATGAAAAAGCCAATACAATCCTTATACAATTTTTAAAGTTGAAACTATCAAATG
This sequence comes from Melieria omissa, assembly GCA_963971225.1. Taxonomy (NCBI): domain Eukaryota; kingdom Metazoa; phylum Arthropoda; class Insecta; order Diptera; family Ulidiidae; genus Melieria; species Melieria omissa. The sequence continues at coordinate 95,331,470 of OZ020269.1, forward strand.
CCCAGCTTCAGGTATCAATTAAAAAACAAGGTTTCTTGTCTTTGAGATTATCAATAAAAGAATTCTTACAAATCTTGAAACATATGGCAATAACTACCAACAAATTAAACACATATTGTGGCTTAAACGAAATAAGCTAAAATGTTTGCTGTCATCAATGTATTCAGTTGATAATTCAGCTCAAGTCACCATGTATAGTTAATACATAGAGCACATGTGCAGTGGTTAAGCATTAGTCACACTTAAGCACGTCACAGGTTAATAAATGTTTATGTCCAATTTCACTGATACGAAACGTCATCACATATTGCAAATAATTGCTATTGTTTTGCCGTCTAATCCAAATGATTGCCTAGGCAACAGCGTACAAATACTTAAATTATAATGCAGAACACGTTAGTAGTAAATTTGCAATGTAATGTTCAATACTCGGAAATTGTTTAGGAAGTGAACTTAATGTGCGTCGTTGATTGTCAATAACACTTGCTTGCTGAAATGCCAAAATGACGGCCGATAGTGTCAACAGCAGATAATGTCCAACTAAAAATAGTTAATTGTTGTTGAGGTTGAATGTCCGTTGGAGCAAATCAATAGTGGCAGATTGTGGCAAATAAGTGTTTTACATGCAAAAAAGTTCTTAGAACAAATATTGTACGGCTTCCTAAAAAAAAGTAGTTTAAAATTTGTCTTGGTGCATTTGTCACAATGAGTTTACTACGCGCCAATTGACACAACACAAAGTGCACGTTAAGTAAGTTTAATTAAATCAACATGAACGCATGCGTACTGTAGTCGCTGCTAGGCAGACGCAAAGAGTGTACACGAAACATTTTGGTCGCACTTAAATTATAGAAAATCATATTTTGGAGTTTGAAAACAATTGACTGTGCCATGTGCATGAATTTCAATTAATCAACGTAACCAACATAAGAAAATCATTTATTTCGTTTTGTTTAGGCTCTATGCCCTCAAGCGGAGTGAGGAGAAACAATTTTAAATCAATGTGAAGTTATAAAAAAATGTTAGTTGAATTAGTAATATGCACTAAAATTATTCCATTGTTATGACAAATCCTTAGAATCATCAATTTTTTGTAACATGTAAGTAAAAAGTTTATGAAATAACACTGCACAACAAATTCAATTTTTTTTTAATAACAACGTTCTGACAACGGATTCTGGTATAGGGGGCCAAACAAAATATACGTGTATCGGCATTTTGAAAGTTTACGTCTGAATTTTTTTTACAAGGGGTCAAAGTTTTCCCCTTTTGCAGCTTCTTATTGTGAATCGGCAAACAAAAACCATGTAACCTCACATTTTAGGTGTATGATGTGTTCAGCATTTTAATGTAAAATACTATGAAGAACATTTTTGTGCAGAAGTTTAACCTTGTAGCTCCTATTTGTATGGGTCAATTTGACCCTTTTTTCTAAAATACCAAAAATGTCCTATAAAACAGGACTTTTTAAGGACAAAATGTACCACGAAAATATTCGCCATTAAATTCTACTATAGATTTCTGAATACATCAAAGCTCAGAAATTAACTTGAACGCCAGAATTAAGCCAAAACTGAAAATGTGTTTAAGTGTTTATTTCGTACTTAATCAAAATTGGTACTCAAATCTGCTACAAAAAACTTAATAATTTCTAATAATTTGTAGCGATATCAGGGAAAGTTTGTGTTCTAATTGAAGTCTACGAATTGGGCGCGTTTGATCAAAACCCTGTTTCCTTAATAATGGTTAAATAAAATCAAAAAGTAATAATTTTTGTATTTTTCCATAAATATTAAATAATTTTTTTTTTAATTCAAAAATATTGATAAACAATTTATTCAACCCGTTTTAAGCTAAAATTGTTCAAAAGTAAACTAGCTCTGGAACTCTAAAGGCTTGATTACACGTAACGAGTAGAGCGACGAGACATCAACTCTAACGAGTACTCGTTTCGTCTAAACGGTAAGGCGAGTTCTCGATTGAGTCAGTGACCGATGAAAGTGGCGAGAGAGTCACTAGAATCACATTTTGTTTGCTAGGCCAAGCGACCACTACTTTACCGTTATATTTTTCTCTTTTAAAAATTGGGACGAAGGGTTAAGTAAACAAACGTGATAATTTCTTTGAGCAGATGTGATGGTTAGGTTAGGTTAGGTTGCGGTGGCTGCCTCTATAAGAGACACACTCGGAGGCCTGAAAGGCCCATTGTGATACCACATATTTCACCCGTTTTTGAACTGTGTATGCAACACTGTTTTGCCAACATATGTTACAGCACACATTTCAAGCGGATGGTGGAAAGGGGGGGACCTACAGTTTAACGCCGAATCCGAACGGCGATTGGCAGTTTTTCGTTCACACTTGGAGGTTTTGCCATTGCCTGCCAAGAGCGCACTTGTGCGATTCTTGTAATTCTCATTCCCTTCATGTGGATAGCGATAGAAGTAGATGAGTTGTTTACCAGCCCGAGCCAGGAATCGAACATAGAGCCTTTGGTATGAGAAGCCAGCGCGCTACCCGCTTGACTATCGAGGCCGGCGGATGTGATTGTTAATCGATTTCTGAAAGAGTGCGAAAGGTAGTTGGAAATCGACGACGAAGAGAGAAGAACCGGTGTCTTGGGTGGAAAGTCAAAGTTGAGGATGTCCTATCATCTATCGGTGTGGGCCGTAATCCGGTAATGAGTCGCAAATAGTTTTAGAAACATATTTTCTTCTTTTCAACGCAAGTTGCAAGCAAAAAATAATTTTAAAAAAATGTATATTAAATAGTGGCAAATGGTTTTATTGTTGTTAATAAACTACATCGGGATTTAATTAGAATTTTCGTTCATATATTTTGAAGCAAATTTATGCATTTCTGTGTTAGATTTCTTCTCTTCGACCTAAGTGGCAAATTGGTTCCTGTAAAACCAATAAAGTCAACATCTGATTGTTTGATCGATAGATCTGATTGATCGTTTTGTTATTTAATATCTAATGGGAAATAGAAAACTTAAAGAACATTATTTTTAAAAGCGGAAATTCGTTGTGCTGCTGTGGAGCAGAATAACCTTTCGATGCTAATTCAACAAATAATTTCTATTGTTTTACGCTTTTGTTTCACTTTGTTTTGTGTACAAACATCAACTATTTACATATGTACATATGTGTACCCATATACCCCATACGTCGATATTAGGCATCGCAATCCCGGGATCCCGGACTTTTTCCAGTCCCGAAAATCCCGGGATTCAAATCTTTTAATCCCGGGATTTTCGGGATTGCAAAAGATGCTTCAAAGTTCAAATGAAATAAATTTAAAAGCACAAAAACCCAATTCCTTATCTGAAAGAGGAGGAAGGGGATAGAGGGCGTCTTTTGCAAAAGGTTTATAATTATTTACTATGCATTCAACCAACAAGTGTTGAATCTGAAAGATCTTTCTCTTCAGCAGGGTTTATTTGCAATAAATTTCGCTCTAGTATTTTTAAGATCTCAGTTTTTAGTTAATCACAACGCTTAACTTTTTTATCGAAATAATCGAAGTAAAACTAAAAGTACTAACAAATTAACTATATTATTTTTTTTTATCAAATATGCGTATATATGTACTTTATGATACATTTGATGCAAAGCAATAAGTTATGTTTAAGTGTCATTTTTGGATAAAACAAAATGTTATCAAACTGAAGTTAAATGTCAAATGAAAAACTTTTAAGTTAAACAAAATGTTGTCAAGGATGACTATGTTTATTTATTTGATTTAAATTTAAACTGACAATTTTGAATGTAATTGACAACTGATTGTAAATGACAACTGGATTTTGGTGATGTGCCGCGCACAACCAATCACTTCGACGACTCAACACCGACTGCCTCCCTTTCCGCCTTACAATGTGATTAAATTCAAGATACAAAATCTTAAAACTACCCCAAATGTGATTAAACTGTGTCCATTTTTATGGTAAATATATTATAAACAAGTATTTATGCAATTTGGTAAAATTGTTTTATTTAAAAAATTTGTTATTTGAATCCCGGGATTAAATCCCGGGATCCCGGGATTTGACTTTTCAATCCCGAAAATCCCGGGATCGCAATGGCAAAAAATTGCGATCCCTAGTCGATATGTATGTACATCAGTCTATGAGCACATGTACGCGACTGCTGTTCGTTGTGGCAAATTATTTAATATTCATGAATTACAAATATTGCGGAAATGAAATTAAAAGTAGAAGCGAAGCACATATTTTTGCCTATAAACTATTAACGAGATTTTAAAAGGAAAAGTATGTATGTATGTACGTGTGTATGAGCGCCCATCTCGGTGTCACATAATTATTTTAAACATCAGAGCATTTAATCAATAAAAATACAATCGGCAAAAGATTAAATATTTCCTTAAAATGTTTTATTTTTTAGTGCTTCACACACATCAAAGTGAAACAAAACTGCATGCAAAACAAACAAATTTTTGCTTTTCAATGAGGCCGAATTAAATATTAGAAAACATTCTGTTCAAAGTGCAGCGAACAGAAGCCTGTTAATTATTTTCGTAACTCAATATAAAAATCGTTGTTCTACAACAAACCGTAACAGTTAGTTGAAAACAAATAAATGAAATTAGTCACATCTACAAAACAGTAGATGATAGTAGTAGATAGATTAAAGCTTTGGTTGGTTACTTTTGGAGCATTTGGCATAATTTATGGCAAACTGCTAACAATTCCCTTCGGCAACATTCTTTTGAGTGTTAAAAGTGCAAACACGTTTTAAAAATAAAGCAGTTTGTAGTCGGCTTTGCACGTACATAAAATTTAACTTCAAGAAGTCACGAATTTCGAGAAAGTACTAATAAATGTGCATGCGGCTGCACCTTCATCCAGTTGTAATAACACTGCACTGTGTTTTTTTGTTTGTTTTTGTAGAAGGAATGTGCCGAAACATTTCAATGAACTGTCATTCAGTGACTTATTGTGTAAAGTGCCTAAATGTCTCAGTTAACTTTTGGCAATTTTTCGTACTTTTCCATTACACGTGATGAATTTCAATGAGCTTAATTGTGTCCAGTAAACAATTGACATTTTTTTAAATAAATAAAAACAGTAAAAATTTCATTGTAAATAAGCGAAGGGAATACTTAAAGGCGCATTACTTTGTATTTAGTGAAACTATTTACAAAAAAACGTTCTTGATTTGAACAAAGGGATTGAATGTTATTTTTAAATGTTAAAAAATATCTGTATTTTCTCTAGTATTTCTATCCAATTTTGCTTTGGTGACTCTTATTTTTTATCGTTACAAATTTTATGCATCTTTAAAATTTATTTTGTGAAAAAATTAGCCAAATCCTATGTGTACTTTTCGAGATATCAGCGAATATGATATGTAGTCTTTGTAGGTAATGGAAAACTCGCGGTCTTTCTAGTGTTAAAGTCTTTAAAACACTGAAAAGTGTTTTAAGTTTCGCATATTGAAATATTTTCTATGGTAATATACACAAATTATTTCTTGGAGATAAAGGCGACTGCTGTAACCTTCAACCACTAATAAAAAAATGTATACAATATTCGTCGTGCTTTGAAAAATTCATACCAGTTAAAACAAGAAGCACACTGCATATTTATATTTTTATTTTACAACTGTAAATAGTTGTGGAATTTAAAGTTAACAAACAACAAAAGCAACAACTTTTACATAACAAACGTTATCTGAGAATAATAGAAAAAAAATAATGAAAACGGTACGTTTACTATAAATGCACTTTCACTCTTATTGTGAATGCAGGAACACACAACTGCTGCAGGCTCCACTCTTCGCAGCCACGTTATTCACCCTTGTATACAGGTTTGCGCTTCTCGGCGAACGCATTCAGTCCATCCATCCGATCCTTGGTGGGTATCACTTGCGCATAGCACACCTCTTCGATAGAGTAACCTGTCTTCAGATCCACCTGCAGACCCTTGTCAATTGCCAGCTTTGCCATGCGCACACCCACCGGCCCATTGGGCAGTATCTCTTCGGCGATTTCCACTGCCTTCTCGTAGGCTGCATCCTTGAGCGCATTCTGCGGCACCACATGATTTACAATGCCCATCTCCTTTGCCTCGGCGCCGCTAAGCACGCGCGAGGTGAAAATCAGTTCTTTGGCCAGTGCGGGCGAGAGTATGCGTGGTAGACGCTGCGTGCCGCCAGCGCCCGGTATGATGGCCAAACGCGTCTCTACTAAGCCCATTTTGGCCGTGTCTGCTGCTGTGCGAATATCGCAGGCCAGCGCCATTTCCAGTCCACCGCCCAACGCAACACCATCCAGCGCCGCTATTACGGGCATTGGCAGCTGCTCAATGCTGACGAACAGGTTGCGCAGCTGCGTAACAAATTCGCCTGTTTCTTCCTGCGACATGAGTTTTCGCTCCTTAAGGTCAGCGCCAGCGCAAAAGATGCCCGGCGTCAGGCTGCGCAATATGACACAGCGTGATCCGTTGTCGCGCTTTAGCTCCTCCAAAATTTCACCAAATGTCTGCAGCAGACCACGGCTGAGTGAGTTTTTGGCCGTTGGCCGATTCAAGCCCAGAACTGTGATGCCTTTGTGATCGCCCTCGAGGCGCTCCACAAGTACTTCGTCGCCTGTAGCCGAAGTGGCAAAAGTGCGCTGTCTGCAAGTGTTGGCCACGGTCAGGCGTGTCAACTGTCTAAATTGTCTAATCAGTAGTGTCATGGTGTGTTGTTGCGTTAAAATTTAAGAAAATTTGTCGAAATTGGCGATTACAAAACAATTACGTGCTTATTGCGGCCGGCGAAAAAAACGAGGAAGAACGTAAATAAACAAACAGCTGTTAGCAATGCATGGTTGCACGGGGAATATTGTAAGTGATTCGGTTGTACAAGAAGAGAAGAGCGTATACCGTGAGCAGGCCATGGAAATTTTCAAATAAAAAAATTATCGAACATTTGAAGTGTGGTCCTTTCTGGGGTCCTTTCATTGGAATATAATGTTACAAAAATATTATCGTATTTTATTATAAAACCTAAAAGCTAAGCTATGTGCTTGAATTCTTATAGAAAGCAATAGAATCCAACAGAAAAAAATTTCAAAAGGATAAAAAGACAATCTTACTAAAACTTTTCAAAATTGACAAAAAATTTATGAAATTAGGGAAACTTTTGGGAGCGCACATTCGTCATTTCAAAAAGCCATCTCAAATCTCGAAAAAAACAGAAAATTTTGCTTTGTTACTACCATCTGGCCATTTTCTTAAGCTACCCGAGCAAGAGGATTAGATTGTTTGCATCATAATCTAAGGCTAGTTTCATTCAATATCTTCAGAAATGTACAGAAATATTTTATAAAACCCAGTAGCAGTGACTTTATAAGAAAAGTCCTGAAAAAAACATATTTGCCCTACATAACGGAATGTAAGAAGCCGATATTTAGCTTACTTACAAGGAGCACAGAATTGCTTTAGTAAAAGAGTCCTTCAAAGAGTCTAGAAAACCGGATTTACGGGACAATATGTTGTTATCTATAGAAAGTGGGACGACTCATTATTATCTGATAATGGCTTAGCATATTGGGCATTAAAAGGTATCAACTAATTTGAAGAGGATCCTGCTAATAACAAAAAGCTAAAATTAACAGTGAAGCATAGCATATGTGGGGATATGGTATGGGGCTTCATTTCAGGAAAAGGAGTGAGCAGGCTGTTTTTTTTATTCAGAAATGTTTCCGTGGGGTTATTTACATATTCTAAAAGCGTATGTAAGCCAAGGTTTCGAAACTTTGGATCGGATTTAAATATTTCTTTTTAACTTTACGATGACCTTAGGTCGCAATGCATACGATGCGAAGCTATGTTTGCTATTAACTGGCTCAACAAAGTTTAAAAAGTTAATCCCTAGTCACCTAACGTGCATCTAATTGAGTATAAAAGTACTTGAACCCTGAACCCAAAAACACTCCATCTTCAAAGATATAGTAAATCAATATAACAACTCAAAGGATATAACAAAATAATGGTTGAAAAAACGCCAAATTTAATGAAATTTACGCCGAAACTTCTGCGGGGAATTCAAGCGAGAAAAGCGTATTCACAAAGTTATTAACTTTTGGACAAAACTTAGTTTCAATTAAATTTTAACTACATTTTTCTGGTAACAAACTTTTTCTGAGGTGAATTCATATTATATTTTTTTTGGCCTTTTTTTACAGTTTGATCAAGTTTTTAAAATTATTATCTTAATGGAATAAAAGAACTAAGTTTACAGAAGAAATCAAAAATATTTTGTTTTTGAAAGATTATTTTAAGTGATTTATTTTTCATATGAAAAAAACTACGTACCGCTTGTACGCAAACTTATTCTGACTAGTGCATTTGCTTTTCTATTCATTAATTTATGTATCAGTTTATAAAAACATATACAACATATGTTATATTCGGATAAATAGAATACATTTTTAAATCGATATCCGTTTCATTGAAATATTTTGATTCGAAATCTATTACTTTCAAAGCGAAGCAAAATCATTACGTGTGGCAGCTCTTGTCTGCGGCTGTCAAACAATTTTTGACGTTCCTACATTTTAAACATTTCATTACACAAAAACTGTGAGCATTTCGGTAATCTGTTGAAATTTTCCCGGTGTGTCTAGCAAAAATACAAAATTCGGTAAAATTTTGATATGGCCAACATAATCGAGCGCCTGACCAGCGAAAACCGTTAGACAAAATAGAGAGACCAAGGAAGCGATCTGAGCGTGTGCCCCTTTCCTTCGTTGTGGTGGTGCAGCTGTTGCCTGGCTGATGACGTAGTGCACAAGTGGGTTGGTTGGTTGGAGCAAACAGCACGGAAGGAGTTGCGTGCGCTACCTTTGAGTGGAACAACTTGCGCTGACTTCAGATACCAAAATTTAGCAGCAAACGTTTTGACTTACGCGCTCCAGGTGGGAAACTGTTGTGTTGATTGTTTTGCAATATTTGCATGTGCAAAGCATGTTTTATTTTTAGAATTGAAAATAGCAACAACAATAATAGCAGTGAGCACGTAGACCCAGCACGTTGAGTACGAATAGCGAAAGAGGGTGACAGTTCAGTGGGTGACGCTCAGCTTGCGCGGTCGTCGTAGGATTGTTGCCGGCTGGATTGCTGCCGCGCCTACTGCTGCTGAACTATGCTGCCGCGCGCTGTGGAGCTTGTGCGCGTGCTGCATTTGAGGCAGCGGCTGCTGGGGCACAGACTGCTATGCATCGATAGTGGCGGCAGCTTGCCGCACGTGCGAGTAAGTGCTTCGTTTTAGTTGCCGTCACTGTCGTCAGTTTGTTTATGCGATTATACACGCTTTGTAGCTCTCCACCGGAATATACTCAAATGCGCTCAGCCACAGAAGTCATTGCAGCAGGAAGCCACTGCTGGAAGAGTCCTTCCGCGGCGCTGGTTTCCGAACCTTGGTGTGGCGACGAGCCTACACTAATAAGAAGAAGGTTTGGTAGTGCTGCATGTGGACATTTTCGCTTTAATTGAATTTAACTTCCTGTTAGGTGCTCGCTGCTCCAAGCGACGCAGCAAACAATAACTCTTGCGGCGATAGTGCAACTGCAAAAACAAAGACGACGAAGAATACCGCAACTGAGCCGATGCGAATAATTACAGATCCTAATCCCCCACCCACTGTCCAAGCGGCGCCCGCAACCAAGAAATCAAAGTCTAAGCAGGATTCGGCCGGCACCAAAACCCAAAAGATGGAAATTCAAACTTCAAAAGGAGTTCTCTCCATAACAACAACAATTGAGGACTCGAAAATCAACGATGTGGTGTTCGAGAAGAGAAAGTCTGCGGAGCCGGCTCTGCCCAAAGCTTCGCTACCTGCAAATGAAATGACAGTGGAGTGTGCGAAGGCGGCCGCAGCGCAGTTGCAGTCAACACCGCCAGGTGCGTCTTCGACGCCTGCTTCGGACCAAAAAACGACAACGACAACGAAAGAGTCTCCAGCAACCACTTCGGACGAGATTGAGGAGGTTGAAGTGATAACTTCTAAAACGATACGCAAAGCGGCTGCGATGGCAAGAGAAGCTACTGCGGCAGCAGCTGCAGCGGCAGCAAAAGGACAGCCAGCACCTGCCCCAATCGAAGCCAATCCCAAGCCGGTAAGCAACTCTTGACTACATCGAGGCGGCTGTTGTTGATGTTTGTTTTTGCGTTTTTAATATGCTTTCAGAAGCGTGTGCTGGTCGACTTCAATCGTTCTTCGCTGGAGCGCAACTTCATCACACCAGCGCGCGCCATGTCCGATTTTCTGCTGAAGCCGTCCGACTTGGAGAGCCTGTCGAAAATCAAGCGTCGCTCGCCATATGAGCAGGAACCACCCATTACTGTCTACTGGCGCAAAGACGTTGAAGCGAAGGCCATCGAAGTGTGGGGCTCGCGCGAGAATTTGCTCAAGGAGACACTAAAACGCGAGGTGGAACTCAAGAAACACCAGCAGAGTAAGCTCCACGCACAGTTTGGATGTTTGCTTTTATTCATGCACATTATTTAATGTTCAGACCTCTTCACGGTGAAGCGTCGTTTGCGCGACTATCGGCGTGAAATCGGCTCACGCACCGTGTGCTATGACAATGAACCGGGGCTGCGCGGAAAGTCGGGCAAGGTGGTGCTCATAGCGATTGGCATGTGAGTGGGATTGCACCGGAGCAAATATTTAGAATAGTCGCCTCAATGTTATGTTTGCAGCAACGGCGTAAATTTCCTGTTCAAGGTGTGCGGCTGGCTGTTCACCGGTTCTCACAGCATGTTTGCCGAGTCCATACACTCGCTGGCCGACACCATCAATCAACTGATACTCGCATACGGCATACACAAGTCCACACAGGCACGCGCGGCAATTACTTGGTAAAATGTTGGCAATTTTTGTAATGCGCCTTCCAACCAACAGATGGCCGATCCGGATCACCCGTATGGCTACGCCAACATGAAATATGTCTCATCGCTGATATCGGGCGTGGGCATTTTCTGCGTAGGAGCTGGTCTCTCGGTCTACCATGGCATCATGGGCATAATGCATGCGGCGCCGTCGGAAGACTTCTTCTGGGCGTTTTTCATACTGGGCGGCTCACTGGTGTCCGAGGGCGCCACACTGCTGGTGGCTATGAACGAAGTGCGTCGTGCTGCCAAATGCCAAGGTGTCTCGTTCAAAGATTACGGTGTGTTGAGTGCAAAAATGAAAGAAATTACATTTGTATTTATAAAAAGATTCGAGTAAACATGTAAATATTTTCATTTACAGTTTTAAGCGGCAAAGATCCTTGCGTGAACGTTGTACTTACCGAGGATGCAGCTGCAGTGACTAGTGTGATTGTGGCAGCTGCCTGCATGGGCCTCACTTCGCTGACCGGTATGCCGTTCTTCGATGCCGCTGGTTCGCTATTGGTGGGCGGCATACTGGGCGGCGTGGCGTCGTTTATAATTTACACGAATGTGGCTGCGCTGGTGGGAAAGTATGTGCCAACTGTTGTTTGCAATTTTCTAATAGCTTCAACAAAGAAATGGCGCGCTTTTTCAGGTCCATATCGGAGGAGCATTTAAACAAAATTAATTGCGAACTTGAAAGCGATGTGATGATACGCGCCATACACGACGTTAAGGGCATCGACATGGGCAACTCGCTTGTGCGCTACAAGGTGCTTAATGACCACTATTGGCTTTGTTGATTAAAATGCATTGTGTTGATTTTTTTTCGTACAGGCTGAAATGGATTTCGATGGACGCGAGCTGACCCGTTCGTATTTGGATAAACAAGATCTTAACGAGCTGCTGAAGGCAAGTGCCAGGTTGACCACTTTTGTTGGCTGAATTTAATGCTTTTGCATTGTAGGTAGTGAAATCATTCCAAACGGTGGAAGAATTGGAACAATTTCTATTGAAACATGGCGAAAATATTGTCGATCTGATGGGCGGCGAAATCGATCGAATAGAAATGAAGCTAAGGGTAAAATTATTGACAATTTTTGCTGTGTTTTTGCTTAATTTGTTGTCTCTCTTTTTTATTGTAGAAAAAATTCCCTGAAATACGGCATTGTGATTTAGAGATTTTATAAGCGTTCAAGTTATATTTACTTTCCACTACCCCATGAACAATTTACTCCACTCTACAATCTTCCCAGTCCAGTGTAAGCGAAGAGTGCTGCTAGAAGACATAACAACTACAACAAAAGAAACTTAAATTATTGTATTTTAAACTAAATGCTAAATTTATATAAAAAAGAGAATGGCAAAAACAAAAAAACAACAATCAAAACAAAACAAAATGAAGAAAAATTTGTTAATTGTAATTAGTTAAATTAATTTTCAAGCGAAAATAGAACACAAATTAACTTTTGTAATTTATTTTATATGACTTGTTTCTTGTGCTTAAAAAGGCTAATTAAATTACGAACGCCACAAAGTCAATCAACGTTTGCTTAATTGTCTGTTCTCGCTGCAAAAGTAGACCAAAGAGCATCGCTTCCAATCACACATGGAACAATGTGTTGCATTGGAAATACAATTGAATAAATCCAATAAAACATAATAATTGAGCATTTATTGCTTTTGCTGCCAATTATGCTGACGCTCAATGCCAGCTGACTTGCCAAGGGTCAAGTGTAAGGAGACGCAGTTGTATGCGGCGAAGCTGAAAACGAAAGCGCCTTCTCCGTTGTCTATGCGACGCGTTCGCTGATACATATTTGTTTTGTCGAACATTGCATAAATGTTGCGGCAGACTAATTGCTGTTCATGTTGCCGGCCATGCGGCCTGTTTGTCTGCATTGCTTTTGTTGTAGTTTCGCAGTATTTGACTTAACTTAAACTGCTGATTCGCATATTTACAATTACAATGTGCCCACTGTGTCTGCGCACCTGCGTGATAAAATTTCATAAATGCATTTTTCTTGCTTTGCAGCGTTCGTTGGGATTTGGTTTGGCGTTCAAGTGAAGATGTGCGTATGTGTGTGTAGATAAACAGCGCGTGGAGGAATTTCGCAATGTTAATAACATAACGCAAACAGTGGTGGAATGTAATAATATCAAAATAATAATGTGCAAAAATTTGCTGATATGAAGTCCACTGCTCTGCTGAAAAGTAGATTGTCTCAATAGTTTCTAGTTGGATTTCCAGTATAATTCGACTAATTTCATGCCGGTGTATCTATTCGTTTAAAATTAATTATGTCTGATCAGATGGGAGTTTTTCATTAAAATTCATTACCACTACCAGTACTGGGTCTGCTGGAACTTTTTCCACTTCCACTAAGAAAAGTTAGTATTAGCAGGAAATTCCACAAATCACTAAATTTACTGGACTATAGTCCACACATAGAAGTTTGACTATACTCTTCATTACCATTAAATATATTTAGTGATGAATAGTTTTCCAACAACACTGTACAACAAAAAAAAAAAACAAGGTTCTGACAACGGATTCTGGTAGAGGGGGCCAAAAAACAATATACGTGTATCGGCGTTTTGAAAGTTTACGTCTGAATTTTTTCTCAGGGAGGGTCAAAGTTTTCCCCTTTTTGCACAATCTTATGGTGAATCGGCATATGAAAACCATATAACCTCACATTTTAGGTAGATGATGTGTTCAGCAATTTGATGTAAAATACTACGAAGAACATTTTTGTGGAGCATTTTAACCCTGTAGCTCCTATTTGTATGGGTCAGTTTGAGCCTTTTTTCTAAAATGCCAAAAATTTCGTGTAAAACAGGACTTGTTAAGGACAAAATGTACCACGAAAAAATTCGGCATAAAATTCTACTGTAGGTCTCTGAATACATCAAAGCTCAGAAATTAACTTGAACGCCAGAATTAAGCCAATTATTCAGTGATAGTGAGAAGCATAGTGTACTACAAATTTAGTGCAAAACGTCCATGTCTGCTTGAGACTACCAACTGGTTAATCAAAGGACATCTGAATGCATGGACAAAGCTCAATGATGATCTCCTCAAGACAACGTTAATTTTTTCTCCTATTTTCCTTAACCTTTACCAAAGTAAATACCCACTGGTAGCTCAAAATGCAGCGGATCAGAGTCCTTACACACTCTTAATTACTAAGAAAAACTAAATCAAACAACTAATCAACAAAAAACAGTTTTGGCTGAATTTTTTCTTGCTTTAAAAATCCACCAGAAATCGCAGTGATCCTCGCGCAGCTCTCATGTAAACTGTTAACACAAAATACACCGACCGGCGACTGTAACCTAACAGCACTGTTAGTTAACAGCGAGCCAATGTGTCTGCATGGTTTGGGCAGCGCGCGTACTTGACCGCTGTAATTGGTGGTCGCTGCTAGCCGAGCGATCAGTTTCGAATTGGCGGCACAAATGTCGATAAGCTGATTGTTGTAGTCGCGTAAATTGAATGTGTGAATCACAACGCGCGTTGGTAGTCAAATGCAAATAAGAAACGTGACAATATTTGTGTACTAATTTATGCAAAAACAGTAGGAGAAACTAATTGCGTTTGGTGTTAGCTGGTGTGTAAATCAGTAAACAAAGTTACAATTATTGAGTAATAAAAAAGGTTTATTAAATCATACAAATGTTTATTAAATCATAAACAAATTAGTTTCATTAATTTTATGAAACTAATTTGAAAATGTAAATTTGTGTGTGAATCGCAGTGCATTGATCGTTATTGGGAAAATCATTTCTTACTTAATCCAAACAATCAGTTGCAATTGTTTTCGAAGGTATGAGTGTGCCCAGTGCAAAGTGTGATTAAATAAGCGAGTGAAGATAAAAAACTCAAAAATTTGGTTGATAAAACGACTGCACATTAAAATGACTAGTGTCATACTTGTGTAAACAAATGTTAAAATCAATGAATGGTGACACCTTGTTGGTTCGTTTTGGCGTTAGTACCGTGTTTTTTTTTTAGTGGAAACAAACAGAGAAAGTCTTGTGTGAAGATAAAAGCAGATACTTTGAAGGCATTTATAAATCTTGCTTTAAAGTATAAATGGTGTTTGCTTGAAAACATTTCCCTAAAATGATTCGATGACGAATTGAAACTAATTGGGGTACAAATAAATGTTGAAGCTTATTGAACTATGAAACTTTATTCAATCTGGCAATATGAGATCTTAAAATCTCACCAAAAATGTTTCAGATAAAAAAAAAGAAACTTTGTTTGGACAAACTGGTTCAATTCATGTTGTTAGAAACTTACTACGACCTTTTTCCCATCGTTCAGGCAGCATACAGACTGCGCGTTGAAAAAATTCGTAGTTTTTTGAGTAGATTCAAGAATCGACTCAGTTTCTGTCTTCTTTGTAAGAAGTAAAGTGCGGTTTGGTCCAGCTATGAGTCATTGATCAGAACAAGTAGCAGTCGAAAGGAGCTGAATACGGCGGGTGGGATAGAACATTCTATGAAGCGCCTTTAACTCTTTCGATCCCAAAGTTGCCTGAGAGCAACATCACCTATTTGAGATCTTATAGCAAAAGCTTCGATTGATTTATGGGTTTAATTTAAGTAGGCACCAACAAATATTTTTAGAAGTGAATTCAAAGCAAATTACTATAAAAGCAAATTACTAATAAAAAACGTTACTGTTATCCCCAAAATAATTTCAAATAATTTGCAGCGATATCAGGGAAAGTTTGTGTTCTAATTCAAATCAACGAATTGAGCGCGTTTGATTAAAACCCTGTTTCTTTAATAATTTTCATTTAATTTCAAATCAAATCAAATAATTTTGTATTTTTTTATAAATATTAAACAATTTTTCTGTAGCTTAAAAATATTGATACAAAATTTATTTAACTCGTTTTAAGCTAAAAGTGTTCAAAAGTAAACTAGCTCCAGAACTCAAACAAAGAGAGAACTCTCAAAAGAGAGACAAATCCTTAGGCAAATGTTTCATGATTTAAATACCAAATCATCGGGTAGAATTTGGGGTCGAAAGGGTTAAAGTTTCCTTGCTGACTTTTGCGTTCTAGTGTAGAAATTTCAGCGTTTATCAGAAATTGTGTTTTATTGGCACAATGGTTAAGCAATAAAGAAAGTTTGTTATTTTCACTTCTGCAAAATGACACACACTGTTTTTTTGTAGAAAATTATAACACTTTAATATGAATATATCCTTAATATATTTTTTAAAATTTCTCAAAACTTATTTGTACCTCGATATTTGTATCTATGCGACAGGGGCGGATTTAGAAAAATATTTCGGGGGGGTTTCAAAAAGTAATCCTTTGATATTCATAAATTGGCTTTTAATTTGTATGTAGTTTTAATGTCGATCCTAATATTTCGGGGGGGGGGGGGTTTCAACCCCTAAAACACCCCCCTGAATCCGCCACTGCTAGGCGAGTTTCGAACTATCCTTATACCTCTTCCAGATTGAAGTCAATGGTTACATTCCATGTTAAAATCCAATTGTCGCTTTCTGGAATCCTTCTTACATATTTTGAAATCCAAATGACACTTTCTGAAATATATTTGGAATCTTATGCAATCAATTAGGCTCAATTTTTAAGTTTTCAATGCTTTGTGAAAAGAAATCCTTAGGTTCAAAGGCAATTTTGAATTGCAGAATTAGTGTATTTGACATCTATTTTTAGCAGCATAACGATTTATACATAAGTTAATTAAATATTTTATGTTTGTCGTACGGTGCAATATCTTCTGCAATATCTTTGTTTCATAGAGAGAAGTATTACATTTTTTATATCTTAAACTAATAAAGTTAGAAGGACGAAGTTCAAGGATGTACTAGCGTACATATTAGTCCTTAAGATATATTTTTTTCAAAAAAAATTATTGCAAATTTGGTAGGATATTCAAGGATAAAGTTTTAAAAGGGCATTTTCAATACCGCTTCGTCCTTTTGCAGCAAAACATTAAATTTTCATATTGTTACTCTATAATGCGCTCAATTTTTAAAATAATTTGTTGAAATAAACATGTCCTTGAAATTTCAAAGTCCTTTTAAAAAAAATCCTAACCTCAGAGAGAAAAACTAAAAACCCAGTTTTACTACATTTGGCTCCTAGTTTCGTGAGTATATAAATTTTTTCGTGTGTTTTGAAGCTTTTTGATTTTTATCGCAGCGTATAAGATATCAGCACTGGAAATGTTCTCAATTTGGATATGTTCAGGTGAGGTGAAGAAAGATTTCCTAGAAGATTAGTGCCATATTCAGTGAATGAATGAGTTGTCTTATTTTGGCCCAAAGTAGCTAATAGTTTATTAGTTAATTTGTAAGCAAGTCCGACTTTTTAAAGAAATTAAGCAGAATGAATAATTTGACAGTCGCTATGATTGCAAAACAAGTGAAATCATGCGCCCAGAGTTTGCACTTCTGGAGGGTTGGCAGCTGGAATTACCGATACTATTACTAAGAGATAAGATGCTATGATCCCCCTTGCACCAGAACCTCTCATCGGGCTGGGCAAAAGCACTCTAGCAGAGTCACTAAGACTTGAGGAAAGAACCAGGAACGCAGAACACTGGTCAAATGCCACAGGTCTTAGGCAATCGAAAATCTTCATCAAAGGTTATAACTCCAGATGGAGTGAAGAATGCCTCAGACTGGGAAAAACCCAGCTTAGACTGGTCACCGGGCTGTTAACCGGGCACTACAGGATGAGGAAACACATGCACACAATCGGAGTAGAACAGGTAAGCGTCTGCAGACTCTGCGGAACAGCGGAGGAGACTCCTGAGCACGTCATACTGCACTGCGATGCGGTATGCCGTAGTAGGAGACAGCACCTGGGCCAGTACTGGCTTGCAGAAGAGAATGTCAAACACCTTCTCCCACGTGAGTTACTAAGCTTCATTAGGTCGGTGGGACTAGGGGACGTTCTTTAAAGTTGTAGGGGGCACAATAGATCAGCTTTGGTCTCAGTGCACTTTTCCCCTTTCAAATCTATCTATCTATCTAAGAGATAAGATGGATTAAAAGATAAGATAAGAATACATATCATATCTGCTGATATCTCGAAAAGTACACATCGGAATTGGCAAATTTTTCACATAATAATTTAAAAAAATATATAAACTTTTCCATGATAAAAAAATAAAAGACACCAAAACAAAAGTTTACGGAAATATTAAAGAAAATACAGATATTTCAAAATGAAACTCCGTAAAAATTAACGCAATGATCTTTCTAAAAAAGTAAAAGAAAGTTATACAAATGTTTAAAAAGGTAAACCCAAATTTAATTGAATTTTTGTAATTACAAATAATTGAAATAAGTAGTAACTAACAAGTCTCAAAAAAATTCAACTTGGCTCATAAACCACAAACAGCCAACATGCTAACATGTAAAGCAGACGCTTGTAAAACAGACACATCAAGCAATAATTAAACAAGTTAGTGAACGCGCAGATGGTAACGATTGTAAATAATTGTACACAGCCGAAACGTGACTGGCATTTTCGATATTTATTCTTGTGTCGATATTTATTCTTGTCACTTCTTTTTCTTGAATATATTTAAAGGGCCAGACACGCATTTGGCGTATTGCCTACGTACCTGAGTGACTACTTTTTATTACAAAAAAATTGAAACTACATAGTTAAGAATGGAGTTGGAAGTATTTTGAATATGAAATACCTACAATAAAATAACTACAAAGTAGTTACAAATAATCGTATAAGTGTCAATTATACATAAAATTTCATTGCCTCTTAATAAAAACCGGAGGATAGAAATCGATATTTACCCTTTCGACCCCAAAGTTGCCTGAGAGCAACTTCACCCATTTGTCATCTTATAGCAAAAGCTACGATTGATTTATAGTAAATTCATATTTTTAGAAGTGAATTCAAAGCAAATTACAAGAATTTTACTGTTATTAAAAAAAAAATTTCAATAATTTGCAGCGATATCAGGGAAGGTTTGTGTTCTAATTGAAGTCTACAAATTGGGCGCGTTTGATCAGCACCCTGTTTCTTAAATAATGGTTAAATAAAATCAAAAAGTGATAATTTTGTATTTTTCCATAAATATTAAATAATTTTTCTGTAATTAAAAAATAGTGATAAAAAATTTATTTAACCCGTTTTAAGCTATAATTGTTCAAAAGTAAACTAGCTCAAGAACTCTAACACACTTCTTAGGTAAGTTTGTCATGATTTAAATACCAAAAACTAATATCGAGCCACAGGGTAAAAATCGGGGTCGAAAGGGTTAACATCTGTAATATGCACAAAGATTGTGTGAAATGTATTAAAAGTGTTGGCGACAAATGCTGGGAAGAAATGATATAACTGCTATGACATGATGACATGATATGCCTTGAAAGCAGCACATTGAAATGTCTCAATTGATACATTGATCAACCACTTTAGAGTCTTGTCTTGTTTAACTGTATAGATTATACATATATACATACATACATACATATGTATGTATGTATAAATTTGTATTCGAAGACGCCATCATCAAAAGAATGCATCAATATTTTAAATTACAAATTCCCTTGCAATGATGCACGTCACAATGTAACACACTTCATAAATACAACAACAAAATGTATACAAAAAAATAATAACTGGCATTTTCCTTCCAATATAAACGAAGGCAACCGAGTGTCAGCTATTTTTGTATTGTCATCATATTTATGATCAATGATCATGAGTGATAAAATCAATGTCAATCTTAAACGTTCTGCGGCAATGACACATCCGTTTAGCTGCATCGTGACACCGAAATGATCAGATAACAGTCATACAAACATATCCAATGATGTATGTAAGTAAGAATATTTACTGGTGTCTGAAAACTTGGAAATTGGCTGCAAGAGATTAACATCACAACAGCTGTCGAAAAAACTGTTTTGTATTTTTTTTTTGGGTTTGCTTTAGCGCAGCAACCACTGCTTAGTGATCCACTGTGGTGGAGGCATTGAAACATCTTCTGAACTATTATGTTTTTTGCTTTATTTCAGCAACAATTTTCCATACTATAAGACGAAATGTTGCCAACTTACTGCAGCATTGTTTTGTTGCTCATTTGTTTATCTGAGGTGAACCCATGCAACAAGAACCACCAACTCAAAGAACGTCCACATATCATTTTCATTTTAGCCGATGATTTGGTAAGTTGATCGACTTGTTCTTATTTGTTTTAGATATGGCTTTCTTTAAGCACTTATTAGCATTTAATTGCAGGGACCGTAAATAGTTATTATCGCATTATTTTTTATCAAAAACATCAAGATGAAGAAAGCATTACAGATATATCATGTAGTGCAATAAAGTGTTTTTGTGATTAAAGCAGTTGTCGAAAAAGCAATAAACCAATATTTCCCGATTTTTATTTTCCGCTCACCGAATAATAATTACACTGCACAACACAAAAAAAAATAACAAGGTTCCGACAACGGATTCATTGTTTTTTGGAATAATGGTTGCCCTTTCATCTGCTATTCCACGTGCAAGTTTTATAGGGAACACATTTTCAGATTTGGCTTAATTCTGGCGTTGAAATTAATTTCTGAGCTTTGATGTATTCAGAGATCTATAGTAGAATTTTATGGTGAATATTTTCGTGGTACATTTTTTCCTTAAAATGTCCTGTTTTACAGGATATTTTGGGCATTTTAGAAAAAAATGGTCAAAATGACCCATAAAAATAGTAGCTACAGGGTTAAAATGCTCCACAAAAATATTCTTCGTAGTATTTTACATCAAATTGCTGAACACATCATATACCTAAAATGTGAGGTTACATGGTTTTCGTATGCCGATTCACCATAAGAATGTGCAAAAGGGGGAAAACTTTGACCTCCCTAAAAAAAATTCAGATGTAAACTTTCAAAACACCGATACACTTATATTTTTTTTGGTCGTCTCTACCAGAATCCGTTGTTAGAACATTGTTATTTAAAAAAAATTTGATTTTGTTGTGCAGTGTTATTTGTTGATTTGATTTTTGAGCGCAAAGTAAAAATCGGAAATAAGTTTTATATTTTGATATTTTTATTTAGCTTATAAGTTTTACGATCCCTGTTTAATTGTATTTGCAATATTTTCTTCCAACAAGGGCTTCAACGATGTTGGCTTTCACGGCTCCTCACAGATACCGACGCCCAACATTGATGCGCTCGCTTTTTCCGGCCTCATACTGAATCGCTACTATGTAAATGCCATTTGTACGCCTTCGCGTTCGGCACTTATGACCGGAAAGTATCCCATACACACAGGTGCGTCACAATGGTTCAACGTTTCAGTTGTTATTATTTGTAAGATTGTTTTTGTTTTCGCTGCAGGCATGCAACACACAGTGCTCTATGGCGCTGAACCACGTGGTCTGCCGCTCTCGGAGAAAATCATGCCACAGTACTTCAACGAGTTGGGGTAAATTTGAGTTCAATTAATTTGTCTAATAAATACATTATTTGTATTTGACACGAATCTCTTTTCAGCTACTCGTCGCACATTGCCGGCAAATGGCATTTGGGACATTTCAAACGCGAATACACGCCGCTGTGTCGCGGCTTTCGCACTCATGTTGGCTACTGGACGGGACATCACGACTACAACGATCACACTGCCGACGAGCGCGGCTCTTGGGGTCTGGACATACGCAATGGTTGAGCAAACTTTTCACTAGTGGGTTAAAACAAACACAATTTTTTATGAAAACGCTTTTTTTTTTTTTTAGGCATGAACGTTGCTTATGAATTGCATGGTAAATATACCACCGATCTGGTAACCGATGAGGCTGTGCGCGTTATTGCTGCCCATAATGCCACAGAGCAGCCGCTCTTTCTGTACGTTGCCCATGCAGCGGTGCACTCGGGCAATCCATATAATCCGCTGCCAGCGCCGGACGAAGCTGTGGCGCGCATGAGTCACATTGAACACTTTGGACGTAGAAAGTATGCGGGTAGGTTTGATTGTGCGATGAAAGTTGCAAATTAAACAATAGTATCGGGGTTTAACCCTTTCCGGTTAATTTCCGCTTTACTTGAGATACAAATTTGTCTTGCAAAATATTGACTCTCATTGAACATTTTAGCAAAAAATAAAAAAAAACATTAAAGTTGAAAAAAACAGTTTAGAAAATTTTGTGCGATATATCGCACAATGGTCCACAAAGGAGTTAAAATTCATGAAATTTTTGTTTCGTTTTTTAATTGTTTTTTTAACTTTTATGAATAATTCATTAAATTTTTTTTTTAAGAAAACATAAATTATAACAACAAAAAATCAAAACGTGATTTCATTTTGATTGAGACTTATATAAATTATATATACAGTCGTATCTGGGTATAGTGAACCCCCTATATAGTGAACACCTCGAGTGAACACCCAAATTTTGTCATCGAGCCTCTAAATATAGAAAGACATTTTCAAGCAAAAAACAAACAGTGTATTTTGAGCAAATAAAACGAGTTTTTGAAAAAAAATGTTGACCTTAATATAGTGAACAATCTCAATACAGTCAACAGGCCTTGCAATAATTAGTTCACTATATCCAGACACCACTGTATAAACTACTAAGTCACTTTTATTTGGCCTTGTATAACCATTGCTGTGGTTGCAAAGTCCTTTTCCCCTCAATAAAACACAGAATCATTTAAAATTCGTATAGCTTTACAAAAACATACTGAATATAGGCGATTTTTATGATCGTAGTGGGAGTGGCAAGTATGCATCTCTAACCTTGCATAACCTGTGTCTGCTCAGTAAAACTCAAAACGATATATCGTACCAAGCTTTGCAACCCTTGTGATCATTTGTACGATACAGTCGTGTCTGGGTATAGTGAACACCCGATATAGTGAACACTCAAATGTTGACATGGAGCCTCTAAATATTGAAGCAAATTTTGAAAGCAATTTCAAGCAAAAAACAAAAAGTGTAAATTGAGCAAATAAAACAGGTTTTTGAACAAAAATGTTAACCTTGATATAGTAAACAACCTCAATACTGTGAACAGGCCTTGCAATAATTAGTTCACTATATCGAGACACGACTGTATATCGTAAAATTTTTTGAAAGGCTCGGGAAAAGTGTTTAGACGCAAAAAATGTTAAGTTTTATAAATCAACTGGGATTAAAAATTTGAAATTTGTAAGCTTTTTGTTGCCAAAAATTAGTACATATTTAAAAATTCCTCCCAAGAAACACCGTAATTTGCTGGTTTTTCAAATTCTTGCTAAAAGCTGCTTACAAGACGCACTCATACTGTGTGTAGACACTGCAATAATGATTTATATTTTTAAACACACACAGCCTACTTAATTAGAATTAAAAAATTGTTCCATAAAAAATGCATTCGTTGTCAAATAAAAAATCTTAGATATATATATATCTAACGATATATCGCACTAAAATTTCCATCAATTACAGACATGAAAGTTCTTTTTCGTTTATTTAATTCTTTGACATTTCTCGTTGTTCTCATAGAGAAAAGACTAGTCTTGGCAATATTTTCTTAGCACAAAAGAAAAGCAACTTTTCATGCAACAATTATGTCCATCACAATGGGCCTCAGAGGCCTCCCACTGTACTAAGTAGTTGCAATCGTCAAGTCGCCCATCTAACCTCACTTTCCATGTGGAAACGCTGTCATAGCGACACATAAAGCAACAACACATTGAGTGGTTGGCATCTCACATGTGCGCTCTCAAAGCACTGTAATTAACTCGAATTTGCTTAAATCTAATTCAATTACCTAATTAAAAGTGCACTTTTATTCCCATGGCAGCGCGAAAGTGTCACCGCTGTAACATTGCGAACGATCGCTTTGCATTCGTGTGACCCAATTAATGGGAATGGGGGTCGCTGTCGTGCGCAGCTGTGCGCATTGTACTCGTAGATATGTGGTGCGGCGCTGAAATTCCTCGTCAAGATTCAAGAGTGCATAGGATAATTAAGCGACACACACTCTCATCTCATTGCAGCGATGCTATCGAAACTCGACGACTCGGTTGGCAAGATCGTGCAAGAGCTGCAGCACCAAAACATGCTCAACAACTCGATTATCATCTTCAGCACGGACAACGGCGGTCCGGCGCAGGGCTTCAATCGGAATCATGCCTCCAACTGGCCGCTGCGCGGTGTCAAGAATACGCTGTGGGAGGGCGGCGTGCGTGGCGCTGGCTTGCTGTGGTTTCCCAAGCTGACGAACACGAGGCGCGTGTCGCAGCAGACAATGCACATTGTTGACTGGCTGCCAACGTTGCTGAGTGCAATTGGCGGCGATACGGCTTTGCAGTGAGTGCCATGTCGCTTAACACACTTTATTTGAATTGCCATAATGTTGTTGTTGTTTTAGCAATGTCACCGCCAAACTGGATGGCATCAGTGTGTGGGATGCATTGGTCCATGACGATCTTTCGCCGCGAAAATCAATTTTGCACAACATCGATGATATTTGGGGCAGCGCCGCTTTGACTATTGGCGATTGGAAAGTGGTCAAGGGCACCAACTACAACGGCGCCTGGGATGGCTGGTATGGTCCCGGAGGCGAACGCGACCCGAAACTGTACAACACGCAGTTGTTGTACAAAAGTTTGGCGGGGCGCGCCATTGCCAGTTTGAATATGTTGCCGAGCAGCGCGGAAATTGTGCGCATGCGCAACGGCGCGTCGGTGCATTGCTTTGTGAAAATGCCATATCTGAAGCAGGGCATTGTCTGCAAACCGCTGGTGGCGCCGTGTCTCTTCAATTTAAAGGACGATCCCTGCGAATTCCACAATTTGGCGGATATGTAATTGTTTTTTTATTAATAAGTTAATTTTTATGAAAATTTAGAGAGAGTTTAGGCGAATGATTTTATTTAGGTTTGAATTTTCGTAATTGATACACAACTGAAATTTGAGATTGGAATCGTGGGGTTTTCTCAATTGGGCTGGTTTCTTGATTTCAAAGAACTTGTTTAGGTAGTTCAAACAGTTAATTCTAGTTTGATTTTGATAGTTTATTGTTTATTAATAACACAGTGCAATACTAAACAAAGGGACAAGGAGGGACAAGGTTAAAAATGTCTCATTCGATAGAGGACTTCAGTAGATGAAAAAGTGTCGAAGGATTTTTCCCAGAATGCTCCAGTTTTTTTTTAGGTAGGGTAGGGCATCCAGCTCTATTGACTCCCTGGAGCATCGCCGAAACGTGGCATGTGTGGTGTTATTTTACCGATACTTTTTCGGTAACTGCTCAGTGGAGATGAGCAGCTTGATGCCATCACTCAGGGTATTCCCCCGGGCAACCCGTTTGAACACTGGCGCCCATGCATTCCACGTCGAAACGTTCCAGCGCACTACGCACTACAGGGATAGTTCGTTTCTGGCCTGTACAGCGCGGCTGTGGAATGGTCTCCCTGCGGATATTTTCCCCAGCACTTATGATCTCGATGGGTTCAAGGCAAGAGCCCATAAAGACTTTACTCATAACCCTATCTCCTAACCTTTATATCCTTCCTGAACCAACGCAATGCTTCGCATTAATAGGGGTCATCCCCTGCGCGTTTGTTCCTGTTAAAAAAAAAATGCTGTTTAGTGCCCCTTTCTGCAACATTTAAAACATGATATCTTTTGACTCAAATGTCAGAAAGGAATAATTTTTACGTCAAATGAAAGCTAATGATATGAAGCCGAAGAAACCATATCCTTTTTGGAAAAATTTAATGAAAAAGGACATAAAGGACATCAACTAAGTGTTTATCCTTGAACAACCTGGAAACCGTGAGAGCTAAATTTATATAACTGACTTCTGGTAAAAAAGCATTCAAAGATCTAAAGATTTAAAAAACTCGAACATCCCAGAAAAAATCCCTTGGTAGTTTTTTACCTACTGAGGTCCTCTATCGAATGAGACATGTTTGACCTTGTTCTTCGAAAATTTTTTGGAATTTGTTGCACTGTGTTAATTAAAAGTTATTAAAAATTAGTATTTGTCTGGTAAAATGGGGCTTCGAAGATTCCGAGAGACTTGGAAAGAGAGTTAAGAAGTAAATATATCAAGAGTCTTGGCGGGACAGTTTAGATAGTTTATTCTAATTTGATGGGGATAGGTGATTGTGATTGATCACTAATAGAGATTAAAAATTAGTATTTCGCTCCTTCGCTGCAAGAACGTCATAACTCAAAACTATATCATTCCGAGAAAATTCAATTTTAAAATTTACCATTAGAAGCAGTTCAAGGTATCAAACAATTTTTCATGTCGTCTTGTGAGCAAAATATTGAATATTTTACAAAGAGGTTTTGACAGATAAAAGATAATATGCAGATACACACAGGGCTGCCATAAACTGAAAAAACAATTTTTTTGAGTTATGACGCTCTTGCAGCGAAGGAGCGATTTGTCTTGTAAAATGGGGCTTCGAAGATTTCAAGACACTTGGTCAGAGAGTTAAGAAAATTGATTATAGATTGATACAGATAGTTGATTGTGAATCATTAAAACAAATAAAAAAAATTAAAATTTGTCCGACAATACAGGGTTTCGAAGATTTCAAGAGTCTTGGTGAGATAGTTTCGATATTTTATTCTATATTGATGCTAATAGTTGACTGTGATTGATCACTCATAGAGATTAAAAATTAGTTTTTTTATTTGTGAAATGTAGTTTCGGAGTTTTCAAAGGTCTTTGGCCATTTAGTTTAGGAAATTGAGTCTTTATTGACCATGAAAGTTAATTGTGGATCATTCAATCCACAGTTTTGAGATTAGAACTTGTCCGTTGATAGGAAGATTCAAAGATTTGAAGGCACGTGGCCAGATAGTTTTGATAGTTGACTTCTCGAAATTTGATTGTATTAGATTTATGTAGTTTTAAAGAAGATCCTAATATTTCGGGGGGTTTCAACCCCCCAAACCCCTCGCCCCTGAATCCGACGCTGATTAAAACAGATTTTAAATTAGCATTTTTTGGACATAAGCAGCTTCCAAGATTTCAAGGGACTCGCCCATTTAGCTCAGAAAATTGATTCCGGAAACTGAAAGTTTATTGTGGATCATTTTACCCAATTTGATAAAGATTTTTAAACACTTCAAGGGACTTTGTTGGATCGTTTATTAAGATAGTTGATCCTAGTTTGATGCTTATATTTTCAGGAACTATAGTTAACTGTGCATTGATTTTTAAAATAGGTAGGTTAGGTTAAGTTTGCTCAGAAGATAGCAAAACTATCAAAACCTAGAACTCTGTCTGGGTTCGTAGTATACCTGAAAGACCTGACAAGTAACCTCAAAGAACAACTACGAAGATCAAATTAATTTTAAATTTAATGAAATAGCTAAGGAACTAAAATTTGTCCGACCATATGGTATTTCTAAAAAAATTGGATATAGATATTTCATTTTGTATTAAAAAAAAACCTCAATGAACAACTTCGAAGATCAAATTAATTTTAAAATAAATGAAATAGCTAAGGAACTAGAATCTGTCCGACCATATGTTATTTCTAAGATAATTGGATATCATGCGCGAATTCCGAAAAATATTTCGGGGGGGGTTTCAAAAAGTAATTCTTTAATATTTGTAAAATGCCTTTTAATTTGTATGTAGTTTTATAGGCGATCCAAATATTTCGGGGGGGGTTCAACCCCCAAAACACCCCCCTAAATCCGCCACTGTTGGATATAGATATTTCATTTCGTATTGAAAAGTTTACTCAAAAAATAAGTCAGAACGGTTCCAGTGTTCCCACCCAAAATTTTCCAATTACATTAAACAATATTTGAACTGATTACTTTCAATTACATTAAACAATATTTGAACTGATTACTTTCAGATAAGATGAGGTTGATCAAGGGTGTTATTTCTTTTGTGAAAGATTTAACTGTTCTTCAGTTCAAAAGATTTCCAACCACGTTGATGAATTGTGTGATTTTGCATGTTTTGAAAACGATCCTTTCAAAGAACTATTCTCCAAAGCATAACTTTCTTTTTTGTAATCATATTTCTTCTACAAATATTCAGATCTTACAGCCACGTTTTCAACTTTACATCACATAAAAAATTTGAAATATAATTTGAATATAATGTGAATCCAATTCCATCTTTTCAGATATCCAAATATTCTTAAAGCTCTCCTAGACGAGTTGTCACGACTAAACGCCACCGCTGTGCCCCCCTCGAATAAGCCTGCCGATCCAAATGCTGATCCGCGACTTTGGGATAATACTTGGACCAATTTCGAAGATTTCGAATTACCACAAAAATTTAAGCCCATCATGACTCTGTAGTGCTAAGATTTACTGTAAAGTTAGTAATAAACAAGATTTAATTTATTAAAAAAATGTATTTATTTTTGTATTTTATTGTAACATTTGCTTGTCCGTTGGCTTGTCCATTGCTTTTAAACTAACCTAAGATATTCATGATGTGAACAAGAAAAGTGGCTAAAGTGGGTGAGACAGGATGGAGGAGATAGTTGGAGTAGTACAGGCTTGAACATGTAGAATGGAAAGTGGACTATAAAGTACTATAAAGTGGGGTCTGAGGGGGTATGAGTATGCTATAAAATAATATGCCACTTGCATGCTCTGTTCGTTTGTTATAACACGTTTACGATTATATGCTCGCACTAAGATATGTAACTAGATGATATCGAAATAGTCTAGTGAAATATTGAGGAGGGCTTTTGCTTTGCATTTGCATCCGCTTCGATTCCTGTCGTCGTCTCTCATTTAGCCAGTGAATGTGTGTGTGTTGATGTATGGGAAATGCATTGATCTAGTACCGGTAGCCGTTGCCATCGTTATCGCCATTTTGTCCGCCCGGGCCGAAGCCGTTCTGGCGACCCGAATAACCTTGACCATTGCCGTTATCTTGTCCGTTGGGCCGTCCATCGGAGTAGCCCTGGCCGTTGTCGTTGTACTGTCCGCCGCCGCCGTTGCCGCCGTTTCTGTTGCCGCTGCCATTGCCGCCAGGCTGTCCACCTGAGTAGCCATTGGCGCCCAAGTCTTGGCCACTGGGTTGTCCATTCGAATAGCCGTTGCGTCCTAAGCTCTGGCCACCATTGCCGTTGCGTGCCTTGCCATTGCGTCCGTTGCCGTTGCCATTGCCATTGCCGTTTCCATTACGTCCACCAGCACCGCTGTAGCCGTTACCGTTGCCGTTGCCATTGCCATTGCCGTTGCCATTGCCGTTGCCGCCACTGGGGCGTCCGCTGGAGTAGCCGTTAGCGCCCAAGTCCTGACCGTTGGAGTAGCCATTGCCATTTTGTCCTTGTCCGGCACCGCCTTGTCCTTGTCCGCCTTGTCCGCCATTTTGTGCATAATCATAACCGTCAGCACCGCCACGACCGCCTCCGCCGCCCGCACCGCCGTTGGCCTCACCCTCGTAGCGCACTTGCGGCCGGTAGCCCTCCTGATCGGCCTCGTATTCGACAATCTGCGAAAGAGAAAACCAAAACCTTAACCCCTTGATGCCTTAGCCTTGCTTGCGT
Source organism: Melieria omissa (assembly GCA_963971225.1). Lineage (NCBI taxonomy): Eukaryota > Metazoa > Arthropoda > Insecta > Diptera > Ulidiidae > Melieria > Melieria omissa. Next base: position 95,360,856 of record OZ020269.1, read on the forward strand.
CAGTGTGATTCGAACGACTACAACAACAACGTCTGCAATCAATGTACTCTCTCGCTAGCGGAAAGCGATCGACTGCGAGTGGCTGCATTCCGCGACAATTTCTTACTTGCTTTCTGCCATCGGGCAGCAACACATTGTACTGGCCCGTGGTGAAGTCGCCATCGCGCATCTCTGAATGCCCGAACGACAATCCGCTTGGCGCATCTTCGACCTCATAGCTAAACTCATATTTAGCCGGTTCCTGAGGAATAAGTAGTAGGAGGACATGGTTGTTTAATTGTTGTTGTTTTTTGGAATGCAAGAAAGCGGATTGTACTGCGGGTTTTGTGCTTGAAAGCTGAGTGATCGAAGCAAAGTGATCTACGGTGGGAGTAGAGAAAAGCGATCTGCGTGTAACATTGTACCGAGAGTTCATGTTTATGTCCGAGTGAGTGGTGTGGTTTTTTATTGCGCTTGAGTGGAAGAAGTCAAGTAAGAAATTATACAAGTTAGAAGCCCGAACACGGGTCGGCTATGCTTGCGTGTGACAGAGCGAGTGTAAGAATGTTGTTACCGTAAAATACCTTAGACCCGCTTGAGCCCCGCTCAAGCCGTGTTCGATCGCGAGTATCAAGTGTTGTGCTAGCAACCGTGTGCTGAGTGGCAATGCGAGTTAGGTTTCAAGTCGAAATTGCACTTACGTTACTTTCGTCGTCGCCGGAGCCGCCTCTGCCCGCACCGCCAGCGCCTCCTTGTGAGTAGTCATAACCATTAGCTCCACCGTTGCGGCCACCACCAGAGCCGTTACCATTTCCACCGTTACGTCCGCCGCCATTTCCGCCACGTCCGCCCTGGTTGGGTGGCAAATACTCCTGACTGGGTGATCCTGATCGGCCGCCACCTGCAGCATCGGGCGCACCATACACGTCGGACGGTCGGCCAGCACCAGCTCCATTGCGGCCACTGCCTCCACCGTTAGCATAACCATTGCCATTGCCGTTGCCAGAAGCGGGTGGTCCATAGCTGTCGGAGGGTTTGCGACCGAAACCGTTTGAGCCACTGCCGCCATTGCCCGGAGCACCATAGCTGCTGGACGGACGTCCGCCGCCATTGCCATTGCCATTTTGTCCGCCTAATCCTGGAGCGCCATACGTGCTGGAAGGACGACCGCCGCCGTTGCCATTGCCATTTTGTCCGCCTAATCCTGGAGCGCCATACGTGCTGGAAGGACGACCGCCGCCGTTGCCATTGCCATTTTGTCCGCCTAATCCTGGAGCGCCATACGTGCTGGAAGGACGACCGCCGCCGTTGCCATTGCCATTTTGTCCGCCTAATCCTGGAGCGCCGTACGTGCTCGAAGGACGACCGCCGCCACCGCCGTTGCCACCACCGTTACCGCCGAGACCGTTACTTGGCGGGCCGTACGAGTCGGACGGGCGTCCGTTTTGTCCTGGCGCGCCATAGGTGCTTGAGGGGCGACCACCGTTGCCGCCGTTGCCACCATTGCCTCCGGCGCCCGGAGCGCCATATGTGCTCGAAGGACGATCGCCACCATTGCCACCACCAAGTCCAGGCGCACCGTAGCTACTTGAAGGCGCACCGCCACCATTGCCGTTTTGTCCACCACCCAAGCCGGGAGCGCCATAGCTGCTCGACGGCGCTCCGTACGTGGACGAGGGGCCACCACCGCCGCCGCCACCATTGCCGCCATTACCGCCGGCACTGGGCGGCAGGTAGGAGTTGACTGGCGGTTCGGGGCGCACAAGCACCGCAGTCGTCAGCACCAACAACGTCAGACACCAAACCTTAAACATTTCGCTGTGCAATTTCGTTGCAGCGCCTCAGGAGCAAATATTTTCAAGAACGGGATCAAAGTCAGACTCGGGCAGGACTCTAGTCCCAACGGCGCGCCTCTGTGGTACGTTTACGTTTCAATAGTTTGCGCCAAGCACCGCCAAGCTCACTTTGCTCGAAATCGAAAATCAAATCAAATGATGAAAATCCAAATTCTGACTGATTTCAAAGCTCTAGATGATCACTTATTTATATGATGCTCGATGCTCGCGGTTGGCGGCTGGCGGCTGGCGGCTGCGACAGAAAGTATAGGATCCATTCGGCGGCAAGTTATGATTTTGTTTAGATTTTTTGTTGTTGTTTACTTTGCAACATTATGTCGTGTGCGCTCTGAGCCGACGCTGAGCCAGCCGCCGCCGCCGTTGTCGTTGTTGCACATAAGACGGCAGCTTCGTCAACACTCGTGCCACATGTGATCATCTTCATTATGTTCTAATGTCGCTGCCAAAGGCAAAAGTCGCCCAACAAAAACAATAACAACAATGGCAACAATACGAGCATCGGCAGTCCAACTCGCTCTCGGCAGCGCAGCTTTGAACGAAAACAAAAGTAAGTTGCGCACACATGAAGTGAATTCGCGTCAAAGCAATGCACAAAAAAACACACCATTACCCACACGTCAGCCTCGCCAGACGGTGTCGAGGTGCCACAGTTGTAGATACATGTCGTAAGTGGGAGAGCGAGAGCCCGTCCTCGACGAGCATGAATCGCTGCGGCTGCTTTTGAGCCACAATGCCGAGCGGCGATTGCTATGCGCTGCCGCTATCAGTCACCGCCAAGCAGATCATCTGCAACATTCTGCGGCATGTTGCAGATGATCGGCATTGCTGCGTTTGCCTTGCAGAGCAGATGGGGTTTGCTTAGATTTAGTTTTGTTTTCAACTCGTGGCTGCAGCAGTCGGTGATCGCATGCCCCTGTGCCACGCTTAACGGTATCGCCTGCACATTCACCGAACGTTTGTCAATGGTTGGACGAGTCGTGCACTGACGATGTTTGTAGGAAATGGAATAAAGTGACAGAAGTACAACAAATCATTACTTCGCCACTTGGATTGGTATCAGGTGAATGTTTAAAGTTTAGTTGTGACAATGTTGCTTGGGCAGTGAGAATATAAAATACTGTAGAATGTGTATATGACGAGTAAGATGAAGAAGAAGAAGAAGCTCCGAAGTGGTTTAATTTATATATTAAAACGTTTGGGAGTTTTTTACTCCCTTTTACGCTTCTATTTTTAACCGATTTGAGAATTTTGTTTATCAGTGGAAAGAGTTCTTCTCATAGATGTGCAGAATCAGAAACGTTTTTTTCATTCGGTTCATAAATAGGAAAATGGTTCATAGGTGAACTCTAAAATGTTTCAAAGGTTTACTCACTTGTATGCCTCTATTTTTACCCGGTTTGAGAGATTTGTTTACCAATAGAAAGATTATCTCTCATAGATGTGCAGAATCAGAAAGGTTTTTTCATTTTTAATTTTTTTTTCATTCGGTTCATATGTAAACTCTAAAATGGTTCAAAGGTTTACTCAGTTGTATGCCTTTATTTTTAACCGATTTGAGAAATTTGTTTACCAGTGGAAGAGCTCTTCTCATAGATGAGGCATAACACTGTACAACAGCTTTTTCTGACCTGAAATCGGTCACGACAGGTTGGTAGTACTGGTATAGAGCAACAAAAGTCCAGTTGTTTTTTTATAAAGTTAGTTTCCTTTCAAAAGTTGCAGCCGTCTAAAGTTTGTGTGCTTTAGAGTGTTTAAGACACGTTTTTTTATTCGGTTCGAAAATAGGTAAACGATGAAAACAAGTCCACCTTTCCTTCCCATACAAATTACATTTTGAGGCCTCTAAATTTTCAAGGAAAAAGTATGAAAAATTATGAAAATGACTATGGTACATTTTTGCTATTATTTCGATGAGAATGGGAATCACACCAAATAATTGTTGTTGTTGTTGTTACTGTGTTGCATTACTTGATGTTTCTGCTTTCATTTAACACCTTACTCGTTAGTTGATTTCTGAAAAATGTGCATGTTTTTTAACATTAAAGAAAACGCCATGAAATTTCATATTTTCTGACTTTGAGATCCAATTACCGCGGAATTTTAAAACTTATAAACATAAATTACATTGGAAAAGAAGCCGTGAGGTGTTAAAAATGACACAAAATAAAAATCATGTCAACCGGTCATGTTTCGGTCACGAAAATGTGAAAAAAGTCAAGGAAAATCCGAAAAAGTGGCACGCCCATTTTATGCGAAAACGCAAACTAAGTTTTAAAAACGGTTTCGAATTCGAATTAAAGCGGATTCGAAATCAGCGATCCCTAACTACCCTAGAACTGAGGTCAAAACCAGAAAAGCCATTTTACTGTTGATCAGTGTAATTACTCATCCCTGTTGTTTGGGTCGAACTCGAGGTTTTTCGGAATTTCGATTTTATATCTTTATGTCATTTTATAAATACTGACCCGAATTTTCTCTAAAGTGCTCTGGATCTATAGTTTCTTGCTTGAAAACCAGGAGCGGATTTAGAAAAATATTTCGGGGGGGCGGGGTGTTTTCAAAAAAAAATTCTTTAATATTCATAAAACGCCTTTTAATTTGTATGAAGTTTAAAGTCGATTCTAAAATTTCGGGGGGGTTCAACCCCCAAAACACCCCCTGAATCCGCCACTGTTGAAAACGTTTCTTTAATTTGCATTAAGTGGCTCTTTAGGACTCAAAACCACAATTCTTGGACTAATTCGCTCACGGTAATAAAAAATAAGAGGTACCCTCACCGAGTTTGTTACTTGGTTAGCTTGGTATCGAAGTGAAAACGTTTAAGGTTAGGTGAGGTTAGGTTATAGAATGGGAGTGTTCGGCATGCACTTCACTTCATCATTTAACTTTTGAATCCGGTGTTCTTCTCTATCAATTGGGTTCTTTGTACATTCAGATGGGATTTCTGAGGAAGCATTTGGTCTTTGAACTTTCAACTTTTTAGTTTTTCTTAGAACAAAAACTGCATAAAAGATTTTTAATTCGGAATTTTTTCAAGCCAATAGTGTTGTAAAGTATGTATTAATTTTTTAATAATAATTGATTGGCACGACAGCCCGCTTACGCGAGACTAAGGCCTAGCTTCCCGCAGCCACCCGTGTTGTGCGTGTGAATTTTTGTACGCGGGTGGAAGGGACCTACAGTTTTATGCCGGTTCCGAACGGCAGGTTGGGAGCTTTTTCATAGGCAATTTTTACTCTCAGAGGTTTGCCATTTCCAGCTGAGAGGACAGCCACCGAAAGAGAAAACGAGTTTCCCGTTATTTTTTTTTAGGTGTTACTACATGCAGTATTCGATCTTGCGTCGCTCTGCATGCGACTCGTTGGACCGCGCACTAACCAACTGAGCCACGGCGGCTGTAAAGTATGTATTGTTGCATATAAATATAATACATTTTTATTGTATTCAATAAATAACAAATAATTTAAATAAATTCGAAATAAATAAAAAAAAATTACCAACATTTTGAAAATACCTCGTTTTTTTGAGAAAATAAAATTTAATTGCTAAAATTTTTATTGACGATTTTAGTTGCTCCATTCCTCACGGGTTTCTAGGGCAGCAAAATTGACGCAATATTCTGCACAAATATTTACTCAAACTAAATGAGATGGAAAACTGAAAGCCACCCACAGAATCGGTTAGAAGCATGACGGAGTTTTTTACATTTTTTTGTTTTGAGACCGCCTCGCACTATTTGAACATGAACTGGAGAGTGATTAAAATCTCAGCAGCACAGACAACGGCACACTGTCTTGACACAGAAACCACTTTACCACGCACGCACGACACTCACACACACACACACGAAAATGTACCGCCATCGTCATTGCCTTTGCGTTGGCCATAAGATCGCGCATCCTCCTGGCAACGTGCTACAAAATTAATTGCATAATATTTTCTGCAATTTACTGTGTGATTGTTGTTGTGATTGCATGTATGCGGATATGTGCGCATTGCTTGTCTATTGCATGAAGCAAAGCGAACAACGAGTAATCGCTTAGTCGAAAGGGGCTAAAGGGTCGTCAGCCATTTCGTTAATTTGTCAACACGACGCTCTACGCCAATGCCGCTGACATTTAACCTCCCTTGTAGTGCGACGATTAACGTCAACGGTTAATGAAATTTTATACACTTCATTAAAAAGAATTTTATGGGCACTTTCAATTTTGTTCCAAAATGACATATGTACGAGTATGTGTTATGACTTGATGGCGGGGGAGAGTGTCTCTGTTTGTATGTGTATAGGCATTCAGTTCAATGGAAAAGGCAGGCAATAGTGGAGATTTTTTAGCAATGCTATTAGATGCGAATATGCTGAGATGCTGTGGATCATATTTTTACTATCACTATAAGAATTAGTTAAGAAGAAGAAGAATCTTAAATGTATATATTAAACATGATTTAATGTTGTATTGAGATTCTTAATAATAGGTTCTCGATGCTCCAAAACCTCTCATTTTATGCGGTTTGATGAAAAAGTGCATGAACCAAAAAATTTTGAGGCTAAATGGCTGACAATGGCTAAAATCGAGGTCAACGTTGACAAAAACCTTAAAAATTCGACAAATTGCTCCACAGCTGGTCAGAAGTTGCTTTTAGAGGGTTAAAATCGATGTCTAACCCCCATTATTTTTTTCTACTGAACATTTCTTTCAAATATATTTATACCCCATCGACAAATTGCTCCACAGCTGGTCAGAAGTTGCTCTTAGAGGATTAAAATCTATTACTGACCCCTACTAGTTTTCTCTACTGAACATTTCTTTCAAACATATTTATACCCCATCTCCAACCCTTAATGGGGCTCCCATACAAAATGGTCGTTTTTATAAAATAGGCTCCCATTGCTCCCAGGTTGCCCCCAGATGTATCAAATGTATGATCGACACCCATTTATTTTCTCTTCTGAATGTTTCTTTCAAACATACCTATCCGCTATCTCGAAGTCTTAAGGGGGCTGCCATACAAAATTGGCCATTTCTATGCCACTGGCTCCCACTTGTAAATGTAGTATAGGGTGTTTTTTTTAGAGGTTTGTTTTTCGAATAGAGATAAAACTGGCATTTTGTGGTCAAATCTGGCAACTCTAATGTCATTTATGTTCAGTTTGGTTTGCCATTTCATTATGAACAGGTTGACAAAAGAACAACGCTTGCAAATCGTGCAAATTTATTTCGAAAATAATGGTTCAGTTCGCGAAGTTTACCGCAAGCTCCGTCCATTTTATGGACGTCCATCGTCCATCAGAGCAATTAATTCGGTTAACCATGGGTCGTTTTCGCACTACGTTTACTCTATGTGATAATACGCATCCGCAGAGACGTCGAACAGTGCGCACCGAAGAACCAATTGCCGCTGTAGAGCAAAATGTTGAAGAGCCCCCTATCGACAGACGTCGTGCCCCTATTGAGGTTTAGCAGACTTTTGGTGCGCTTCCAGTCCAGCTTTGGCCAGATCTGTTGCGCTGTCTTGCCTGTCTCCGAGGTTGCCCATGCATTGTTAGCGGTTTTTGTCATCGCTTCCTCTATCACCACCTTGCAGGTACTCAATGGAATACCTAAGCCGCCGAGTTCTGAGGATAGCTCCTTGGTCGTTCCTTGTCTAGCCAGTTCGTCTGCCCTGCAGTTCCCCGGGATATCTCTGTGACCAGGCACCCATATGAGGTGGATTTTAAGCTGCATCTCATCAAGAGATTTGCGGCAGCTGATCACTGTTTTTGATGTCAGAACATGAGACCCTAGGGCCCTGATAGCCGCTTGGCTGTCAGAGAGAATGCTAATATCTCGCCTAGAGACACTGCCCTCTTTGATCAAATTCAGGGCAGCTTCAATGGCTGAAACCTCTGCTTGGAACACGCTACAGTGGTCCGGCAGTCTAAAGGAGTAATTTATACTAAGTGAGTCTGAGAAGACGCCTCCACCCACAGCTCCGTTTAACTTGGAGCCGTCGGTGTAGATCTGGTATGAGTTCCCTATTAGGGATGCTGAGCTTTCCTCCCAGTTGTTCCTATCTGGAATGGTGCTAGTGAACTTTTTGATAAAAAGGAATTGGGGTGGTGAAGAATCCAGTTCCTCGAACTCCTTTAAGAGAGTAAGTATCCTGACATGTCCCTTGTTAGACTCCGACCATTGGCCGGTAGCCCGTAGTCTATGGCTTGTTATAGCCGCTGATTTCCTGCAGTGTAGGTCTAGCGGAATAAGGTGAAGCAAGGCTTCTAAAGCTGAAGTTGGTGTTGTTCTAAGAGCGCCCGTAATGATGACGCAGGCTGCCCTTTGAACTTTCCGAAGGTGTTGGAGGAGCAGTGTTTTTTCCAAAGCGTTCCACCATATCAGGCGAGCCTAATGTTGTGTTATTTTCATTCATTCATTGTGTTATTTTGTTTTAATCTATTGAAAGCAATCAGTTTGCAGGCAAAGTGATTATGCAAAGAATATTCTTCGCTACCTGTTGCCTTTCGCTCATATGTTCCACGCTGTCAAAACGATTAAAAGTCCAAGCAACAACATAGCCAAATAGTAAACAACACGCTTATCATGGAAGCAAAGTGAACGGCGGGGCGGTTGTCAACAAATCGTCGCCTGAGAAAACGAATGTAGTATGTTCTATTGAATTTAATAGCACATACGACAATCGCTTTCTCAGGCAACGAAATGTTTACGGCGCTGAACGCACAACTAGCGCGCATGTGCCTTGAGGTGACCGTTCGTCAGGTCGCAAAAATTGTGCTAATGCACACATCCCACTGATGTCAACACATTTGGCGTATGGTCACCTTGCCACAAGTTAAAGTTCAAGTTGTTGCTAATCTGAATTTGCACATTGCTGCGGCGTCTCTGGTTGCGTTCATTTTCTGCCATAAAACCATTCAGTATTACATTATTTTTGCAACAATTCATCAAATAAAAACTAAAACATGAATGATATATTTGTGAAATTTCGCATTTGGTGCTTTGTCGGCTTGCTGCTCACAGTCTATGCCACGTACGTGGAGTTGAAGGCCGAAAAGGATGCCGACTACGTGGCGCTCTGCGACATTAGTCCCAAAGTCAGCTGCACCGCCGTCTTCACATCCGAGTATGTATAGCAAAATATTTTTGTAGTTTTTGCTTTTCGCAACTCAACTAAGAACATTTCTGATAGCTATGGCCGCGGATTTGGTTTGACGCAGCACATTGCTGGCGAAGCAGCCGCATGGAATCCGCCAAATGGTGCCGTGGGCATTGCTTTCTACATCTGCCTGTTGGCACTCAGTGAGTCTATTTACTATGGATTTTTTTACAACATTTTATCTATTCGCAATTAACCAATTAATTAATTAAATTATTTTTGCTGTTTCAGCTATTCCCCGCAAACGTGCGCTGTCGCTGCTGCAAGTGTTGCTCTGCCTGGTGGCGAATATGCTGTCCGTTTATTTGGCGTATTTGTTGTACTTTGTGCTGGAAAATCTCTGCGTGGTTTGTGTGTCAACCTATGTGGTTAACTATTTCTGTCTGGTGGAGTCGTGGAAGTTGTACAAGCAGCTGTGGTGCGCTGCGGAAGCAACGCACAAAACAAATGACCTAAGTGTGAACAACAAAACGGATTAATAAACTTTACGGTCCGGTGAATGTAAACGATTTGTTTGATTTAAGATACTCATACAATAATTTTAACAATTTCGAATAATTTTAAACGCACTTGTTATAAGTGAATTAGTGTAAAAATTTGGTAATTGCTGCCAAAAAAACCCAGTCAACGTGTATCGAATGGAGGCTTCTGAAATTCGGCAGGTCGCCTAAAAAATTTTAATTGACGGTTGCAGTTGCATATTTTAGTTTTTATAAAATATTTTCAAGATTTTTATTGGACCAAAAATCAGAAAATCGTGTGTTGGAATCTAACTGAAATCAACAATAAATTTAGAAGAGCAATTTTTTTGTTGGTTGTGTTCTACAGCACAACTTCTTGATTTAAAATACAGTCCTGTCTGGATATAGTGAACCCCCTATTTAGTGAACACCTCGATATAGTGAACATCCAAGCTTGTACATCGAGCCTCCAAATATAGAAAACAATTTTCATGCAAAAAAAAAATGTATTTTGAGCAAATAAACGAGTTTCTGACCAAAAATGTTAACCTTGATATAGTAAACAACCTCAATACAGTGAACAGACCTTGCAATAATTAGTTCACTATATCCAGACACCACTGTAGTTCCAGTGAAAAGAATTTTTTCATTTCTTATTAAAACTCGAATCAGATTCTTTTCAAATCAATTGATTTTTGGTCTATTATTGCTTCTATTGCCACAAGAATGTAACAAGTTATTTAAATTGAAGATTCCAATAAAGAATATAAAGAAGTCGAAAAATGTCCATCACATATTTTATACGTTTTCATAAAAACTACATGGGGGTCCGATCAGACTACATGATTAGCGAATATGAAGTGTACTCCATTATAGAAAATAGTTTAATTTATAAAGTCTATGGATGACAATAGAACCTTAATAAGTAACATGGCAATGAATTGGGACATACAAATTACTTCTTACTTACTCCTTTAATATTCATAAAATATCTTTTATTTGCATGCAGTTTTAAAGATGATCCTAATATTTCGGGGGGTTTACACCCCTAAAATCTCCCTGAATCCGCTACTGAATATATACAAAAGATCCTTACAGACTAACATGGCAAAGTACAATAACTTAACTTAAAAATTACTTAAACACTACTATCACATCAGTGAAAGAGCTTGTCTATCGATTTTGAAACTTGATCTGGGAGTGCAGTCTAAATCTACATATTTATATCCTTGTAATTATCCTTGCAAAGATTCTCTACATAAGTTTTTCAGAAATCTATAAACAATAACCTTTTTGGAAATCTTAAGAAACGTAAACGATCGATTTCAATCCAAACGATGTATCGAAATATTCAAATATCATTTGAAACCGTAAACGTTCTGGCCAGAACCATGTACAACCTCTCATAAACCTATCCTATTCATAAACTGCCAATACATGCATATATACGTATGTACTTATGTTCATTCATAACTGACAGAAAAGCTGTTTGCGGATTAAGGTTGAGTCTACCGTAAGCACGACTGTGCGTGACTGACATGAATCATATCTTAAAACTAATTCCGATTAGAAACGAGAAGTGAGCACCGTTTTAGTTATGTGAAATTATTTTATTCTTTTTATTCATTATTTACTCTTCCATTTTTGTCAATTCAGTTTGCCGCAAAATATTTGAAAATCATTCAAATATTTATTGAAGAAATTACATCTTCACCATTACTCGTTGTTGTTTCTCATAGTTTTCCTTTGTTTATGCATTTTTGCAGGAATACTATTTCGGTCAGTGCTTTGAATCACGAGTTGAAAAGTCATTTGGTTCGAGTCTCAGCTCGGCTTTTAGTTTGCTTCAACACTTCTTTTCAGGCTGCTACAAGTTGATCGTTTCTTCCAATTTTAAAACATTCGATGCAATACTTCACAAAATTCAAAATTCACAAAAATCTCCTTTTTTCATGCGGTCAAACTAGTTGTGCCCCTTAAGGAAGTGTTTTCTTTTTGAAGTTATTTCCCTGAAACCTAAATTAAAAATAATATTTAAAAAATAGATTTTATTTATTTGAAGTAGCACGAAGGTGAGAAAAAAATTTTTAAAAACAGAAAAAACGCTTTACGAGAAAAATATTAGAAAACTTTGGTGATATTACAATAATTTTAACATAATAAAAAAATTTTTCGGGAGATTAAATCTTTTTTTAACCTTTTCAACCCCAAAGTTGCCTGAGAGCAACTTGACCTATTTGTCATCTTATAGCGGAAGCTCCGATTTATTGGTTTAATTTAAGTAATAAACTAATATTTTTAGAAGTGAATTCCAAGAAGATTACAAAAATTTTACTGTTATCCCCAAAATAATTTCCAATGAATGGCAGCGATATCAGGGAAAGTTTGTGTTCTAAATGAAGTCTACGAGTTGGGAGTGTTTGATCAAAACCCTGTTTCTTAAATAATGGTTAAATAAAATCAAAAAGTGATAATTTTGTATTTTTCCATAAATATTAGGTAGATAATTTTTCTGTAATTAAAAATATTGATACAAAATTTATTTATCCCGTTTAAGCTCAAATTGTTCAAAAGTAAACTAGCTCTGGAACTCTAACAAAGAGGCGTGGCGACTTCAAATGTCGTGTGCACACTTCTTAGGAAACTGTATCATGATTTAAATACCAAAAAATAATATCCCGACACAGGGTAAAATTCGGAGTCGAAAGGGTTAATCATAAATTTGTATTTAGTTTATATTCCACCAAAATCAGAATTCGTTTCTGGTAATCGGCCTTATGCTGAATATCGTCATCGTCTGAAAAAATGACGATACGGCAACTTTCGTATGCTGCTCATCGTCGTATCGTCAGCTGACGACGGAGTGCTATGCTCGTCATCGTTATCGCCTTCGCCTTTCGTCTATCGACGAATATTTCTATCGTCGGAAATTTTGCTGACGAAACTAAAACGATACTGAAATGAAATTGGGATCTCCCGTTTCCCAATGGCTTCCCTTTTCCAGGGAAGGGAGCGTAGTGTGGTGGTAACATAGGTAACAAGGTTGGCTGTGGTATTTTCTGTAGTCAGCGAAGCGAAGCCCCAGCTTTTCCTTCCACCTGATCATTGCAGTGTCTTCCAGGCAGAAGTAATGGCCATTTACCAGGTTTCTATATGACTTATCTGCGAAAACGCGTACAAAGCGGATGTCCACATATACTCGGACAGTCAGGCAGCCATCAAGCCGCTCGCGGAGGCGACCACCTCATCTAGGCTCGTCTTGGACTTCCAAAAATTCTTAATCACCCTAGCTAAAGGCTCCAACGTCTCATTATTTTGGGTGCCAGGGCACAAGGTATCGTAGGCCACTGCGAGGTGGGCGAACTCGCCGGAGCAGAACGCTGCTTACCGAGGTCGCATCCTTCCTCCCAGTGGGGGCTCCACTTGCATTGGTCAAAGAAAAATAAGTTACTTGGTTTCAGGCAACGCAAATAAGTCCACTGTTTACATTAACAGCCTCCGCTGCACCGTCGAAGATTTATTTTCTTCCTCGTCGCTTGAAAAAAAAACAGCTTTTAATCCATTTATTTTTCAAATAAACCCACAAATCATTTGAAGTAACAGAATTTCCCACGTGAAATACCCAAAGCAAAACATTTCCCACTCATAGAGTTGCCGTGTTTATTCAATGCACAACGTTTCGTCTACGTTGCTTGTACAGCATACCGAAGTGTCGACGAAACGATAGATTTGACGATACACATAGACGATCGTCAACGATGAGTGAGACGACATTCAGCATAAGGCCGAATGTGTCTAAGTGATATCTACAATCGCCCTTATGCTGAATGTCGTCTCACTCATCGTTGACGATCGTCTATGTGTATCGTCAATTCTATCGTTTCGTCGACACTTCGGTATGCTGTACAAGCAACGCAGACGAAACGTTGCGAACTGAATAAACACGGCAACTCTATGAGTGGGAAATTTTTTTGTTTGGGTATTTCACGAGGGAAATTCTGTTGCTTCAGATGGTTTTTGTGTTTATTTTGTAAGAAATGGATTACGACCTGTTTTTTTCAAGCGACGAGGAGGAGAATAAAAGTTTGACGGTGCAGCGGAGGCTGTTAAGGCAAACAGTAGACATATTTGCCTTGCCTGAAAGCAAGTAAGTTGTTTTTCTTTCAAAACAGCAAAGTTAAGAACTTATACGTATTTTTATAGGTTCGTGAGTTATTTTAGACTAAGCAAATCGGCTTTTCGATACGTATTAAATTAAATTCGACCAAAACTTAAAGGCACAATACGGTCGTTAGCCATTTCTCCTGAAATTAAGTTGGCCACTACGTTGCGATTTCTGGCTCAGGGCTCGTACCAAGTTAGCGTTGGAAATGACTTCAACATTGCATTATCGCAATCAGCTGTCAGCAGAGCCCTGACCGAAACCATCAACGCCATGGCAGCAACCATTTGTGGAACTTGGATTATTGCGGATATGACGGATCAAGACAAATTGGAAGCAAAGCAATATTTTTTTGACAAAACTGGGTTCCCTGGAGTAATTGGATGCGTCGATGGGACACACATCAAAATCGTGACTCCTCCTGGAAGGTTTAAAAACCAATATCACAATCGCAAAGGGTTTTCAAGCTTGAATGCAATGGTTGTTTGTGATCACAAAATGCGAGTACGCTTCGTAGATGCTAGGTTCCCTGGATCTGCACATGACTCGTTAATATGGAATGTCAGCTCTATGAGAAGAGTTTTGCAAGAACGTTTCGATGCGGGTGAACGAAATTCGTGGTATAAATAATAATAATAAATTAATTAATATTCACAATTCATATAATAGTGAATATTTCAATTCCTCAGGCGATGCAGGATATCCACTGGAACCGTACCTGATGACACCATATCGATCAGCTCAAGGAGGCAGTCCAGAATGCATTTATAATACGAAGCATGCCAAGGCCCGGAACATTGTTGAAAGAGTTATAGGTGTGATGAAAGGCCGTTTTCGATGTTTACTTGCTGCGCGTGAATTGCACTACAAGCCTCCAAAGGCGACACGCATAGTGAATGTATGTGCTGCTCTTCACAATATTTGTATTCATTACCGTACAAACTTTGAAGACGACTACGAGGATATCATTCAGCAAGAGGAGTTTTATGATGATTATGAAGTGGCTGCAAATGAAGATTCCAACGGGGCCACTCAAGTCCGAGACTCAATTAAAAACACTTTTATGTTATAATTTTTTTAAACTCATACACCATAATGTGCATATTTCAATGGTCAAAACATCAAAAAACGAGGTACCCCTTACTTGTGCTTCATTTTCCGTACAAATGACACTACCACACATTACCAAATACAGTTGAGGTTCATCCTTCTTTTTACTATAATCCACTTGTCATTCGTACGAAAAATTTAGCCCAATTAAGGGACACTACAGCCGCCGTGGCTCAGTTGGTTAGTGCGCGGTCCAACGAGTCGCATGCAGAGCGACGCAAGATCGAATACTGCATGTAGTAACATCTAAAAAAAAATAACGGGAAACTCGTTTTCTCTTTCGGTGGCTGTCCTCTCAGCTGGAAATGGCAAACCTCTGAGAGTAAAAATTGCCTATGAAAAAGCTCCCAACCTGCCGTTCGGAACCGGCATAAAACTGTAGGTCCCTTCCACCCGCGTACAAAATTCACACGCACAACACGGGTGGTTGCGGGAAGCTAGGCCTTAGTCTCGCGTAAGCGGGCTGTCGTGCCAATCAATTAATTTAAAGGGACACTACGTTTTCATCTGAGGTGAACATTGCAGTATGTATTTATATATAACGTCAATATATAATAAACAAACTTAAAACAATAACACAGCTTTTATTTCATAAGCTAACTTAAAACAATAACACAGCTTTTACTTCATAAGCTAACAAAAAAAAAATAGAACCAAAACATGTAAAAACTAAGCAATTAACTAATCCTCAATCTGCATTTCCAAAAGTTGAAGTTTTCGCTTTTTAATTTTTAGTTCGAGATCGAACAACTCTTCCTCTCGTTTAGCCTTCTCCTTCGCCAAGCGATACCGTTTGCGCTGATAGCGGGCGCTTTCTTTTGTATTTTCTTGAATCATTTCAAGCGCTTTCTCTTGGATGCTCACGAGCTTTTCCAAGAGGTTCAATCTCGTGTGTTGGTCAGTGCGCGGCGAAGGTGTTTGAGAGGTGGTCGATGGAGCTGCGGTGGTCGATGCAAGTCTGCTGGTCGATGGAGTTGCGGTGGCCGATGCAAGTCTGGTGGTCGATGGAGTTGCGGTGGCCGATGCAAGTCTGGTGGTCGATGGAGTTGCGGTGGCCGATGCAAGTCTGGTGGTCGATGGAGGTGCGGTAGTCGATGCAAGTCTGGTGGTCGATGCAGTGGCGGTAGGAGTATTTGATTGGAATTCTTCTAGCAAATCAATGTGCTCATTTGGCACACCACACGCTTCGCCAGCTGGATTGAGCAGGTGCTCGAATCCCATTAAGTTAGCCACTGCTTCTTCCAGCGGAAGCAACGGCATTTGTTTATAAATACCACCACCAGTTGCATTCGCCTCTTTTCTGAACATCATTTTTTTTTTTACTTTAAATTTTAAATCTTTCCACACCTTAAATATGTAAAATAAGATTAACTAATTCCTTTAAATTTGAAAAACGTTTCAATTTACCTTGTACCAGCCATCGCCGTCTCTCATAGGAGGTCCCACCGCATTAAGTTTGGTGCTGAGTGACTCCCACTCACTTTTGAAATTTATCACTAGCCCTCGCTGATAGCCTTTGGCCAAAGCGGGATTTTTTTCGAGTTCGGCGACTAGAATTTCAAATTGTTCCTGTGTCGTAAGCAGCTTCATCTTGTTTGAGCTTCGTCACCAAAATTGCCGACGATAGAAACATTCGTCGATAGACGAAAGGCGATAACGATGACGAGCATAGCACTCCGTCGTCAGCTGACGATACGACGATGAGCAGCATACGAAAGTTGCCGTATCGTCATTTTTTCAGACGATGACGATATTCAGCATAAGGCCGAATATGTCATAAACTCATCTAAATCGGTTAACTGGTTTAAAAGTAGATAACTAGTATTTTGGATTTTTTAATTTATTATTTTTTTAAATAATTTTTTTTATTAATTGAATTAATTCTCTCGGATCGAGCATTATTTATTGAAAATCAGGTAAATTTTCACTTACATTATTACTAACAATAAAAACAAATAACAATCGAAATTTGGGAATCACTTTACACTTTCCTTATTCGGCTGCGGCCTTTACTTATTTAAAATCTATAAATAAATTAATATTTTTTAATGGATTCTCTATGCTCGCATACGCAGCAATGTTGCCATCCGCATTGAAAATTGCACACACAATTGTGGCGATCCGTGAGCACTTTTACTGGCTGGTTGGATGGTTTGTTGGTTGCTCGCGCATACATCATCAACTTGTCTTTTAATTTATAACATCACGAACTTTGCCGCACACAATCGCTGCAATGCAGCGCCGTGAAATCATGTTGATGGCAAAATTTAAGAGACAATTTACATAGAAAAAGGCAACTGCAGCAGCAGCACGCTTGGTATGTATGTACAAAAGTGTGTTAACCACTCGAGCGTTTGGTGCAAAATCATTGCAACATTTGAAATGAAAACGTTTGCTTCTTGTTGTCGTAATTGTAATGGCGACGGTAAACAATGCGATTAAGTGAGGCAATACTTATTGAAGTGCTTGCAAATAGTAGAGCAACCAGACAATGGGGAAAGAACAATTGTCGATGATTAATTGTCTTGTTACCGTTTCGATTTGAATGGCGGAAACTGTGCGCCGCACACTTTGGCACCGATGTCAACAGCAGCAGCGCGATTGCGATTGCAATCACAATCGAATTGCTGCGATGTTGTCAATGGGCGAACAATTGAATTGAGACTTTGTTGCTACTGAATTGTGAAAGCTTGATTTGTCCCTTTTTCTTCGCCATGCGGCAATGTTACCTAATGCTGAAAGGATGTTGTGGGTTTTTGACGGCATCGACAAACATGCAGAGGAATAGAAGCGTAGCGAACGAGTTGCCTTGAGACAATGTGGCACCGAATTGCTGCAGACATGTTGCGGCGCATTGTCGTGCAACCGATCGACAAAAACCACATCTGGCTGAGCTCAAGCCGGGTCGCAGCTAAAGTGTTTCATTATTGGTTTATGCTGAGTTGAGTTGTTTTGTTGTGTTTGTGTGGTAGCAGTTGTTGTAGCTGTTGTTGATATTGTTGATCTGTGCCCAGATAAATTACAAATTTAAAACAATGCATTGGCGTGCAATACAACAAATTGTTATAACGCCTGTTAATGTGATTAAAATGGCAAGCAATCTCGTTATAGATAGCGGCAGATAGCGATCGAGCGTGATTTTTCACATGTGTAAAATTCTAATAAATCCATGACGAACTGATTGGGAATAGTGTTGAACATGTGAATAGAGGTTCGAAAAATCATGTGAATGAATCACTAGAAATATTGGGTGGGAAAAAAGTTCACTGTATAGTTGGCAATAGCTGGTTTTGTATTTTAAAGTTGCTTCAAAAAACCATTAAAATCGTTAAGAATACGCTGACTAGTCAGATGAATCATGAAATGATCGGTTTCTGCTGTATGACAGTTCAAAGTTTGGTATCACTAATCACTAATCACTGGGTTGGTCTACTTATCAATAATTTTTATCGCGCTTGTCTGAAAAAGGTGAAATATTTCAACTTCATGTCATGTGTCAGTACCCTATTTCAATCTTTGCAATCTTTTTAAATGATTTGTCAAGGCTGCTCCTTCGCAACATTGAGAAAATATTTAATAGTACTAAAAACATTGTGTGAGGTTAGATTTAAAGGGTATCAAGCTGAAGAATGTAAAATTCACTTAATCGCACTTAATTTACTTTTTTTTCCTAATACCTCAATTTTGAAAAGTTTAAATATGAGGTTAGCCTTCTATTCTTATCACTTTTAAAATTTATTGGTCCATCTGGAACGAACCCAATGTTTATACTTTCTTGTGAATACCGATATATGGGCGTTGATCCATGAACAAAAACTGAACGGTGTAACTTCCCCAAAGAAAGTAATCTTATTCCAAAACGAACCTTGTTATCATCATAGTCAGATTGAAGAAGAAACATGAACCTGAACTCACTCTTTTCTCTCGGCCAAAAACGTGTAGTGACACTATAGATCATTATCCTCGTTCCATTGAGATATGCCAAATCAAGTCCTTCAGCATAACTGTCTGTGAACTATGGGTGTCAAGTAATCTATTTCAACTAGAAATCTTCGAGAGCTTTTGTTTCTTCAAAATAAAATGGTTCATGTTCAATTAAATGAACGCAAGGATGACGTCGACAATGAAATGTACTAAAATTAGTTGGAGTTGTCGTTAAGCAATGAATCTGATTTGGTTACTAAAACCTCTTGATTATTTTTGTATTTATTTATTTCAATCTACTGATACAATATCTTAAAGACGATAGGATATGTTCAACAATTTAACAAGTAGAGAAAATAATAAAGTTACAAATCTACAGATTAGATTAGGTAGTTTCTTTGGACAATCAAACCATTTTCCAGCGGAAGTATGGATCATGACTACTATGAATCTAATCTGTAGATTTGTAACTTTATTATTTTTTTATACTTGTTTAATGGTTCCACTTATTCTATAGTCTTCAAGATATTGTATCAGTAGACTGAAACAAGTAAATATAAAAATTATCAAAACGTTTTAGTATACAGTGAGGTTTTCATAAGTTCATAAATTTTTCTGGGTGTACGAATTTCTTGTCTTTCGTAGAATAAAAGACAAAACCACGAATGGTTCAATGTTGAGTTTGTTGTAGTGTGGCTCACTAAATCAATTTCTTGGGCTCCGCTGATTCATGTGTACATTAAGGTCAATACGACTTTTCGTTTTGATTCTGTCGCTCCTACAGAATTATTAGAAAGTGATTCCGAATGTAATAATCAGCTTTGCTAAGTTATCCTTGAGCAAGTATAATCTTCTGTATGATTATAATAAATGCGATTGCAAATCGAATTGGATTCGTAAGCGAATTGTACTGACAGCGCCAACTTGCCGAAATTTATCGACGCCATCAGCCTGTAAGGCAACTCAACTCGACGGCAACAATTTAGCAAAATCAAATCAATCTGCGTGTGTTCTTCAGTTCTTCTGCAGGTTTGGACTAACAAAAAATTACTTGAAAAACTAAAATTAAAACGAATGCCAAATTCAGTTGATCATGAATTGCTAAGCAAATCTGCAAGAGTTGCTCGTTTGCCCGCAGAACCTGAGCTTCAAATTAAGTTGCAAGCTGCCATGCAACAGCAGTGGCGCGTTGCTCGTTGCCCTCAAGCGATGGGCATTAATTTAATTTTCGCTATTTGGCTACTGCGCCGCTGCGTCCGGCTCTGAAGTTGGCTTTCACTTTGTGCATATCCATGATTGCTGGTCGGTTGTTTACTATTAGATGTTGTTGTAGTTATTGTTGTAGTTGATGTTGCATTGTCAAAGGCCTGCAATGCAACATAGCTTCAGGTATTTGTACTTTTTTTGTTGTTGTTGTTTAAACGCGTGTGTGTGCGATCGTCATCATGGTCGTTGCTGTCATTTTTTGCGGTTACAATTCAAAAAGTTCATGACAAATATTGCGCATTTATAACTGGCGCGTTGTCTGGCGTATGCTGTCGACTGACGACGATGCGCCAAAAATGACAGTTTAGAAGGGATTGACACTTGACACACTTTAGAAAAAGCAGCGAAAAAAAAACACATAAATATCCATCGGTGAGGAAGATCGCCGAGCACCACGTATGATGTCAGTGTCGTTGAATGTTTTTTATTATTTTTTTAATTTGTGTATTTGTTGTTTTTGCAGCATATTTTTACCTTCATCATGTTTTTGGATAGTTGACTTTTGTGCTATGGTCTAAAAATGGCGCCTACGAATTTAATCACGTCTCGAGCGTTGGCAAAAAAGTGGAAGCAGAACGTGGCAGCCGACTGAAAGACGAGCAAATTGATTTATAACAGTTTCGTGCAGTGTCAGCAAAAACAAAAACAAATCGTTATTGAGTTTAATTATCAAGATAATGCGAATTATTTTATAGAAAAAAAAATATGTACAAAAAAGCTACTAAAAAATTAGAAGCATATTTAAAATGCGTGAAAACTTTATAACCAAATTTTTTTTGCATAAAATTTACTAATATGAAACAAATATTAATTACAATTTCTTGACAATCTTTAACCTTCTTGACATATTATTTTTAGCGTTTTGTTGACCTATGAAATTTTGACCAAATGTTAGGTTAGGTGTTGGTTGCGATATTTCACTTCAGTTGTAATCTTCTTGATCTAGTTTTTCCATCGTTCTTTTGACCTGCGTAACATAAACAAGGCAAGAGAACAAATATTAATTATAATTTCATCACAATCTGTAATCTCCTCGATATAGTCTTTATAGTGTTTTGTTGTACTATAAAAATTAGAACAAATGTTAGGTTAGGTGTTTGCGTTTGAGGTCTATTGCGATACTTCACTTCAGCTGTAATCTTCTCGACCTAGTTTTTCCATCGTTTTGCTGACCTATGAAACACAAACAAGATAAGACAGCAAATATTATAATTTCATGACGATCTGTAATCTTTCAACTTTGTCTTTTTAGAGTTTTTTTTACCTTTGAAATGTTGACCAAATGTTAGATTAGGTGTCTGCTTTAGTTTTAATTTAAGGCCAGATTTGCCTATTTGTAGTCTTCTCTTTTAGTTTTTTACTGTAAAGTTGATCTATGAAACGCAAACCAGACAAGATTACAAAAATTGTTTAAAACTTTTGGTAAGGTGTCCGCTTGCGATACTTCAGTTTTAATTTAAGGCTTCAGATTTGCCTATCTGTAATTTTCTCTTCTAGTTTTTTTAGTGTTTTGTTGACTTTTAAAACACAAACAGGACAAGATTACAAAAATGTTTAATAAATGTTAGGTTAGGCATCTACTTCTGAGGGAAACACACTGAGGCCATTGCAATACTTTAGTTTAAAATTTTGGTTCCAGATTTGCCAATCTGATTTCGCCAGTTGGATCGATTTATCAACCTATTCTTGTTAGAGTTTTGTTGACCCATGAAATTTTAACCAAGTTTTAGGTTAAATGTCTGCTTAAGATACTTCAGTTTTAATTAAAAGTTCCAGATTTGCCTATCTGTAGTCTTTTCTTCTAGTTTTTCTAGTATTTTATTGACCTTTAAACACAAAGAAGACAAGATTACAAAAATGTTTAGTAAATGTTAGGTTAGGTGTCTACTTCTGAGGGAAACACACTCAGGCCATTGCAATACTTCAGTTTAAAATTTTGGTTCCAGATTTGCCATACTGATTCCGCCAGTTGTAACGATTTATGAAGTTTAGTAAGTAAATCATTTAGTAAGTAATTCCTTTAAGAATGAAAAAGTAGCAACTGGAAATGGATGGCTGTTTCCTTCCCCTCTCTGCATGTTCTTTAACAGTCATTCCAGAAAAATACCAGGTTCTGAGTGTTCTTCCTATCAGAGAGGGTTCCACATTAATCGCCACAATAGTTCTAGTTAAAACTCTTTCGAGGATAATATCGCGCGACAAAAATTTAAAAAAACTTTTCACACTGGAAAAAGTCCATATGGGCGTGAAACTAGGGACCAAACATAGTAATATTGCGCACTCAGTTTTTCATTTCTACATCCTTTGTCCTTTTAAATTGTCCTTCAAAATTATGAAGGGGTTAAAAAATACACAAAAAAAAAATAAAAAAAATTCTTAAACTCGTTAGAATATGGCGATATGTATATCAAATGAAAGGGGAAAGGCTCAAAAACTTAAATAAAATTGATTTTTTATCTATTTGTAAAAAAGGATATGAAAAAGGTTTTTTGAAAATTTTAATCCTTTATAACCTTGAACATTTTTATAGAATTTTCTTGAAAATTAAGTATGTTAAAACCCTTGATCACGTTTTAAAATTTCATTACTCTGACTTTATTGGTTCGAAAGTTATTAAAAAAAAGGCGAAAGCTACAATTGTCATGAAGAACAAAAATTCTAATTCAAAGACAAATGGGACAAATGGGATGGGTAAATACCCATTTTAGTAACTATGCTGTCGCACGGTGTAATAAAACACACACTTGAATTTATATTTTAAACAACCTGAAGTGCTATGTGGTCTTTGCAGTCTTTCTTAACAAATTAACAATCAAAATAGTTGGCCACCTCATTCATTGCTTACCCACTCAGAACGCATTAGCTGTGTACGCGTGACCAACGCACAATCACGTTGATGTTCAAAAAATCTCTTAATTATTTTCTCGAGTTGCTTTGACATGTGTGTAACGTGCAACGTTCGAAAAACCTTGTAGCATTTTGCATTGAAATCGGCGCACATCCGTGATGAGCTGCCAAAAAAAAATGTATTCAGGCAGCAAATTTATTCAGGCAAGCGCCAAGAAAACCACAAAATCTCAGCCAGCTCGGCGAGAACGTGTCCAAAAGTAAATGCAAAATAAATCATGACGCGTGCAGCTTCAGCAGCTCCGTTGAAGACCGACCGGAGCTGCATGCTGCACGTGTGGCAGCAGCAGTGCGACTGTGTGTGTGTGCATATAACTACCTATTTTTACCTTCTAAGTTAATAAATTTAAAATACTTAAATCACAAATCATATGCGGTATGAACGGGCTGAGCTAAGCGGCAGGTAACGGTGAAACGAAGTAGGCTCCAAATTATGCAATGCCCAAATCGATGCAATTAAGTTTGAAAAGATAGACACAAATACTCCATAGGAGCAGGTACATACACACTATAGATGTACATAAATACAGTTTGTATGTAATTATGTGAAATATGAAATTTAACACACGTGAGCGTCTTTGAAGGCTTTCAGCACATTTTAGTATGTCTGTACCACTGTATCTACGACCGTTGGCTGCAGTCTGCTCAGTGAACCAGTCGCCAGCGCATTGGCCGCTGCCACTCGCTTCTGAAGTTCATTGTGATGGTGTGCTCCGTTTGTGATGGCCGTTCAAGTGTGGACAAGTGAGTTGTATGAGTTGTTAATGACATTAAGTGGACCCAGTGCCTCAATGTTATACGCATTCATTAATATTAAGTATTGTTTGAAGTTCAATCTGATCTGATTTTATCTCGTTAACGTTGAGTTTGTAATTCTTTGATATAAATTGTAAAAGTCTGCCGATTTAAATTATTACATAATTGTTGTTGAATGAATATTAGTGGCTTGAATCAAACATGTGTAAAAGTTGTTAAAATTAGTCACTACACTCATAGTTGGCAATGTAGTTTTGTTAAAAACATCACGATTAAGTAATTTCAAATTGAAATAATTTTGGTCAAAAATGATAAACGCTTAAGTCGACTCAAGCCATTTTTGAGTTAAGAGTGCTAGCAAGTTTCTTTAAAGCGTGCTGCTCAAAATAGTACTTATCGACTTTACGAACTACATTAATTTTACAGTTATACCCAAAATAATTTCCAATAATTTGTACCGATATCAGGGAAAGTTTGTGTTCTAATTGAAGTCTACAAATTGGGCAGGTTTGATCAACACCCTGTTTCATTAATAACACAGTGCGACAAATATGAAAAAATTTTTCACACTGGAAAAATCCATATGGGCGTGAAACTAGAGACCAAACATAGTAAATAAATAAAATTGATTGTTTATCTATTTGTAAAAAATCCTTTATATCCTCGAAAATTTATGTAGAATTTTCTTGAAAAATAAGTATGTTAAAACTTAAAAATCTCCTTGATCACGTGTCAAAATTTCATTATTCTCGCTTAATTGATTTTGTATCTATTTATTATTTAAAATACTGATACGCAAATAAATTAGAATATTTGTACTTCATTAGACTTGCAGCTTCCGGCTCTTTTTTAATAACTTTCGAACCAATATAGTTAGAGTAATGAAATTTTGACACGTGATCAAAGAGATTTTAGGTTCTAACATACTTACTTTTCAAGAAAATTCGTTATTAATTTTCAAGGATATAAAGGATTAAAATTTTCAAAGGACCTTTTTCATATCCTTTTTTTACAAATATATAAAAGATCAGCTTAATTTAAATTTTTGAGCCTTTCCTCTTTCATTTGATATACATATCGCCATATTCTAACGAGGTTAAGTATTTTTTATATTTCTTTTTATTTTTTAACCCCTTCAAAATTTTGAAGTCCTTTTAAAAGGACAAAGGATGTAGAAATGAAAAAGTGAGTACGCAGTATTACTAAGTTTGGTCTCTAGTTTCACGCCTATATGGATTTTTTCCAGTGTGAAAAATGCTGTCGCACGTTGTAATGGTTAAATAAAATCAAAAAGTGATATTTTGTATTTTTCCATAAATATTAAATAATTTTTCTGTGATTAAAAAATATTGATACAAAATTTATTGAACCCGTTTAAAGCTAAAATTGTTCAAAAGTAAACTAGCTCTA
This sequence comes from Melieria omissa, assembly GCA_963971225.1. Lineage (NCBI taxonomy): Eukaryota > Metazoa > Arthropoda > Insecta > Diptera > Ulidiidae > Melieria > Melieria omissa. The sequence continues at coordinate 95,385,836 of OZ020269.1, forward strand.
GAATGTCCAAACACTGTCTGGAACACTTCTTAGGCAAATTTTTCATGATTTAAATACTAAAAAGTAATATCGAGACACAGGTTAAAATTCGGAGTCGAAAGGGTTAATGCCCACATATTAAGTACAATAACAGTTAATGGTGATTTCTGGAATATCGCACATTGCTTCAAATAATAACTTGAAAATTTAAGTACTACTAAGAGAAAATAAACTTATATAAAAACTAGTTCATAGAAAATAGGGTTTTTTCGGCAGTAATTTATGGTTTATAAGTTGAGTCAACTGGTCTCAAAGTCTTTATGAGTTCGAAAACTTTCTACTTAAATATAAAATACCCTGTTCCAATAGAAGTGTATGTTCCGATGATCTAAAATTTAGATTCTAAATACTCATTCAACTTCTTCATGTAGCAAAATAATAAACATATGTTTTGCAGTATTGAAAACGTTTCGTCTGGCAACGCCAATTTTTCAATTTGTTTTATTTTCTCTCCGTGTCTGACATTTGACTCGGCTACCCCCGGCAACGATTAGCGGCTATTCTGATTTCTTGAAAGGTACAAAAATTTGGCAAAAATCAATTTCAATTTTTCAATTATTGCAACTTAATGATTTTCAGTTTTTCTCCTAACTAAAGAGCAAAGGAAATAGTTCGAAATGTTCTCGTTGACGCGTAGTGTCTCGAATGCAGCAAAGTAAGTAAATGCATTGGCAGAAAGTAGATTACATAAATGAAGTACCGCTGTGTACATACTATACATACGTACATACATACATAAGTAGAACGGAATTTTAAGATTTTGCATTTTCAGAGCTGCCGTACGCGGTGCGCACTCCCTGCCGAAACTTCCCTATGAGTACACTGCACTAGAGCCCATCATCTCCGGCGAGATCATGGAGCTGCATCACAAAAAGCATCACCAAGCTTATATTAACAACTTGAATGCTGCCGAAGAGCAGCTGGCTGAAGCGACGGAGAAAAACGACGTCAGCAAAATCATTGCTTTGGCACCGGCTTTGCGCTTCAATGGCGGCGGCCACATCAACCACTCCATCTTTTGGATGAATTTGACTTGCAAAAGGACAAACCCCACGGATCAGCTGAAGTGCGCTATTGAAGAGCAATACGGCAGCTTGGATGCGTTCAAAAAAGAAATGACCAAAATCACAGTGGCTGTACAGGGCTCCGGCTGGGGCTGGCTGGGCTATAACAAGGGCAGTGGCCAATTACAGATAGCCGCCATGAGCAACCAGGATCCTTTGCAGGCCGCCACCGGTAAGCAGCGCTCTTCGTTGAATTCGAATAATTGATATGCTTTGAGTTTGGGTTCGTAGGTTTGGTGCCATTGCTTGGTATTGATGTCTGGGAGCATGCCTACTACTTGCAATACAAAAATGTGCGCGCTGATTACGTTGAAGCCATTTGGGATATTGTCAACTGGGAAGATGTCTCGATGCGTTTCAAAGCTGCGTCTAAGAAGTAAAGCAACGCGGGCGTTACTTTAGTCTGTGTGTTGTCATATACATATAATTTAAGTAATGAACATAATTTCGAAAATTTTTAAACGATGCGCATTTGCATTGCGTACAGAAAAGAATGCGTTTCGGACCATCAAATTTTAAGTGTACTGTACGCCTATTGTGCGCATAATATTATTGGCTTAGCCTTCTTCAATAAACTATGAATAAATACAATTAAAATTTGAATAGAGCTTGTAAATAGAATATAGAAAGGGTGGCCTTTAATAAGTGTGTAGTACAAAAAAGTACTAATGTGGAATCAATATTTGACTAAATCTTATTTGAAGATACACAATTCCTGACAGAAGTCTTTTGCCACAGTCTTGGACCCAACCCATCTGTTGGCTATGCCCACTATATCTTCATAGTCCCGAACAGGTGCTAAATTTTTTTGATACAGAGGAAAAGAAGATGAAGAAAAGAGAAAAGAATAGAAACATAAAAGGAATTGATTAAAATTTTTAATTCTACGACTGAATAAATTTGTATTTGAATTTCCATTCTTATCAGACCGAAGAAAATTCTCTCATCTGGCAACATGAAATCTGCAACACTGTTTTTCGCTCTCTCTTTATTTTATGCTCTTGCAAGAAATTTGCTTATTTTTGACAGTTTGTTATTGTTCCCTATTCGCTTCTATTGACACTTCGATATGATGAATCACAAGAATAAAAACAAAATAATGAAAATTGGCGTTCCAATCAGCTGTTCGAATTGAACTGATGGAAAAAAGTGTATTGGAAAAACGAAACCAATTCGGAACCTGCGCTCTGGTTGCGGAAAATTCGTGTTGTCATCTAATCGCAGGCGCAGACTTTTCCACAATTTCCACCGTTTCCACGAACCGAAACGAACGAGCGATTTTTCCGCATTCGGACAGACGGAGTTTTCTTGCCAGCGCGTGCAGTTTCTCGCTCTGAACATAACCGCTGATGGTTTTTTGCCTATTTTTGTTGGAAAATTTTACAAAAAATTAATTGTTTGAAAAAAAGCACATTTCGAAAAATTGCAAATAGTGAGAGGTGTATAAAGTGAGAGTTTTATTAAATTGTTTAAAAACATTGCATAAACAGTGAACAGAATTCGTTAAAGTGAGACAGGCCGAAGTTTATTTTTGTGCGTAAAAAGTTTATCGGAACATTGTCTGGCGGCTGCAGACATTTTTCAAAGGACCACTGCACATCAACACATTCTTGAACTCCACTGATCAAGTGGAAAATTTCGAGTAGCCGTTTTTCTGGTGAGTCAACTTTATGATTGGCGTCAATTTCTATTTTTATAAGTTTTTTCTTAATGCCCGACAAGTGGCGAAACCGTCACTGCGACGTTGCGGAGAATTGGTGAAAAATCAATTTTCCGCAAGGTGGTTCTATTCACAATCGGCTCAACCGAAGCCGCTGCCTGTGCGGCGCGTGCGGAATGGGTGGATTGGTGGGGCGCGCTATAGCGCGCTGCAGTGTCGGTCTATTTCCAGCACCGTCAAGTTTTGTTTGCTGCATTTGCAGCCGAAAGAACACTTAGCAGGGGTCTAATAGCTCATAAGTACAGAAGAGGAACACACACCACAACTCAATAATATTATTTATGAGTTGTTTAAATTGATTTCCCATTCAATTAGTGTGGCGTCCGGTAGAACGAAAAAACCACACCACATGTCAGGCTACTCTTTGAAGTTGGTGACTTTGTTCATCGGCTCAACTGACCACAATATCAGTTTACTGCCTGTTCTGCGTCATGGATAACAACGCATTATGTGTGGGTTGAAAATTATTCCAGAGTTCTTGCAGTGAGGGATTTAGTTGCATTTTTACATGAGATAAATTGTTGTTGTTTTTTTCAATTGGCTGTTGTTATCTCGTGGGCTGCACATATTCCTCTCCGTTATCAACAACGTCTGCGCTTTTGCATTTATCTCTGTACACAGTGCGACTCGAATTTATATTTAAGTATGAATAATTCAAGTGGGGCTAATGTAATAAGCATAACTAAATATAGTAAAAATTAATTAAAAACTAAAATAATAAATATTAAAATTATGAAGTAATATATTTTTATATACTTAAAAAAAATAATAAATAATAATAATAAAATAAATAACTAATAATAAAATCTCCACTCGATTTTGTTGGTTTGAGTTCAGGTTATGTTTGTCTGCTTTCATTGTTGTTGAGGCTTTCATTTTGTTGTCATTTTAACCCCAATTCCCAGAAGCGACCCTCAGAGTCTCACTAAAGATTTCAAATGGTGATAAATCCAAAAGACTTTTGATTTCTTTTTTATGTAATCCTCTAGTGGAATGTAGGAATTATAAGTTAAATTTATAAATTTAACATTTTAGACAGATTTTGTACTTTTTCAACAAATATTTTCAGTAATTTAACTCACATAAGCCTGACAGTCTCACTTCTGGGATTACGTTACTTTTAAAACTGTGGGAATTAGGGTTAAAATATCTCGTTCTAAATTTCAAACAGTGGCGCTCAAGTCCACTTTTATCTAAGTATTCAATCAATTATATATATATGGCTTGAATATTTTGCAAATGAGTATCTCAAGCATTTGTTGGTAAAAGCCTAAGAGTTTTGTTTATTAGTGGACACTAGGCATCGCAATCCCGGGATCCCGGACTTTTTCCAGTCCCGAAAATCCCGGGATTCAAATCTTTTAATCCCGGGATTTTCGGGATTGCAAAAGATGCTTCAAAGTTCAAATGAAATAAATTTAAAAGCACAAAAACCCAATTCCTTATCTGAAGGAGGAGGGAGGGGATAGAGGGCGTCTTTTGCAAACGGCTTATAATTGTTTACTAAGCATTCAACCAGCAAGTGTTGAATCTGAAAGATGTTTTCTCTCAGCAGGGCTTATTTGCAATAAATTTCGCTCTAGATTAGAGGGCAAAACATTTAATGCCTTAGTATTTTTAAGATCTCAGTTTTTAGTTAATCACAACGCTTAACTTTTTTATCGAAATAATCGAAGTAAAACTAAAAGTATCAGGTGTACAAGTAGAAAACCGCCGTTTTCCACTGGGTGGTGCCACCTTTGGAAATCGGTGAGAGAATTCCGATCAGAAACATCACATGGCAAGCTAAGATATCGGTTAACAACTCCACATCATCTCGCTTGTTTATTCTTATTGTCCATTTTTTGTTGGTGCGTGAAGATGTCGAAATTTGAACCGAATAAGCGTCATTTGCGGGAGATTTTGCTTTTCGCGTTTCATTCGAAAAAATCTGCAGCTGAAGCGCGTCGAATGATTGTAGCAACTTATAGTGAGTCGTGTATCAGTGAAAGAACGTGTCGAGAATGGTTCGTGAAATTCAAAAATGGTGATTATGACGTGAAAGACAAGGATCGGCCGGGTCCCGTGAAAAAGTTTGAAGATGCAGCTTTGGAGACTCTGTTGGATGAAGATTCTTGTCAGACGCAACAAGAACTCGCGGATTCTTTGGGTGTGACTCAGCAATCCATTTCCCTTGCTATACGCAATAAAGCCTCAAATTATGAAAAAAACGGCGGTTTTCTACTTGTACACCCAATACTAACAAATTGACTATTTTATTTTTTTTATCAAATATGCGTATATATGTAAGCTTTATGATACATTTGATGCAAAGCAATAAGTTATGTTTAAGTGTCATTTTTGGATAAAACAAAATGTTATCAAACTGAAGTTAAATGTCAAATGAAAAACTTTTAAGTTAAACAAAATGTTGTCAAGGATGACTATGTTTATTTATTTGATTTAAATTTAAACTGACAATTTTGAATGTAATTGACAACTGATTGTAAATGACAACTGGATTTTGGTGATGTGCCGCGCACAACCAACCACTTCGACGACTCAACACCGACTGCCTCCCTTTCCGCCTTACAATGTGATTAAATTCAAGATAAAAAATCTTAAAACTACCCCAAATGTGATTAAACTGTGTCCATTTTTATGGTAAATATATTATAAACAAGTATTTATGCAATTTGGTAAAATTGTTTTATTTAAAAAATTTGTTATTTGAATCCCGGGATTAAATCCCGGGATCCCGGGATTTGACTTTTCAGTCCCGAAAATCCCGGGATCGCAAAATGGCAAAAAATTGCGATCCCTAGTGGACACCTACAATGTTTCACTGTCGTACAAGACTGGGAATTTCACACAAGCGGACAGTGTTGTTTTGGCGAATTCCCAATAATAATATAGAATAATGAAATTTTGACACGTGATCAAGGAGATTTTGGGTTCTAACATACTTACTTTTCAAGAAATTGCTACATAAATTTTCAAGAATTTAAAGGATTAAAATTTTCAAAGCACCGTTTTCATATCCTTTTTTACAAATAGATAAAAGATAAATTTTATTTAAATTCTTGAGCCTTTCCTCTTTCATTTGATATACATATCGCCATATTCTAACTATGTTAAGTATTTTTTATATTTTTTTTATTTCTTATTCCGTTCAAAAGTATGAAGTCCTTTTAAAAGGACAAAGGATTTAGAAATGAAAAACTGAGTACGCAGTATTACTATGTTTGGTCTCTAGTTTCGCGCCCATATGGATTTTTTCCAGTGTGAAAAAATGTTTTCATTTTTGTCCCACGGTGTAATGAGGACCACAAGCATCAGTTAGTGGAATTAGCTACTTTGTGGACGTCTGAACCCTCTATGGTTTCAAGAATACATTTTTTTATTGATCCTTAGAATAGTTTGAAGTTTTAGGAAAAATACAAAATTAATAAATTGAATATTTAAGTTTAAAGAAGAGCAGTATATACGTTTTGTTAATGCTATATCTTGACAGTAAAGGAAGAAGAAGCAGACAAATTAGATAACTTTTTAATTTGACGTTTTCTTTTAATTTTTGTAATTTCGACTGAAGTAAATGAAGAAATATTTAAATTTTCGTTAGGCGTAAAAAGTTTTATGTTTAACCCTTTCGCTATTTTGTTGCCATATAACAACATGCTACTTTGTGGACGTCTGAACCCTCTGTGGTTTCAAGAATAAATTTGTTGTTGGTCCATAAAATAGTTTGAATGTTAACCCTTTCAGTTACAATGTCCAATATATTGGACTACAGCCCATACAATTCATACAGAAGGGGTTTATTTTCATGTCGAAAAGGGTTAAGGAAAAATACGAAATTATTAATTATTAATAATTATAATTATTTTCTTAATGGTATATCTTGACATAGTAAAGGAAGAAGAAGCAGAAAACGTTAAATAACTTTTTAATTTGACGTTTTTTTTTTTCAATTTAGATAATTTTTTTTTTAATTTTGGCTGAAGAAATGTTCAGATTTTCGTTATGCGTAAAAAGTTTTATTTTTAAGTAATTATCACAGCCACAACGATGTGGTTGGTCTCACAGAAAAACACTCTAAAATACAGGGTCCGAGTATAAAATTTAAAATATTTCTTATGGAATGTTGCTAATACAACCAAATAGAAGTCAAAACCGTGAAATTTAAAATTTCAACTTTCCCCAGTAAAAACCTGTAGCGCAAGGGTTAAGCAGAAAAGTTGCAGAAACATATTTTGTAAACAAAATAGGATTATTTCTAAAAGACATTTCTTAAAAGTCATCTGTAATGAGAATTAATAACCTCAATTGTTGATCTTCTTAATTAATGCACTTTTCTATGTTTGAAATATTTTTACTTATACTAGTAATACTGCTTAATAGGGGCTTAATAGGGCTAAATAATTATATACATATTAAACATCTACAAACGTTTCCCCGTTTAAAAAATTTCCTATTAACCTTTAATAATGCCATGAATTTTGGGCTTTATCATTAAAAACTTAAACAAATAATTCGTCATTGAAAAAAAAGGACGAGCTTTAGATGCCATAATGGGTTACAAACACATTTCACAACCACTTTCATTCTCAGTTACAAACACCTATAAAATAAAAACAAACAAAATAAAAACTTTGTCAGCATTAATATTTTAAAATCTATGCATCGGTCACACCCTTAATCCCAGCGAATCGATTACCAGTTGTGCTTCAAACTTTCATCAAAATAACTTTTGCATATTTTTAAGCGCACTGCTGCAGCCATTGTGAGTCGTCATAATCCAGATCACACTAATTGTGTCACTGGCAATTCCTCGCATCGCCAACATCGTCATTAACATCCGGCAAGCGTCTGCGCTGCGGTCGACAACTTGTCTTGTGGCTAATGCCGGCGCTGTCGATGCCAATGGTGAAGGTGCAGCGCTGCTGGAAGGGTTAGCTAGAAGGTTAAGAGTCACCGCTCAATGTCACGCACACACGCTCTCACGCACACACACACACACAAACACAAACACACGCACCCAAACACAGCCAAACACTCTTTCTGCCGCTTCCACTCATTTTCAAGGGTAAGCCATAATGGTAATGGCGGCAACAACAACAACAAATTAATTTTATGAGCAGTTTAATTAAACAAAACTGTACAAACTGCAGTCAAAGTGAACTACAACTGAACAACACACTTGAAAAATCGATTAGCTGGAACAACAGAATGTACAGATAAATGACTATAACAATAACAACAACAACGAAAACAGCGCACAAGATGAATGACAAAGCAGCCAAGTGCTTTTAGACCGAAGAACACACACACACAGAACGACTCGCCCTAATGCCAGTCATTGCAATGCAACGAGACAACACATCCCTGTGCAGGATTATCGACTCAATCGAGTTGTCCATATGCTGCAATGTGCGGCGCATAGGGACGCAACAACAACAGCAACAGCACATTCGTCGAAGCTGCTTGTAGCGATTATTTATAGCAGCCGCCTACAAGCGGCATCCGCTGCCTCTGCTGTTGTTGCTGCTAACGCGCTGCTACACCACAACCACCACCAGCAACAATGGAATGGCAGTGAAATGCCAGCAACCGAAAGCACTCATCGCAACCGGATTGCGGCTTCATCACTGCCGCCCTGCCGCACGTCACTTGCTGATTACTTGCCATGCACCCGTCCCCATTGTCATCGTCGCCATCACCGGCACCGGTTGGTGGCTATGCCAACTCGCCGGTGCGTAAGCAACACAACTTTTTTAATGTCGGCCATCGTGCTGATGCTTGATTTAATTTTATCTGCAAGGCACTCTGCAGTTTTTTATTTATCTCTTTCATCAACAGCGCCGGCGCCTCTGACCCCAACCACGGTGGGTGTCGTTGTCTGACTGGTGGTTGGTGCGTCGATGATGTTTGCCAACGGAATTGGCAAATTTCAAAATGAAATATTTGCTGGGCACCTAAACGCGCCGAGCCAACAGAGAAATGCCTACAATTTTTCTTTTTATTCTCGATGTTTCTTATATTATTTATTGGCATTCCTCATCAATTCTCAAATGTCACAGAGCAAACAGACGAATGCAAATGGCAAATGTTAATTTTAAATATTTGGTATTGACTTCGATAGGTTTTGGGGATCAAATTTAAACATGTTTTTTTTTAATTTTACAATTTTAATTCATTGGTTTTTAAAATTAAATTTACTATGAAGCCCAGCAAATGAAAGCAGTAAAGACCACTTGAAGAAAATTATTTTTATATTAAAAAAGTTTTCAGCCAAGTATTGTTCTACCAATTTTCTAGGCATAAAACATAATGTTACCCTCATAGAACTTCTGTGATTTCTGCCTGAAAATCTCTGATAAGTAGTTTTCACAAGGTTTTTTGAATGTACCTTTTTTTAAGGATCCTTTGAGATAGATCCTACACAATTCGAGTTATATGGCGAATGTATCGACACTCCTTGTCCAAGGCTTCTAAATTTTTGGGCAACCACCAACGTTGTATGAAATTTGGAAGACAGATTTTTTTCTTCTGAACAACTTGGATTGCTTTTTGAAAATCTTTTTTCAATCTGCTTAACTACTGAAAGTAGAGTTCTGAAGTAATGGTTTGGCTAGGCGGTAGCAGTTCATTATGCAAAGGACTCTTCAAATTGCAATAAACATCGCTTTCCTTGTGGTCAATCCTGGCTTTGTAACAGTTTTGACGACATCATCTGACTACGATTACAATTTTTTCAGTAGTCAGTCCAGTCAGTCCAGGTCGATTGGCCCATTGTGTTACCCACACGGAGTTGTCCTCCTAAACAGTAATTGGTACTCGAGCAGGTAACGAGTACCAGTTAGTGACCTTGACATGTATGATCCACTTTTTGTTATCCATAATGATTCTGTTCTAAATTGGCTCAATTTTGTTTCGTTTGGGTGAGTCACGACTTGAATCAGATGAGTCAACTTAAATGAAAAATTAAATTTATCTTCTAAGTTAATTTCGTTCGGCCAGACCAAATTTCATATTTTTTACGGATTTATTGATCTTTAAAGTAGGGTCTGACCGAATATTTGGTTTCGGTTTCGGTTTCGGCTCGGCCCAAATAAGTGGTTTATGTTTGTTCGTACTTAAAGCAAAATTCGTTTGTTGATATGGTTCCTATGGTGGTTTTATTTCAAATAGAAAGGTTCGGTTCCGGTTTCGGCCGAATATTAAAACAAACCGAAATTCGGTTTCGGCCCAAAAAAGTTTCGGTCGGAAACTGCTTAAAAGTGAATATTACTAAAATAAAGAAATTAATGAAATTACTTGTATGGAATATTTGTTATCATTAGCCTAAAAAGTTATTGATTGACATGTCGATATTTTGTTGTCATATGGCAACATGCTACTTTGTGGACCTTTTATGGTTTCAAGATTAATTTTTTTTGATAGTACATACTTAGAATCTTTAAGGTAAGGTCCCATGATTGCCGCAAATGCGCCGATTTGTCGGCTCAAACTAGCAAAAAGAAATATCGCACCGAAAGATTTCAAAGGTAGGTCACACGATTGACCGAATCGAAAAAAAATGAAAGAAAATTGAAAAAATTGAAATAAATTCTCAAAAAATTTCAAAGCACCGACAAAATTGTCGGCCCCTATGGTTGGTGCTCGAGTTGCCGACAAAATTCGGCTCAATTTTTAGTTTTTTTGTCTGGCTTCAACTGTTCACACGATTGGCGTTACAGTACCGATTTCGTTCGGCGGAACAGGAGGCAGATCGAATATTTTTTACTTTTGCGCCGAAACCGATTCGGGTTCACACAAATCAAATGCAAAGATTTTTGTTTAATGCGTAAAATTTCTACGCATTGCGGTAATCGTGAGACCTTACCTTTAGAATAGTTTGAAGTTTAAGGAATAATGCGAAATGAATAAATTGAACATTTTAATTAAAAAGAAAAATTTACACTTTTTTGGAACTTGTTATCTTTACATAGTTAAGAAAACCAAAGATTTTAAATTTGGCTTTCCACTTTAATTCAGATAAATTTTAAAAAAGCTGAAGAAAATAAGATTTATTCGATTTTTATATCGCCAGCATTCCTGAAATCAAACATTGCAGTTCCAATATTTGGCAGATTTAAGCGCAAAGGTTTAATATGTAAATATATAGCAAGAAGTTTGCTAAACCCTCAATTGGGTATAGATTTTTTTTACCAGCTACATATGGAGCGCAAATTATTCGGCGTCTGTAAACACATGTGCGACGCCTTTGCGGCATATAACATATCATTATCGTCGTCCGAATTCTAAGTTGAGTTGCCAACTATTTTGTCTGTTGAATTACGCGACAAAAATCAACAACATGTCTGCAACAGCAAAACAAAGCCAAACAACTAAAAATTATATAGGGTCTTCCAACAAGAGGTGTTATTTTGAATTACCCGGTATTTCGGTAGCTGTCACTTTTGAAGCTTTTATTCTTTAACATTTGACAAGTAGAAACTACGCCATTACTAAAAATGATGATTAATTCTCTCTCTTGCTACACGTTAATTAAAAAGGATGTCCCAGTAGACAAATGCAAGCGTGTCAATTTCAAACTGGGCGTCTCTTCGATTTATTATCAGAAATTGTTAAATCCGCTATTATGGCCAGCCAACGTGAGAGTAAAGCCGTTTAAGTTTTTTCAAAAGCAACCAGCTCAACAACAACAAATTTAACATTAAACAATTGCAATGATAATGCCAATTGCAACGGTGTTCTTAATGTATATTACCACAACACTTCGGGCTTAAGAACAAAGTCAAATATTATTCATCGCTTTAGTACAGAAGAGTCTTATGATGTCATCGTGATTGTGGAGACCTGGTTAAATTCGGGCTTCTATGAAGGTGAATTCTTTGATCTAAATTTGTATGACGTGTTTCGCAAGGACCGGGACTCGGCTAAAACTGGCTGTCTGAGAGGAGGCGGTGTTCTTATTGCTGTAAGAAGAAAGTTCCGTGCGTTTTTAGTTAATCTCAGTAATGGCGATTTGTTGCTTGACCAATTGTGTGTCTGCATAAAGGGTTCGAAATCATATGGCTCTTTATATTTAATTGTTTCATATATTCCGCCTAATAGTAATTTTGATTTATATAAGGCACATGTGGATAATGTAATTACTCTAGCTGTTGATAATTTAAATGATAACCATCTTTGCGTGCTGGGTGATTTTAATCTCTGCAATGTTAGATGGTGTAGCAATTCTAGTTATTCGGGTCTTATTCCTACTAATATAGTTACTAGTCAGGAATCATTTTTTGTTGACAGTTTCCTTAGCTTAAATCTAAAGCAAATTAACTGTTTTCTTAATCATTTTAACAGACTGTTAGACCTTATTTTTGTAACGGATAATATTAACTTTCTTATATCTAAATGCACTTCTCCAATTTCCGATGCAGGTATTCACCATATCCCTTTAGATATTAAGTTAAAGTTTTATGAGTTCGCAACTGCATCGCCTATTGATGAAACTGCTTTCAATTATGCATCCTGTGATTTTTCAAGTTTAAATAACTCTCTTCTAGACTTTAGATGGGATGAATTATTTTTGGGCTTGGATACTCACAGTTGCTTTGCTACCTTTAAGAAAATAATGCGTGAATTTTGCTTAGACAATATATCGTTAAAAAAGAGGCGTGCGTATAAATCTCCTTGGTATAACAAAGACCTTAAGAAACTAAAAAATCTCAAAAATAAGTATCTAAAAAAATTTAAATTAACTAACATTCAGTCATTCTTTGTTAAACACCAACATTACCATAAGGAATTTAAATCTTTAAATGACTACCTTTATAAAAATTATATTCGTAGCACTGAAAAGAACATTAAAGTTAATCCGAAATCGTTTTGGAGTTTTGTGAACTCAAAAAAATCTTGCTCAAGTATACCTACATCCGTAATGCTTGATGATAAATTTGCTAGTACCCCTGCCGAAGCAGCTAATTTATTTGCCGATTTCTTTATGTCTAATTATTATGTCTAATTATGTTCCAGATGACGGGCAGTTCCATGATTTTTCTTCTGAAATATCTTCCACTCTTAATTTTGGGGCTCTTCATATTTCGTCGGAAGACATTGTAAAGGGAATGCTTTCCCTTAAACCTTCTTCGCGTACAGATGCTGATGGGCTGTCGGCTATCCTATTCAAAGGCTGTCCAGCGTTAGCAATTCCTCTTGAGATGATTTTTAATAAATCCTTATCGTCAGGTATTTTCATTGACGACTGGAAGTTAGCTACTATCACACCCATCTTCAAAAGTGGAAGTAAAAACGATGTTCGGAACTATCGTCCAATTTCGAAATTATCTACTACCTCAAAACTGTTTGAATGTGTTGTTAAAGAGAAGATCTATTTTGCGGTTAAATCTTTAATCTGCCCGAATCAGCATGGATTTGTGCCGGGTCGGTCGACAGTTTCTAATCTTGCAGTTTTCAGTGAATTTTGTACTTCTTCATTCTCAGCTGGTTACCAAGTCGACTGCATTTATACAGATTTTTCAAAGGCATTTGATAGAGTTTCCCACAAAATCCTAATAAATAAGCTAGCTTGTTTAGGTTTTCATTCATCGTTCTTAGAATGGATTGCATCGTATTTATTTGAAAGACGTTGTGTGGTTACTATTGATGGTGTAACTTCGGACCCTTTTGTAGCTACTTCAGGTGTTCCCCAAGGGAGCATTCTAGGACCTCTATTATTTGTCCTTTTTATCAATGATATTAGCAATTGTTTTTCTTTTTCGAACTATTTGCTTTACGCTGACGACCTGAAAGTTTTTACAATTGTCAAGGATTCAACGGATGCAATAAATCTACAAAGTGATTTGAATGATTTGCATTTATGGTGTTTGAAGTCGGGTCTTTCTCTGAATATAAAAAAGTGTTTTCACTTAACTTTTTCGAGGCGTCAGAACGTTTTTTCATCACGTTACTCTATTGCTAACTGGGCGCTACAGAGCGTAGTTGATACTAAGGATCTCGGAGTTATGTTTGACTCTAAGTTTTCCTTCAATAATCATATTAATTTTATTCTTTCGAAATCGTACTCTATTCTTGGCTTTATTCGGCGTAATACCGCTGAGTTTTCTGACCCATATACCTTTAAGTGGCTTTTTACGGCACTTGTTCGCCCTCACTTGGAATATGCGGTAATAATTTGGAGACCATATGACCAACTGTCGATAGGTAGAATTGAACGCGTTCAAAAAGTTTTCCTCAAGTTCGCATTGCGTTCGTTGCGGTTTGAAGCCCCTGTTCCGTGCTATGGTTCACGGCTAAAACTTATTAATTTAAGCACTTTAGAAAAGAGAAGGACAGTTCTTTCTTTATCGTTTACTTATAGTGTAATTATCGGCGTCATTGATTGTCCAACTTTACTTGAGCGGATAAGCTTTAATGTTCCACAAAGAAGTCTTCGATTTGTTTACCCTTTTTATGGTGAGCACTTTAAAACTAAATTTTCAAGTAATGCACCGATTTCTCGAGCTCTTCGTGAATTCAATGCATTATCTATTTCTCATCAGCTAGACTTTTCTTTGCCTAAATCGGCTTTTATTGAAGCTCTTAAATTAATAGTTTAATTCATTCATTATTTAGTTTGTAAATGTACATTGTATGATTTGCTTAATTTGTACATTATATGGATTTGTTATTATCATTACCTTTTAAGTGATCTAGTCTGTAAGGTACTTTGTACTGTAGACTTATAATAATAAATAAATAAAAAATGGAACGATACACGCTTCAACAACGCATTGAAATTATTTAAATTCACTACAAAAATGGTGAAAATCTTGCAGTCACAGTTCGCAAAACTAAAGCATTTTTGGGTCGTCGTGAAACACCTTGTCGGACCACAATACACAAATTGGTGGAAAAATTCGAGCTGTTGGGACAAGTTAGTGATGTGAAGAAGGTGTGAAGATGTGAAGGTGCGGTTTATGGTCCGGCGGGGTCATTGGACCTTACTTTTTCGAAAATGAGGTTGGATCAACAGTTACGGTGAATGGATTGCGCTATCGAGAGATGATTAATTTTTTATGGTCGGAGTTGGATGGTATTGATCTGGACAACGTTTACTTTCAACAAGACGGTGCTACGTGCTACACAAGCAACGAAACCATTGCTCTTTTAAAAAGTTTCCGGACCGTGTTATCTCTGGAAGAGGTGATCACAATTGGCCACCGAGATCTTGTGATTTAGCACCTTGCGACTTCTTCCTTTGTGGCCACGTGAAAGATAAGGTGTACGCCAACAGCCCAGCGTCGATTCAAGGCCTCAAAGATAGAATTCGTGAGGCTATCAAGGACATAGGGCAGCCACTTTGCGATTTGGTTATGGAAAATTTCATGAAAAGGATATGTGGTGGCCATTTGGCTGATGTTGTTTTTCATTATTAACGGCATACCTTCCTCTTTATTATGAAATAAACATCCGATCATTTATCTCAAAAAATTGAATTTTTCTTTTAATACCAAAATTACACCTCTTGTTGGAAAACCCTATACTATAAAAAGTGAAATACTATAAAAAATGAAATTCCTAAAAAGTAGTCAGGCGTGGGCGTCACGTAATAGAGAAAACGAATAGATGCGGCGTTCGCGGGTTGAAGCACAGAAGGCAGAATTTTACAACGTCGCATTAAGTTACGTTAATCTAAACATAATCTTTGTGTAACCTATAATCAGACTACTGTGGCGTCGTGCATATGTGTATATATGTACATAAGTGTGGGCAGTGGCGCACTTGGGGGTGGAGCGGAGGGTTTTGAGGGTTCAACCCCCCAGATACTAACATTACTTGGGGAAAAATATGGTTTCAAATGGAATTGAGCTCAAAAGTTGTACGCAAAACCCCCCAAAAATGAAATTCTGTGTGCGCCACTGGTTTTTTTTTGTATGTGCAGATGTGTGCACGTGTGTGCATATGGTCTGCGTGCGTCTAAGGTTAAGGGTAAACATGGCAGGCGAAAAGATGGATTGTTGCTGTCTTGTGTTCGCATAAATAAGTACACAACTTTGCCATAAGCACTACGCAGTGGTTGTTATTGTTGTTGTTGCTGCTGGTTGAAATGCGCACTGCCAGAGCGTTTGCTGCACCGTGTACCATGTCCCATGTGTATTCTACCTTATAGGCGCATTTTCTTTGCCACATTTTCCTCTTTCATATTTTTGCAAACCGTGACAATTTTTATTGCGTCGCATTGTTGTTGTTCCTTTGTTAAAGCGAAACAGACAACATTCTTAAGTAATTGATACGAAAGTTGGGATTTGTGCGGTGCATGTGAACGTGTGCGTGTGCAAATATTGAACTGTTGCAGCAATTTATCTTAATTTATTTTTCCTCTACGCTTGTTCATGTGTCTGTGTGTGTGCGCGCCGTTGTTGTCATATTTGCTTTGCTATTGCGGGTCCCGCATACGCCTAGTTGGCCGGTGTGAGTGTGCGCCACAGTGTGGGTGTTTGAGTGTACTCGTGTGACGTCAAACGCACAGTTGTCTTCTCTGTAATAATATAAATACAACAATAACAAACATAGAACCTTCGAAAGTTCATTCGGATCGACTTGGTTTAATGTAGAAAATGAGCAACGGTGCTTACAAAATTGTTGTTGCATGACGAACAAATACGACAGTCGAAAAGTTTGGCGTCAGTTTTTGCGCGTAGCCAATGTCTGCAAGTTGAAAAATTTGCATAAAATCATTAATGCTGTCAGGAATAATAATACCTCGTCAGAATTGACAGAAGATTTGTCTGGATCACAGGACAAAATAATTTATTAAGATGACGTTGTGAGCTATGAGATGAGGTGCGAGTTCAAAGTTCAGCATAAATAATTAAGATTGTATTAACTGACGGAAGGTCACAGTGTTTTATGATTTTGTATATTTTGTAAAGGGTTTTTGTGTGAAATATACATGTGAAATGTGATAATATCAAACTATCAGATAAGTCAACTATTATTCAAACATAACTTCTAATCAAAAATTGGACTATGAGAACTAATCGTAAATCATAATAAATCGTATACATCTCGTATAAATTGATTTGAGTTCAAAAGGTACTTAATAACTCTGCTCTCCATTCCTGAATTTTGCTGTTTCGATTCCCTTCTTACCTTCTGCTCTCTCCCCAAAAAATTGGTTTAAACTAGCAGAAATAAATGTAGACAAATAATAAAAATTAATTTACTTTACCCTGACATATTGTATGGTTTACTATTATTAACCCTCGGGGAACGCAATAGGTCAAGTAGACTCATACTTTTACTTTGAGCGAGAATTTTTGTTCATTGTTCAGTCCTCTCGGGAGCATAGGTCCTCTACAAGACATTGCCTTGTGTTCGTTACGTTAAGTGTTGGTTTTTTTACAGGGTGGGTCATTGGCCTTTCGAAGGTATTTCTAATTGATAAGGCTGCCATCTATCGCCGCTTAGAAATGGCGCCTCCGGTGTTGTGAGCTATCGCTCAAAGCGCCATCTATTGTGTTAAAGGAGGTGACAGTAGCATGGTTGGAGTCTTCGCTAAGCCGTTTTCTCCTATAAGGAGAAGCGCTTTTTACAGCCGCACAATGCGTGGGAGTGAGTGGAAAAGGATCGTCTAAGGGTCGGAATTTTTGTTATTTTGATGGGCTACGAAATATTTAGAAGATAGGAAAAATGAGAAAAGATGGAAGAATGAGGAACCAAGCACCAGGTAGGAGTCGAACCCAGGACCTCTATGATGATTGGCTAGTGCACACACGCTAGGCTACTTTAAGCGACATTACTTGTCTCAAAACCTGTTTTTCTCGCGACTTTTTTATGTTAGTAACTTCAGAAGTAACTTCTAAAGTAAAGGTTAATACGGCAATATTGCTGTAGATTGAAGGCTCCACCTTTCCACATTTTGTTTCTTTTGTTCTAATTTAAGGTCCAGTGGCGCACACAGTATTTTATTTTGGCTAAAAGAACTGGCTTCTCGTATTGCGCGGAACGATTTTTGAATGCAGCAGTGAGTTATGAAAAATTTGATGGTTTGCATATTGTTACGAAAATGAGTTCTCTTTAGGCTTATTTCGTATCTCTGGATTGTGTGAAAAATAAAACCACTTCAATTATTCAGCGCAAACGCAGTAAAAAACCGGCAATCACTTTATTTACAAATGTACACTAGTTTGTCTTTACACTTGCTACTACTTATTGGACTATTGCATGTTTCCCCTTTGCTTGCTCGAATCAGGCTCGACCTCCGCTGCACCCGGCTGTCTTTTATACTTGTCTGATTATTGCGCCGATTGTTCTCGCATATTTCAGTTGGACTATCTCTCGATCGTTCTCGCACATCCCATTACCATCGCGAGCCATCTTTGCCATATCGAAATTATAGCAAGTCTGCCGTACTCTAGCATGCCTAAAAGTATGCCCGTAAAAACATTCATGCATAGCACAGCGACAGCGTGCTCCATCGTTACAATATGTTGTTCCGTGCTATAATCTTTCATGGTGATTTGCCGTATAACACTTAACAATTTGACAACAAATTTTACAGATGTCACTTTAAAACATGGTTGCTATATCCTAACATATTGATTGTCCCTATTTAAAAAATTTCATGACGAATTAATTAATTTTGTTTCGTCTAAATTTAAACTATTGTACTCTATTCTCAATAGTAGATAAACACTTTTGTGTTCCAATCTTCCAGTGCGATTTTGTCTAAAAGGATATGTCAAAAGGATATGCTCTATGAACTCGTTCAATTAGTAGGTAATAAATTAGAATGCCATTTTGATGACGCTTCTTCGAATATGTCTACCCCACATGGGAGAGAAAGTAGGCATTGGAGCCAATCCGCATCGTCAAAATAGCACGTGATGCATCTCAGTCTTGTCTCAGATAAATAAGCTAGTGAGCTTATTAGAATGTTTAGTAGGAAATTTTATCTTTTCAATGCTAAGGTAGGGTAGCTGCATCAATATTCAAGTGCCTTCTTCGAATTGTGGGATCCCCTTTTGTGGCTTCAATTGGCCAATGACCAGTGATTACTGTCGTCAGCCTAGAGGTTTCCTATGAGAATTTAGCAACAGATCGCTTGTTCTACGCGTGTTGAACCGTGACCAAATCTGTTGAGTCACTCCGGAGAGATTTGGCCATCTATTGTCCGCTACCCGCAGAAAGTAATCCTGTATCTGTCTTTGCACTTAAAGGTGGCGACACTTGCTGGAAGTGAGCCCATAGGAAGTGAGCTGGAAGTGAGCCCATAGGAGATCCCACTCTGGTTAGTTTACCAGCAAAATCATTCCCATGAATGTCCACGTGACCGGGATTGTACTTCAGTCTTTCTGAATTTTTGGAGTGGTTCAAACTGCCAGCATCGATTCCAATTTCCCTTTAGCACATTTCAAAAGGGTGTAACAAATATTTTTTCATATTTGATATATTTAAATTGTTTGGCAATTTTGCAAATTGCAAATTTTGTTCATAATTTATATCGAACACTTGCGATACTTTGGCCTAATTCCAACAACAGTATTGAACGTATCTACACCATCCACTTTGAATTTGTCAACTTTTGCAACACAAAAATGCTGCACGTATTTAAAGCTTTCTTCGATAAACTTTGCCCTCGTTGCCATGAATTCGTAAATGAGCAAAACAAGGTGATAAATTTTTAATGTCCATTAAAATGGCCAACTCCGCTGCTGCTGTCTTAACCAGCTGTGTTGGGCCATTTTCAAAGTGGCGAATTCCTTGAACGCGCGACCACTTTACCTATGCCCACTCACCCCACTCAGTGCCACCTTCAATAGAAGCGATTTTTATTGCTTTTGTTGTTGTTATTATTGGTAAAACTCTCCGCTTCATTGCAGCCTTTTCCGGTTTTTCGCATTGACTGCTCTGTGGTGCGCTGCTGGTTGCATTCAGTGCACGCGGCTGCGGCTTCGGGCAATGATTTATTGCATTCTCGCTTATATTCTTAATGGCTTAGAGGCACTTCAAGGAGTTCGCAGTTCCGTTACGGCCGCCCTCGACCAACAACACTTTTGGGTCTCGCCAACAGTCAGCGTAGCGCTCGGTGTGGGTGCACTTTGCAAGTTGCAATTGCTTTCATTAGTTGTTGTTGTTACTCGTATTTGTTTGCTGTGGTTAATTGCAAGTTGCAAGTGCAGCGTTGCACGTTGTGGTTACTCGTTGCTGGTTGGGGGCGCAATATTTACTTTCAGCTCAAAGCGCAAGTTTCTTGCGTTGGCGTTTCTGTTCTTTTGGTGTTTTTACATTTGCAGTTACTGTTTTTTTTTCTATTTTTTTTCTTTTCAATTTGTGTGCGTAGAAAAAGTTTAAGTGGTTTTAATCGAAAAAGTTCATATTTACTGATGAAGTGATGTCTGCAGTGATTGATGCAATGAGGTCATTTACATATAACTGCTTTTGTTGTTGTTTTATTACTTTTAGAAGCATTAGTTACGGCAACTTATTTGTAGACAAAGTATTTTTTTCACGCATTTTCCATATTTTGTTGACAAGAAAGTGGCAACTTTTTGTAATGTTTTGACTACAAATTTTCGAAATTTCCGAACTGCTTTGTGCGTCTGCTGCATCTGTCGCCACAGAGGTTAAGCGCCGATTTGCCAATTAAGCAAACGCCGGCAATAAAGTTGCGAAAATGAGTCGGTAGCAGGCAATAAATAGCGTCGCAAGCGAAATACACTCACATTGTGTATGTGTGAGTGAGTCTGACGTCTTTGTGTGCATGTAGACGGCTATGAAATGGCTGAAACGCAAATACGTAAGCAGCATAATTTAAAAATAAGAAATTTCTGTAATTTTATATAAGAAGTGCGTTCGTTTCGTCGTCAGGGTTCTGCCTTTTCAGCTCGTTTTCGGGCGCTGTGTGAGTGTAGAGCATTTGTGTCTGTGTATATGTATATTGCATTGTCGTATTGTATTGACATGACTCATTCAGCCCTACACACACACGCATACACATTCACATACATACATACAATATCCATGAAATGAGCGCACGCTCCTCGCGTATCCTTGTTTCCTTCGGCAGCGCAGCCAAAATAATACTGTCGCCACTTGCTGTCGCTGCCACCCGCAGCCGCATCCCTCTCCCTGTAGTTTAGCGTTGGCTCATGCCTCATGCTTCATGTCTCGCTCCCGCTCA
Source organism: Melieria omissa (assembly GCA_963971225.1). Taxonomy (NCBI): domain Eukaryota; kingdom Metazoa; phylum Arthropoda; class Insecta; order Diptera; family Ulidiidae; genus Melieria; species Melieria omissa. Next base: position 95,406,825 of record OZ020269.1, read on the forward strand.
CTCACAGTGCAGTCACAGTAGAAAAGGTTACTTATACGCCACGTTGAGCGCGCAGCACCGAGCAACGCGAACCTCGAGCCGAGTGCTGACGAGCCGACGTGCACCGAATGCGCACCGAAACTTGCTGGCCGTGCGGCGCCAACAACGGTGCCGTGGGGCGGTGGCCGTTGTGCTGGTGAATCATGCTTTTGATTTTGTGGGCAGCACGCGGCCGAGCGGCAACAAGGACGCAGGACATGTTTGCGGGTAGCTGGCGCAGTGACGGAGGTGTTTGTTCCCTTGTTGCGAGCCTATCATTTGTATGGCTGACGCTAAGACCTCGGCGCGCAAATGAATGAAAAGCAACAACACTTCGAGCCCAGCAGGCAGGCAGAGGCCACAAACGCAACTACATACAAAAAATAATAATGAAAAAGTTGAGGGGGAAAAAAACGAATTGAGTTTTGCTGAGTGTGCGGTGGTTGTTATTTGTTATGTAGACAACAGTAGTTGTTAGTTAGTATAAGTTTTGGTGCCAAGAAGTCGGTGACGGCTGCTCTCGTGCCGTGTCCCGCGTGTGCTTTGTATGAGCGGCTCTCATGCGGCGTTTCCTTGCTGTCATTTCAATATGCTCGCTTTGTTTTAGGCACTTTTACCGCGTGCTGCCCCTACCACCTGTGCTTTGCTTTTGTTGTTTCCCATTCGCCACATAAAACATAAAATTTGTATCCCTACCAAACAAAAACTGTACAAGTACGAGTGCACTGGGAGCTAACGTGTGTGTGTGTTTGCATGTGTGTGCTTTGTTTTTGTTTTTCATTTGTGGCACACAAACATATGCCAAGGTGTGTGTTTGCGGCTGTTATCATAAGGCTGCCGTTCGCGCCCCTCCCCCAGCTGCTCTCGAGGGCTTTCCGGCTCATGTCGAAACACAAAAGCGAACAAGCCACATTCGCGCTGTGTCTGTTGCCTGCCTGGCTCGTTTGCTAGCCGGCTCACTCACTGACTGACTGACTGACTCACTGACGCGACCGTAGGTAATAATAGACTTGCATTTCATTTCGCTTGGCACACTCCACTGGCAGCTGTCGATTGTTGGTTGCTTCCCATTGTGGTTGCTGGTTGCTGTGGTTTTGCGGCCTCACTTGACGTATTTTTTGTTATTTTTTCGTCCGAGATTATAGAAAATATACTGTTATATGGTCGTATTTGGATGCGGTTGCTAATTTCATGCCCATAGCGCTCAATATGAAAGACATCCTGTCATTTGAGGCGCTGGTGAAGCACACTGGCGACGATATGAATGCTTCGGCAATCCGCAGTCAGGCATGAAGGACTGTCGTGAGATTGCACAGCAGTGCGGCAGTTGCTCGTGTGCAAAATTCTAAGATTAGTTTTCAATTACAATGGTCGAAAATATTGTACACATATGACTTGCTGTGGAAAATATGTAGTTAAAATTTTGAAAAGTTCAGCTCATCAAAAATTAACAAACCTATGTAGTTTGCAAATTCAGTTTGACTTTGGGTTCAGTTTTGGTTTATAAAAAAAAAGATTTTTTTTATGGGTGTTTAGTGCGCCGAGTTGGCATTCGTTGACAAGTTTTTGAGATTAACTCCTTCTTATTTAAGTATTCTCAAGGATTTGATAGACAACTGCGAGGACAATGAATTGGCAATATTTGCTCCCTTCTTCCTTATGTCAGTTAAATAGCCTTCGATCAGCGTAATACAGAAAACACAGGCAATCTCTGGGTGCAGTATTAGCAGACAAACCTGGCCAACACTAAACAAGAGATTGAAAGCAATCACGTACTCAATCTAGGCGGGAACTCCATCAGCTTAGCCAGGATCATCGTGCGTTGCAAGATTTAGTGTGGCCAGATCGAAGATACCCTCCTAGATTTAGCAGATTTTTGGCCTTTTAGGAGAAATTTTAGGACGAAGAGTTGTTTAGGAGAAAGATTAAGAAATTTATATTTTATGTTAGGGGATTTTTCGGATCCTTAATGGATTTTCGGGAAATTTTTTGATAACGAAGTATGTTGTATTGGGAACACTGACAACAAAACATATTTTGGCAACTTTTCTAATAGTCAAAACAGCCTATTGTGCTAAAAATTTTCAAGCTTACAAAATTTAAACTCGTTCTATCTCATTCTCACTTATTGCTGTCACAATTAAAATCCCTTAAAAAATTGCACTTTTTGTTTACTTAATTTGTTATATGTTATATGTTCTGTTTTTGTTAAGTTTTTGTTGTTAAGTTGAAGATAAAATAAAAAAGGCTGCATTCAAAAAAATTTATATTTTTTCTTAATTTTATAAGAAGTTTAATTCCTTTAAAATTACGCAAGTTATAAAAAAATGAAAGAGTTTTTTTTTTAATTTTAGCAGGAAATGTCAGTATTTTTTAAGATTTAGGGGAAAGCCATTTCAGGTGTCTGACAACACTGGAAAGATTGTGGTTACCACTTGCATGGCACAGCAGAACGTACTGTAGCACCTGCCGGGAACCTGTGTAGACCCTTTTATTGAAAAAAACAACCCGATTTGTACTGTCCTTGAGTCGAACCTTTATTAGGCAGCTCGTTGGAGTCGTCGTTGGACACTGCATTGGATCTATGCTTAGCAAATGACGCCTCTCGTCCAGTGATGTCTTCAAAAGCTGCGGAGATGAAGAAGAAATAGAAACGATTCAGCACTTCTTGTGCCATTTTAGAGCTCTGCAGGAACGCCAACTCCGTACCCTGGCGTCAATATTCCTAGCGGACCTGGCGCGGCAGAAGTTGAAATTTCAGATGTGATCTTTTTCATCAAGTGGTCGAACTGGTTTGCTCCGGATTGAGGGATTCACAATGGCTTAATTTGGCCTTTGAGTGGAAGTGTGCCGCATAGACTCTTCCTTACCTAAGCCTAACCTTGTCGTTACCACACAACGACTTCTGTTGCGGTTTCAATTCGAAGAAGCAGAAGAAAAGGTCCTCCATTTTATGTGTCAATGCCTGTCTCTGGTTAGCAGAAGACAAAAAATCCGAAGTACTTCCGTTTACACCAGATTAAACGTGCTTTCAACTTTTGATATAAGGGATAATATCAAAATCTTGATGGTTCCCAGAGCTGCAAATATGGAGTCCATCATCTCACTGTGGTATCACAAGGAGTCATCTCTTTTCTGCATCAGATAACTTTTTTAGGAGAAGGCTGCCACCCCAACCTAACTTAATTTGATTAAAAATGTATCCCAAGGCGAATTCATACAGATGATAGCGTTAGGGCAGCAACAAAATTTCAATGAAATTTGCTTTTGTTTTCTGGGCTAAGATTGTTAAAATCAGCCAATTAAACCAAAGCTTGATTTCTTTCATTTTTAAACTGTCACAGTTTTATGCCGACGATCATTTACAAAAACAAATGAACAACGAGAGCATAGGGCATGGGCACCTCTGATCTAGAACTTTTCCACCACAAAAAAAATCAAATCAGCTGATTCAACGAGGTCACCTGTATTAATTCGCCTTGATGTATCCTCACAGTGATATTGTTTCAGACAATTACTGTCGAAATTGTGTCAATCTCAGTGATCTAAGTAGAGACAGCACCCTTATTTTTACGACCTCTTTTGTCAAATTGTTTTTTCTATTATTAAACTACTTGAAATAATTGTACCTGAAGAAGGCCTGAGAAAAATAAATGTTATACAGGAACTACAAAGACGGAGTACCGAAGGACAAAAAAAAGAATTTGGTATTTTTGTCTTAGTTTGTTTTCTTATTATGATTTTTTTTGAAAACACAGCGCAAATGTACACTTTCTTAAAAAAAAAATAAAGGGTGGGTCATCTAGTGGTTTCCTTTTAAATCATTTCATCATCATAGGTTATTTTGACACTGACAGCTGTTTCCCCTCTAAATCTTGACAGAAAGTCAGTACATACCGTCGCGGAACGAAATGAGTCTCTTTACGCTTGAACAACTTTTTGATATTGAAAACTTAAACAATGCCCAAATCGTGTTATCAGCCATCTTGGTGATGTCTTTTGGCCGCCTCAGACTTGCGATTTGACCCCGTTGAACTGTTTTTGTTGGGAACCGTGAAGGACCGATGTTATACAATAATCCAGAAACGATTCAAGCACTTAAGGCCAAACCAAGCAATCCGTGAGCCACAGCCCGAAACCATCAACAAGGTCTTGGAAAATTGGAGAAGCCAGCCGAGGTATCCACTTGAACGACGTTGTACATATTCCATAATTAATGAGAATGTTTGCTCTTACTAATAAAGCCATAACGTATGAAAAAAATTAATTTTCTTCATTTTATTGCATTTTTTTAAATAAACCTCTAGATGGCCCACACTTTATTTGTTTCCTTTTTTTCAAATGCCAAAGTAAGAGGGCTGAATTTTAACAAATGTCACTACTTGGACTTCACTTAGTGTTAATTTGTTTTTTGTTTTCAGCGTTTTTGTTTTTTCAGTTTTTAGTTTTTTAGTTAATAGAATTAATTTTTTCAGTTTTGAATCTATATTTAAGCTTACTCTATGCTAATTTAAAAGATTTTCGAATTGATTAAAAGCCCACGAAACAGTATCTATTTAAAGTGTTCTTCATTCCCGGAACCACGAATTCCCGGATTTTTTTTTTAATTTCTAGTTGGAAACTCGAAAGTTTCTTTTTTCTTTACTTTGCGAAAGATTAATGCGAATGTCAAGAAAAAAGGCTGCGGATTCGCATTTATTGAAAATTGTCTGGATTGTGCAGTGGAAAAATTTATATTTGAATTGTTTTTATTCCTTGTTCATTCCTCACTGGAGCGTAGGGCCTCAACAAGACTCTTCCATCGTACACGATTCTTATATTTGTATAGGACGAGTTTATTTTCAGGAGTAAAAAAAATGTACAAAGTTAATATTGAACAATCAATTTATGATAAAAATTTTAATCGTAATAATTTTAATTTTAATAATTTTAGTTTTAACTTCTAATAGCAACATAACGAATATACACAGTGAGAAAATTCACTGTATTTTTATTATCTCATAAGTATTTACAGACGAAAATTGTTTTAGAAACCAGTTCTTGCGGCAGGGATCCCTAATCTTGCGTGTCAGTGTTAGATATAAAGAAATATACTTACATACATTTTGAATAATGGTTTTTCAACATTTTCGTGTCATTCATTCAAATTCATTTACTTTTGTAATTAAGTAAAAATATGCAGATACAATATCTACTTTTATATGTATGTAATATGATTGTAGGTATGTTTATATGTACATATGTATATATAAATTTTTATTCATTTAATTATTTAAGACGCAGTTTCGAACGTGGCCAACACGCAATCATGCCGCGTACAGTTTTCATGTCAAAGCTTTCAGGTTCTAAGAGCAACATGACTGCGATTATATAGAAACGTGAAGTCATAATGACAACAGCGGTGTTTTTTATGTGCACGAATATTCGAGCGCTGCGCAAGACCATTAATTTTTAGTTCTTCAGTTGTATAAACGATTTTCAGGGAACGCTTTCATGACTCGAACGAATGATTCACTACAACCCAAAACGACTACTTTTGTGCTTATTGGAAAAATGTATTTTTAATTATTTATGAATGCGACAGGTTCAACAGGACTTCAAGTATTAATTTAAAATAACTTCAAATCATGTAGGACTGTCTTGAACTGGTCTGAGTATAATTACTCGTATTATTCTAAGTGGTAACCATTGCATTGTAAAGAAAATCACAATAATGCAATATTGTGATTGTTGAATGAAAATGCTTTAGTATTTGAAAAGAAAATTTAATCACAAATTATATTCGATTGTTCAAAAGTGGGTGGAGATCATTTTCTATGAAATATACTGAATTTTTAGCTTTCAGTGGATCCCAAAATGTCAACTTACAACTAAGTAGTCGCATGGGCCCAGGACGCAGAACCAATCACAGCGTTAGTTAAAAATGTTTCGGTTCACAAAATTTCATTGAAATACAACAACAAAAGCTCAGCTTTATTATAACAAATAGTCTTGAATTGCACACTTGACTGCTCGAATAGCGCACTTTCATTAAAATTAATGTGAACATTTCTTTTAATGTTCCCTTGCTTCCCTTGTCAGCCATCAAATGGCAGTCATTGAATTTTCGAACGTAATTATAATTAAGTGACATCAACGAACCGGAAGTGCTATTTAAATTTGAACGTAAGTCCTGTGAGTTGACTGCCAGCACGGAGCGGAAGACAACTCGCTACGCGAGATGCGCGTTCGCGGTTACGCTTTCAAATTGTACACCTCAGGCGCGTTCGAGCACACTTTCCTGTCTCCCGTTCCATATGTTTTGCTTAGTTCGCATTTGAGTTGGCGAATGTACGTGTAAGTGATTTGTTGCGTTGGATGGGCTCGATTTGAAATTTAATTGCGCCGCAGGCAAAGAAAGTCCGTCCGGGGTGTGTGTCCCTCTAATGCGGACGCATGACTCATAGTCGCAACTCCATTGGGGGTTTGAAGGGCAACAGCAGCAGCAACAACAACAACAAATCACAAACATATGCGGCCTCGCTCTGCTGTTTGTCAGAGTGAAACAAACACTGCGCTGTGTTTTTGTTTTGTGTTTGTTTGATTTTTATTGTCACTTGTCGCACTCTCGAGCAGTCGCACGCCCACACGCGCCCGTCAAGCACTTTCGGATGCGAAGATTTGCCGTCTGCTTGGCCGCCGAAATGCCAGTTCGGCGTTTTAATGTTTTTAAATATTGACGCCCGCAGTTGCTGGGCGGCAGAGTTTAGTCGCTGTTGCTGCTTCATTTGATTTCAATTTATTTCGCATGGCCCAAGGGGCGTGCTTTCAATTTTCGCTGGTGATTTAATTTGGCACACGTGTGCGCCTCGTTGAGCCTTTGGCGTGCACGTGTGCTCCTCGACTGAATGACTGAATAACTGACTGACTGCTTGACTAACCGGCGGCATTGCCAAAGTGTCGAACATTATTTTCTAATTAAGTTGGTACAAACAAAATTCAATAAAATGCTTTTAATTGGTGAAACGCAGGTGAACCTAATTGCAGGCTCGAAAACAATAAATCCTAATGAATGCTTCATGTACGAACCAACAAAACCGAGTGACATGGGTGTGGGTGGTAGGCATCGCAATCCCGGGATCCCGGGATCCCGGGATCCCGGGATCCCGGACTTTTTCCAGTCCCGAAAATCCCGGGATTCAAATTCTTTTATCCCGGGATTTTCGGGATTGCAAAAGATGCTTCAAAGTTCAAATGAAATAAATTTTAAGGCACAAAAACCCAATTCCTTATTTGAGGGAGAAGGGAGGGGATAGAGTGCGTCTTTTGCAAAAGGCTTATGATTATTTACTAAGCATTCAACCAACAAGTGTTGAATCTGAAGGATGTTTCTCTTCAGCAGGGTTCATTTGAAATAAATTTCGCTCTAGATAAGAGAACAAAACACTTAATGCCTTTGTATTTTTAAGATCTCAGTTTTTAGTTAATCAAAACGCTTAACTTTTTTATCGAAATAATCGAAGTAAAACTAAAAGCACAAACAAATTAACTATTTTATTTTTTTTATCAAATATGCATATATATGCACTTTATGATACATCGGTTGCAAAGTAATAAGTTATGTTTAAGTGTCATTTTTGGATAAAACAAAATGCTATGAAACTGAAGTTAAATGTCAAATGAAAAACTTTTAAGTTAACTCTTCAATTCCCAGTGTCACCTGTAGGTGACAGATGCTTAATATTTGTTTTCCTACCACATAGGTTTTAATTTTAAAATTCTAACACTTGTATAGCATAGTCAATTAGTAGTACTTGTTTATTTAATTTTCCTACCAACACTAGCGATACGTCATTTGTAAAATTTATTCATTTGTTTCACGCGTAATTAAAGCAGTGCGAGTTTGTGTGGTTTCTTTCAATATAAAAATGAGGGTAGTTTAAAAATTTTTTATGTATTTTTTTGTCTTATCCAAACGTATCTAAGCTCTTTTATTTAAAAAGAAAATTTTCTTTTTCACTATTTTGGACATGGGAATTGAAGGGTTAAACAAAATGTGATTAAATTCAAGATAAAAAATCTTGAAACTACCCAAATGTGATTAAAATGTGTCCATTTTTATGATAAATATATTATAAACAAGTATTTATGCAATTCGGGAAAATTGTTTTATTAAAAAATTTGTTATATGAATCCCGGGATTAAATCCCGGGATCCCGGGATTTGACTTTTCAATCCCGAAAATCCCGGGATCGCAAAATGGCCAAAAATTGCGATCCCTAGTGGGTGGTCGCATAAGTGTGAGGTTCTAATGGGAAATGTAAGCAAAGTGCATCTGTACCCGAAAGATATGAGTTTGTCATTCATATGAAACATGAGACACAGTGCAATTTACTGAAAGCTTGATTTTGTTGTACAACAATAGAATTTAATTTATGTTTTATTTGATTGCGCACTTCATACTCTCCTCTACATATCGAAATAATAAAGCCAATTCCGATATTGTGCCATCAATCACCGCCAATAATTGAGAAAAGCAAAGAAACAGAAAAGCAAATTACACAAATCAGTGAACGCAAACCAAATAGTATTTTCACCTACGTACGTCAAACGAGACACTCAACCAAAAATTGTTTGTAAATATAGCTTTGCAGTTTCATATGTAAAAGAAGGTAAAACTTTTCTAAAGGGATTTTTTGTTTTTAAGAAATTTCTGAATATAAGTTTTCATACATATGTACAAGTACATATAACTGGCATTATAGTCCAGTTACCAAATAAAGGTCCAGCTTTCCACAACCACCTGCGTTATATGTGTGAGTTTGTACACTAATGGAAGGATACAACAGTTCTATGTCGATTCGGAACGGCGAGTTGGTAGCTTTTCCTTAGACATGTTTGCGCTTAGAAATTCGTAATTTTCTGTCGCCGAAGGAAACATTTTTTCTTATGTTTTGATGTTGCTTACAGTGTAGGATTGAACCTGAGTAAGAATGTCGCTTTGGACAAGCGGTTCGTTTACACTGACCAGGTGAGTCATTTGGCCATAGAGGTAAGACACATCTCTCATATAGGTCATTGAAATATATGCCTCAAGCAGACATGCAAGTTAGACAATAAGACTTGAAAATACTAACTATATACATATGTAATTGCTAGCAGACTGCTGGATTCTTATCGACAAAACCATCAACTGTTCGATGATTCGATTCAAGGATTTGACTAAACGGACCAGATACTCTTTTTTTGTCACAATAAAGGTACCACCTATAGGCGGGGTTTCGAAAACCCATTTGGAGCTCCTGGATCGGGTGCAAAACCGTGCGGTTGAACTTATAGAGGACATTAAGACATTCAGCTCTATTGACTCCTTGGAATATTGTCGAAAAGTGGCATGTGTGGTCTTATTCTACCGTTACTTTTTCGGTAATTGTTCAGTGGAGATGAGCAGCTTGCTTCCATCACTTCGGGTAATCCCCCGGGCAACCCGTTTGAACACTGGCGCCCATGCATTCCACGTTGAAACGATGCTCCAGTGCACTATGCACTACAGAGTTCATTTCTGGTCCGTACAGCGCGGTTGTGGAATGGTCTCCCTGCAGATATTTTCCCCACCACTTTTCATCTCGCCGCCGTAGCTCAACTGGCTATTGCGTTGGGCCGCGAGTCAAGACTCCGCGAGTTCAATACTCCGTTGCGTTTGTCCTTGTAAAAACATTCGCACGCACAACACGGTTGGTTGCGGGTAGCTAGGCCTTAGTCGCGTAATCGGGCTGTCGTGCCAGTCAAGAAGAAGAAGACTTTCGATCTCGATGGGTTCAGGAGTTAAAAAAAAATGGTAGGTTTAACTGGTTGGCCACTCATAGACCTTATTAGCCTTATGGGGTCCTTAGTGATGCCAGATGGAGATCCGTGTAAGAGTTTTAGTAGTGATCTGTGTGAATACGAGAATACGTTTCAGGACTAGCGTTGCCGCTTTCTTTAGTCCAGCGAACTCGTGGGCTCTAAGATTGGCAAGCGTTGTCTTGGGATGGTGGGGCAGAGGCAGAAGACATGTTCTAATATTCTTATATCTAGAGAGCTTCGTCTTCCCCCCCACATTCTGCAACTTTCCCCATCCGTTGAACACATCCTATGCGCATAAGCTCCTAGTAGGCAGTGCCTCGTCAATACGCCTATGATGGTTCTGCAGTCTGATCGAGACCCTTATCTGAGTTCCTGGCCATAGGAACATTGAAGGGAATGAGAGAGCGGACGAATTGGTGCGCTCAGGGGCCTCGCTTGACGCATCACTGGGTGTCTCAGTTCCGACGCCTTGGGAAGTTGTTAGGAGGGGCTGCTATCTGCACTATCTCAGTCTTGCCAATCGGAGGTGGAAGTCGCTGACTTCCTGTCGTACCTCGCGGGAGACGTGGCCCTCCTACAATGAGCAGAGATCCCGCGAGCTTATCTACAAATCTCGCATGGACGTCGCTAGGCTTACGGCGGTCATCACAGGCCACTGGACCATAGGTCCACATGCGGAGAGACTAAGCATCCCCTTCAATACCCACTGTAGGAGCTGTGTGAGTTTAGATGAGAAAGAGACACCAAACCACTTCCTCTGTCACTGCCCAGCTTTGGCAAGGGCAAGATTTAAGTCTCTAGGGAAACACTTCCTTACTTGTTTGACCGACTGCTCGACAGTAAGTCTGGGGAATCTTCTTGGATACCTAAATTCTACCAGGTGGATTTAGTCATACTACTAACCAGGTTTAGTTTTCGGTGAGCATGTGGTACCACAACGTTTCAATCACAGAGTTTGTGCAGTGGAGTGATTTTGCATTACTTTTGCACTTCGGCAGGACTATAAGTTCGTCCACCAAGCCTCTGCCTTTCCATTCATGCTATTCATTCTATTCTCTATTCTTCATGCTATTTTCGTCCCAATGAAGTTCCTGACTAGTCATCTGGAGGTCTATCGAAATTATTGACTTTCCTTCTATTCATTTCGTCACGATTTTTATGAAAGTTATCACAGAATGCACATCCTTCTACCAGCTAGTGACGCACTCTTAATCACAATGTGCTTGACTGTTCCATTATCTTCAAAGCACAGTCTACAATTAACTCCCTCCACTAGTTTTAATCGCGCCAGGTGTCTTCTGGAGTTACCGTGTCTTCTTATCAATGCAGACAGTCGTCTTTGAGCTGCCCGATGAAAACTAAGAATTCTTCCGCCTGCACTGTTCATTGGAACCTCTAAGGCTGCCTTAGATTGCCTACAGTTTGTCATCCTATTCCACCTATAAGAGTGCACTGAGGTCACCCAACTGTCGACTAGTCGCTTGATCTATTAACTGCTCAGTCCACAATTTAGTTCGTGCCCACAAAAGTCTTGTTCCGATTTCTTCTAGCTGGACCACTGCCAACTCTTTTTGCTTCGTACCAACATCTCTTCTTACCCATAAAAGAGTTACCATGTTACAGCTGAGTTTTTGAACACATTGAAGACCTTGTTTAGAGGTTATCATCGACTGCTACGTGCATTTAATCGCCGTCTGATTATCCAGTTTTACAAAGATGATCTCATTCGACACTTGATTCTCATTTAGGTGATTCAATGCATCAAACAGTTTCAAAATTTGAACTTGGTAAATCGATACCTAATTATCCATACGTCTGATTATCCAACGTTATAAAGATGATCTCATTCGACACTTGATTCTCATTTAGGTGATTCAATGCATCCATCAGTTTTAACATTTTAACTTGGTAAATCGATACATAATCTACAAGATACATATTGCACTAAAGCTTCATTTCTTTCGAAAATATCTCAGCTCCTGTCCTGTCATTCATGAAAGATCCATCCAGCCATAATTTGTTTTTTTCCATGTCCTTATAGCAGATAACATGTTGTGTTGCCCATAAAATTACTTACTTCAATTTGGAGCAAATTACAGCTCTTTTGTTTCCTGTGCTCAGTTCAGAACTCGCTCGACATTGATTCCATATAACCCAATACCTTAGTACGGTAGGTATATGAAAATATCTGGTTGTTCTCAAAAACGCTGAAACTCAACACACGAGTATCAATAACAAGGCACAGTTCATTCTTTGTTCACAATAAGCCACCTTTCAACCTAACCTCACATGGTTCATTGCGTTTAAAACTTGTGGAGCCATATTGTCCACCACTTCCCACACAATGGCTACGTTTTTTTATGGTCACATACGTTGGTGACTCGGCGGAAATTAAAGACCCATTCGCTTTGAAGTCGCTGCAAATGCCATAATCTCGCGTAGGTTGACTGGCAATTTGTGATGGTGGTGCACTTTGACCCCTGTCTGTGTACTGGCTTCGCGCTCCCAACAACAGCCACACAATTTATGACATATACCCTGAGTAATTCAACGTAAAGTGCCCGTCATATCGAACCGCATCATGCAATAACAGATTGTCGTCTGCGTGCGCGGCTGCATGTGTGTGCGTGAGCGCTGGTGTGTATGCAATGAAAATGTTACGCAGTCGAAGTTTGCGTTTGGTATGCGTTGGTGCGGCTGCTGTCGGCGTCAGCGGTACCAGCGTCGCTTAGTACACGAATAAAAATGTGAAATATGTCAAAGGTTGAAAAAGTGTTGTTGATGTTTTCGTTAGATATAATATATATTCATATATATATAAAAATATGTATATTTGTGTGTGAGGTGTGTGCTTACATTATTTTTGGGTGGTGCGACGATGCATGTCAACGACAGTTCATGTTCAGGTTCGATGTTGGCGTTGTTGTTGAGCAACAAATTTTTCTTTTGACACTTTAATCACTGCCTACGAAGGGTTCCTGCCTGCCCTGCCTGCCTGCTTGCCTATCGTTGTTCTCCGTTTTTGGCGGCCGTTGCCAAAGCATTTCATTTGACTTAACGTCAGCTGCAATTTGTTGTTGTATTTATTTGGCAAATGCGTGTGCATGAATAAATGAATTGAAAGTAGATTGTAAATTGAACCGACAGTTACACGGGCAGTAAACAATTTGATTTATTGATATTTAGAAGAATTTAATTTATTTTCAAATTTTCATTTCTTGGAGAGAGAAGTCGTTAGCGATGACTGAAAGTGGAATAGGAAACGTTCGTCAAATTGCTTGTAGATAAGACAGCTTTCAAACGAGTTGAGATGCTTATGTGAAGTTATTGATGAATTCTACAGGATGTTTTTGGTTGGATTAGGATATTTAATATAGTTTTTACCATTTTATTTAATTTTTTCAAAATTCTTTTCTGTTAGTGTAGTTATTTATTTAAAAGTGTTTTCTATTCTAATATTTATCTGTTAATTGTACCGTAACTGTTGCCTCTTTGTTTGACTAGCAAGTGCGCGGCGATGACTTGAAGTAGATTTAGCGATTCACATCAATGTATGATCTTGTGACCATGAACCAGGCAGCCCTTGTCATCAAGTTTCCCAAAGACTTTGCATCAGTTTAAGCTAAACCGTTGGTGTTATACAGCGAACAATGTCCGTCAGTTTGAGTTCCAGATAAGTTATCTGGATAACTCCATCCAGTTATTATTGGATAACTCCATCCTTGCTTATCTTCGCTGAGAGTTATTTCGTCAAACAACATGAACTTAGTGAGCAGCAGTCCTGGTCCTGGTTGACATATTCACTAAGCGAGATAAATCCTGTGACGAGCAACAGAAACATTTTGAATCTTACTTCGATTCTAAATTGAGATATACTATATACTCGTTTGTGGACAGGATAAGGACTAGGGTGTAAAGTGTTCAAAAGGTCCTTCAATACACTATTTGCTCACAGATTCTTAAACAAGGAAAGACGAGAGTATGGAGAGACTTCGTATTTTTAGGGATAGATCCCCCATGAATGGCAGGACAGGAGCTGGGAATAAATTTACCTTAGGTGCACTCTGCATCTCGGAGGTTTTGTATAGGTTTAACAAGTAGAGACGCTGAGTGATTGATTCGTGCATTGGATCACCGAATTGAGGATCAGGTGTAACCCTTTATGGCGCTGGTTACTCAGGGGTTAATTAAATGCATGCAGCAGTCAACGATAACCTCTTAACTAGATCATGAAAACTGAACAGATGTGTACGAGGTAACAGGGTAACTCTGCTGTAGGTAAGAGGTTATGTAGGTTAGGTTAGGTTACGGAAGGTGTGTGTGCGGTAAGCACTTCCACTCGAAGACCCTGTTGGGTCCATTGTAAATCCCTTCATTTTTCGGAAAACCGGTGTCCTTCCATTATCTGTTTGGATCCCTGTAGATCCAAACGGGATCTTTTGGGAACCATTCGGTCTTCGCGAAGATATTGTGTAGATCGGTTATCTGTGCATTTGCTACTTCCGCGAGCCCATCAAAGAACCTTGCTCCAAGAGTCTGGAGCCGTCGTCCTTGTAGTGATGAACAGTGGTATAGCACGTGCTCGACTGATTCTACTGCATTCTCATATCCACAGCTTCTGCATAAATCGTCGGTCGCCATGGTCATGTAGGTACCAGAGGTCATGTAGGTACGAAGCAAAATGAGCTGGCAGATGGTTCAGTGAAAAAGAGATCAGAACAAGAGTTTTTTGAACCCGACCCAAGAATTCGACTAAGCAATTCAAGAGTCGAGGGTCTGGTTGACAGTTGTGTGATCTCAGTGCACCATAAAAGGTGAAATTGAATGACCAGTGTGAGAAACCCTTAACGGTGCCAATGGGCATTGAAGCTGATTGGGGAGAACTTAGAAGGCTGATTTCGTTGATAACAAGGCACGATAGCTTCAGAAGGTACTTGGCATGGTTAAACCTCATCAAGAGTTACCTGCTTTGTTCTGGTTTTTAAAAATTGTATCTCTATATCAGTTTTTTCTTATTTTGCAATAGTTGACTTATACTGATTGTTGCCATTGCAGTACAAAAAACAATATTGATCCATTGATTTTAGATTAGGTTATGGTGATTACTTCTGTAAGAGACACACTCGGAGGACTATTGTGAGGCCCATTGTGATACCACATATTTGTATTTTCTGTATTGATCTGTGTTATCCATTGATCTTGATAAATTAAGATTTAGACTAATAATTTTTAACAGAAAATATCTTATCTCCGCATCTTTTATGTCCTGTATTTTTATTCTCCGTTCCAAAAAAACACCTTCAGTCTTTCTCCACCCTTGACTTGTATCTTAGTGTTCCTTCCTCCGAAAAAATTCTGTCTATTAATGTCAAAATAATCCAACATACTATAATCTAATAGTCAAACTTTTCATGCTTTCGAATTCAAATGTTGTCACAAAACCATCATTTCACTGTAGTTGAAAGTCGTTAGCGCCGACATGGAATTCGATTATCGACGTTAATGTCAGTTGGCAGAACTACGACGAGTAACTCAATTCCATATGCTAAGAGCCAAACTTGAATGTCGGCGCAAATTGCCATCGAACGTGGGATGAAAATGGAAAATAACGCAAACCACTTAGTCGAGCAATGAATGACAGGCAGTTATAGAAAAAACGACAACAAAATCAAAATCATATTCGTCCAAGTGCTGTCAATCGACAGGTCCTAGAGCGAGCAGCGAGCGATACACATGGAAATCAATAAAAAGAATTCATTTTACGTCAGAAGCATAGAATGATGATGATGATTATTAGTGTAGTTGTTGTTTTTGTTATTGTTTTTGTTGGTAGAGGCAACCACAGCAGCAACTGTGATAGTTGCCTTACTTAACTGCTATTGTTGGTGTTGTATTTGCGGCTTTTATGGGCCAAAAGTATCTAAGAAGATAATAATAAGATCATATATTAATATGGACATAAGAGTATAAGTCAGACAAATATGTGGTATGTACCTTTCGAGCAGTAAAACAGCAGCCAGTGTCGTCGTATGTGAGTACAGCGCGGGCCTCAATTGGGCTGAGCCGGATTTGCACCAAACTGTTGCCGTTTTATTCGAGTGACTCACGACCATAAAGTAGCCAAACTTTTACTGTTGGAATTTTTGCTGAAGCCGAAATTGCGCTAAATTTAGACAAAACAAAATTCATAACTTTTGGTTACGACAAACGTCTCAGCGTGGAGCGTTTTATGTAAGTAGAGCACAAGTCTCCACAAGCGTCACAGCGCATGCGCCAATTTAAGGGTTTGTCATTTTTTACCCTGCAAATTCGCAATGTCGCAGTTCGTGTTGCTGGTTGCAGGTTCAATACGCAGCTAACCCTTACGGGATGCACTACTCGGTTGCTCTGGCTCGTGCTTGAAATTTCACACTGAATTAAAATTGTCGCAGAAAAAAAATTCAATCGATTTTACACAGTAGTCAAGTGAAAAAAACTGCGTACGGCTCGCGATTTTGTGGCCACAGAAAAGTGAGCTTTCAATTCGCCAATTTAAGCTAAAATACGTCAAAATCGCAATAGTGCTGCAAGTGATTTGAAAAGTGTGTGAAAAATTTGCTGTTATACCAAAACGAAGAAAAAAAACCAGAAGGCGAAAATTTTTAACGTACTGTGTGCGGGCGTCTGTGTGTGTGTGCCTGTGTGTCATGCAGTAGCGAAGCAGTCAGTCGCCATCGATGTGCGCATTTGGATACCTCCTGATAGTTTCCCTATTTTTAACCACAATTTTGGTTGTTTTAATATTTTGGGCCACGGCGTCGAAGAAATCACTCGATAATTTCCTTTTCGACATTGTACAACAAAACGAACAACAGCAGCAGCAACTGCAACAACAGTGGCAACAGCAACAACTCCCATTGCCCACATTTTGAACTGAAACTATAACCAAAAAATTAAAAAAACAATAAACGAATCAGCAAATTTTGGTTTTTCAAAAATTTCTTCTAATTTTGCAATTGGTAAAAAAAAGAATTGAAAATATTTCGAAAATTTCATATGAAAACAAATTCAGCATATTCTCATCATTCAGTTCAGAAAAATTTCCACAAGTCTTTTTTCGCTATCCTTACATTATATGTATGAGTAGATTTTTGTATAACCGAATGTGTGGGAGTGAAATGGAAGTGCCAACTTGGAGAATATTCCACAGTTCGGCGGAGAGATGTGGTGAGAAGCAGCAAGCAGCCCAAGAGAAAGCGCCGTCGAAGAGAGTGTAGAGTGTGTAGAGAGTGTACAATGAAAACGGCAACATGAAAATTTATTGTTAAAGGTCATGACGATGCCGAGCGAAGGATGCGCACATCTCGGGCGTGAAGTTGAGCAAAGTAGCGCCGTGTGCAGGGCCATTGGGCGTCGAACGGCGCCCCGGGGGGGAACGGAGGTTTGACTTTAAATTGACTGGCAGAGCATAGCTTTCTGGTTGGCTTTGTTGGGGAATTAAAAGGCTTTGTTGCAGAAATGTTGCCATTGTTTACAAAGCAAAGTTGTGATCCAATAATACAAAACTTGAACAGGATTCAAAGCAATGAGTTGTTTGTTTAAAGGTTGTTTTATTAATGGTATTTGTTGTATAACAATGTAGAATTTTATAAAAACTTGAAAATAGATTTTATTTGAAATTGTTCAGCTATTGTAGAAGAACCGAATTGGTTTTGTTATGGTTGGGTCATGTTTTATTAAATTTTTAACCAAGTCAGGTCCTCTCAGTAAATTGAAGCATTGTATTAACGATTATAGAATTAATTAGAATTTTTAGTGCAAATAATTTGAAGAAATTGTAGCTAAAATAAATTTTATTTTATAGAATTAATTTCACAATTCCTTACATAATTTTTTATTTTACTCAATGCAACGTGAAAGGGTGAAAAGTGAACTTGAACTTAGTATAAATAGAATAATGTAGCAGAGACGGAAAAAGAAGGCAGGTCAGGGTTAAGAAATCTTACCTTAAGTTTACTGTGACGCAGCTAAATAAAGACAACAAAAGTGCTTCACAAAGACATTTAAGGTCACATTTATGAACTTTTGTCTTCTTTTCCAAACAGTGATTATCAATCAAGTACTTATTTAATCAATCAATTCAATTAATAATCAATTTGCTAACTTACAATACTAATCAGTACTAATTTAATCAATCAATTCAATTAATATTCAATTATAACAAATAGTTGCTTCTTTTTGGCCTTTTTTGAGGACACACACAATTTTGATTCTACTTCAATATTTTCTGAAGGATTCTGATTATTGACCATCAAATGTCAAATCAATCAGTCAATCGTCAATTGTAGCAAATAGTTGCTTCAGTCAGGTTTCTATGATGCTACACACAGATTTGATAATGCCTCAAAATTTTCTGACAATGCTAAAAAAATACAACAAATGTGCTTCACAAAGACATTTAAAGTCACATTTATGAGCTCTTGTCTTCTTTTTCAAACAGTGATTATCAATCAAGTACTAATTTAATCAATTAATACAATTAATTGTCAATTATAACAAAAAGTTTATTCTTTTTGGGCTTTTATGAAACCACATACAAGTTTGATTATACATACTTAAAATTTTTCTGAAGGATTCTGATTATAGACCATCAAATGTCAATTCAATCAATCAATCGTCAGCCTTCTATGAGGTTACACACAAGTTTGATGATGCCTCAAAATTTTATGAAGCTCGAACAAGTTCTCTACTGATTTCCCTGAATATTAATCATCAAATGTCAATCAGTCAATGGTCAATTGTAGCAAGTAGTTGCTTCAGTCAGTCTTCTATGAAAGCACATACAAGTTTGATGATGCCTCAAAATTTTCTGAAGCTTGAATAAGTTTCCCTACCATAGGAGTCTGATTATTCACCATCAAATGTAAATTCAATCAATTCAATTCAATTCTATTTAATTCAAATAGTCAATTGAAGCAAATAGTTGCTTCAGTCAGCCATCTATGAGGCCACACACATGTTTGATGATGCTTTAAAATTGTCTGAAGCTTGAATAAGTTCCCTACTGATTTTCCTGAATATTCACCATCAAATGTAAATTCAATCAATTCAATTCAGTCCATTGAAGCAAATAGTTGTTTCAGTCAGCCTTCTATGAGGCCACACACAAGTTTGATAATGCTTTAAAATTTTCTGAAGCTTGAATAATTTTTCCTACCATAGGAGTCTGATTATTCACCAGTAAATGTAAATTCAATCAATTCATTTCTATTTAAATAGTCAATTGTAACAAATAGTTGCTTCAGTCAGCCATCTATGAGGCCACACACATGTTTGATAATGTCTCAAAATTTTTTGAAGCTTGAATAAATCACATCATACGAGTTTGATTTTCTACCATCAAACATCCACTTTTTCAAACTACTTGTCTGATATGTAATATTTAATTACGAATAAGTTATAAGTGACCATTTTGTTCAAATTTTTGCCTATATTGAAAATTTCTTAAGTAGTGTTGAAGCAACGTGTTGTTATGAAGCTCACGATAAGATGGCAAAGTATCATCAAACAAATTAGACATTAGTTCAATGATTGATCTTCTTTCTTAGCTTTTAAGGTGAACAATCTTCATGTCAATCGAAAATCATCAATCAATCTGATCTTCAATCATCTTCGCTAAAAATGACTGTTCAAATAAATGTTGACTTTTTCAACCATTGAACATTAATTAATGAATTGAATCATTATTTTTAATTTTAATTAATTAATTAATGGCTTTTTTATTATTTTTATTAATTTTTTTAAATTTATTTTTAAAATTGATAAACAATTTGAACATTAATTAATTAATTGATTTATTATTTTTAATTTTAATTAATTAATTCATTGATTTTTTATTTTTTATATTAATTAATTAATTAATTGCTTATATATTATTTTTATTAATTTTTATTTTTAATTAATTTTTAAAATTGATAAACAATTTAAACATGAATTAAATAATTAATTTATTATTTTTAATTTTAATTAATTAATTAATTGCTTATTTCTTATTTTTATTATTTTATATATTTAATTAATTTTTAAAATTGATAAACAATTTCGTTAGGGGTTTGATTTTAAGTAGGGGAAATAGGACGAAATAGGAGGAAATCTTTGGAAGACTATGTCAAGACTGACTCTTGCCGTCAAAAACACCTTACACACTTGGTTTGAGTATTTTTTTTATATTCAGCTAAGGTTATTTTTATATTTTATGAATGTACAGGAACTAATTAGAAGAGTTTCTAAATTCATTAGTCGCTATAACTGAAGAAAATTATATTGAAAGCGTTTAGGAGCTCTAAAAATTTGGCCATTTCCCTCAATTAAGTTTGTTGTGCCACAAACTTTTATTAAAATTGTCAAAAATATCAATGCAATCCATTTCACTCCTCACACATGTATCAGACTAGATGTACCCTGTTGAGTTATTACCCCTTCCGACTATAGTTTTATGGTTTATCCATTCAGCATCGAAATGTGCATGCACTCACAGTTCAAGAAAATCGCGCAGAAAGACATTTACAAAAAATATTTCGCACATTTTCCACACATGTCACAGCAAACACACTCAAAGTCATACAGAATTGTGTTTTAAAACGTGCAAAATATTTGCCACTAAAAATTATATCAAATCATTTTCAAGAAAAATTATGCCATTATGCATTAAATGTGTTTTAATATTGCAGCCGGTACTGTAGTGTGTGTAATAATCAATTAAAAGTGTCAAGTGACTAAGTGAAAAAGTCTCCAAAAAGACTTAAAAAGAAATAATAAAAGTTGCAATTTGAAATTCATAAAGCAAATTGGACAAATGTTTCCCATAAGTGTGAGTTATCGTCAAGCCGAAAACAAATGCAACTGTATCAAAGGATATACAAAGGGATTAACTAGCCGTTAGAATTGGCAGCAGCTACCGAGAATTTTGCAAATCTTTAAGGTAATTGATGAAGAAAGAAAGCAAACATACATGAAGTCATAAATGTGAAATTGCAAAGTCACATTTAAAATCCAACATGCAACACAGCTCGTACCCGAGTGTGAGTGAGTATGACAGAGGGTTGTGGGGTGGTGTGGTATTCCCTTTTGTGCTATGACTCATGCAATTCTGGAAGTGATACGTATTGGTGGTGTTGTTGGTATTGTCATTGGTGGCAGTGGTGGTAGCACTGTTGTTGGCGTTTGTAATGGAAGTGGAATGTGGAATGAGTTGTGCGCGATAGTTGCGGTTCAGTGGAGCCAAACACCATGGAATGTATTTTAAAATGTTTTGATTGCAATAAAATTGAGCCGCTGAAATATTTGAAAAAAAATTCTGTGTATATGTATTTATGTACATGAATATTTTATTAATCATTAAACAAATTTAATTTGAAATAATTAATTTTATTAATATTTGAACGCAACACAGTGGAACTTATTTGATATTTTTGCAATTTGAGTGAATATTAGTGGCTGAAATATGTATTCGAGAAAAAAATATTCTCTATACATATAGAAAATTTTATTAAAAACCGTTTTTACAGTGACGTGTAAGTGTAAGTTTACTTTCACTGAGATTGGGTAGTAAACTCTTGGTAAAAAAATGTTCAATTTGTAATCTATGAAACCCTACGTTGTACGTTGTACACAAGATATTACCAAACGATCGATATGTCATTCGGGATATTGATAATTGCCAGTTAACCCATCTACTCTCTGACGGTGTTGTCGAATCGATCAAGATACGTAAATGGTTTTGCCCGTTGATACCACGATTTCGGAAAGTCCACCGTTATCTGACGCAGAAAGCCACTACTCACCTGCTACTAACCAATTAGGCTAAGAATTGCCCACTAACTTTAGACCTTAAGTTAAAATAAGAAAAAAAAAATAACCGTTTGATGATTGAGGGCAATCATTTAAGTCAGATTGGCCGAGATGTAATCTATGAAACATCCTATTCTATGAAACACCCCATTTGTAATCTGGCAACGCTGAATAATTTAAAAGAACCTGAGTCACCCGGTTGACAAAGCAAGACGTACGTCAACTAAGTTACTTCAGCCTTTTTAATTTGAGCAGCGACCGGAGACAGATTGATCGAGGAAATAAATCGTGAAAATTCACGTCAATCGCTTAAATTAAATTATTTAAAACTGCGTTAAAAATTTCAGAGTAAAAACTTTACTCACAAAAGTGAAAAGAAAATAATTTTTAAATCTTTTTGAAAATATTTTTGGGTTTACTGGTTTTGTTGCTTTTTGCTTATTAAAATTTGTTTGACAATTTGTTTTTGGTTAGTTTGAAAAAATACCAGTCCTCCTATTGGAAAGGCCAAGCTTTGAGAAACTTTAAAAATCAACAGTTTACTGCTCGATACAAGTAAACTCGTCACTGCAAAAACAGATCTTATTATACTTTTCTATATGTAGACAAAATATTTATTTCTCTAAAACATATTTAAGCCACTAATGTTCACTCAAATCGCAAAGATATCAAATAAGTTCCGCTGTGTTACGTTCAAGTTTTAATAAATTTAATCATTTCACGAAATGAATTTTGAAATTTTCGAAACTTTCTTATGAACTCTTGACTGAGCTACAATCACAAGTTAACAAAAAATCAATTTGTAAACGAAATCTTAACCGAAACATAGTACAAATGGTTCATTATATTAATAAAGGTATTTAAAGTAAGATTTCAGTATTGTCTGCATTGCTGTTCTTACTGCTGTTCTCTAGTTTGCATTCAAATACAAAAAATTTCCAAGAATTATTTTATAGAAGAATTTGTTGAAAAATACACTTATACTAAGTCAAACATTTTTCACAGAAGTGCCTATAACTAACTAATAATAATTGTTTTGAAAAGTTGTAAACAAAAAATTCTTGATTTTCCTTATTAAAACTTTTCTTAATTTTAAAACTTCTTAATTTTAAAACTTAAACTGCTTTATCTAAACTTCTGATCTCATTTACATGCAAGTGAAATCAACGCAAGGAACTTTTAAATTAAATCAATAAATAAATATCTTTTTTATGATTTTATTATTGTTTTACCGTTCGCTTATTTTTCAGCGTAAACTTGAAACGATTAATTTAGTTAAAAACTAACAATCGTTTTCAGCAAGATGTCAATGTCAGCGACTCGAGGACCACGTCCACTCGTGCTTTGCGGCCCATCCGGCTCCGGTAAGAGTACCATGCTGAAGAAGCTCTTTGAGGAATTCCCTCATACGTTCGGCTTCAGCATCTCGCATACGACGCGACAGCCGCGTGCCGGCGAAGAACATGGTGTCCACTACTATTTTGTCAGTAGCGACGAAATGAAAGAGAAAATCGCCAACGATGAATTCATAGAGACGGCCACCTTCAGTGGCAACATGTATGGCACCAGCAAGGCCTCCGTGCGTGAAATACAAGATACGGGTAAAGTGTGCATACTGGATATTGAACCTCAGGGTGTGGAGCAGATCAAGAAGACCGACTTGAATCCTATACTCGTTTACAATAACCCACCGACGCTGAAGGACTTGGAAATACGTTTGCGTAAACGAAACAGCGAAACTGAGGAGTCACTGAAACGTCGCCTGCAAGCAGCCGAGAAGGAGATTGCCTACGGCCTAACACCAGGAAATTTTCACAAGATCATCAATAATGTTGAAATTGAGCAATCGTATAACGAGTTCAAGGAATTTGTCATTAGTGAATTGAGAGCACAGGAAGCAGTCGGTACGAAGATTCGTTGGGAAGAGTAACGGTTGCAATGACAATGGAGAAACGAGCTAATATGTGTGCTTCTGATTGTTGTCTATGTTTTTGCCAAAATAATTTGCAGTTGTCTAACTTTATATAATCAAATGTTAAACATTTATTTGTAAAAACATTTTTTTTTATTAAATTGTCAAGTTTTTCGTAGTAGTAGTAAAAGTAGTCATTATACTCTCTTATTCGAAATGTTTTATTAAAGATGAAGTGTTGCCAATTAAAATTACAAATATAATATTGTACATAAATTTAAATCAACAGTTTCTTTCACTGATTTTATTATTTTATTATTGAAATCGATGTATCAAATTTAAAATAAAATAAAAAAAAAATCAAAATTTATGGTTAAATTTAAATGCTTTGTGTAGAAATATCAGGACTGTTAAAAGCAGAAATAAATATAAAAATGTTAAAGTTTTGGACTTTTTAATAATGACATTGGGTACAGATTTTAGTATAGCACCGTATTCACCTGATCTGGCGCCGTGCTACTTCTGGCTGTTCAGCAAGCTCAAAAGACCGCTCCGGGGACACCGTTTTGATACGATAGAGGAGACTCAAGCTGCAGCGAAGAAGGAACTGAAGGCCATCCCGGAAAGTGACTACAATCAGTGTTTCGAAGATTGGAAAATCCGTTGGCATAAGTGCATTGCATCGGGAGGGGATTACTTTGAAGGAGATGAAATTGATTTGGAAGGATAAATAAAGAATTTTCAAAATAAATACAATGTCACCTTATTTTTTGGACACAGTAGTATATGTGTCTGAAATCTGGTCTTAAATTCTACCAAGAAAAGAAAACATCTTTTGGCAATTCTGAGTTAATAATGAATAGCTGACCTGATAGTAAAAATCTACTGTAATGGTAAAAATTTTATGGGATAGTTAAGATTTGGTGTGACAGGAAATATTAGAAATTACGCATTGAATGTAATAGTAAAAGTCGAATGGGATAGCAAAGATTTAATGTAACAGTAAATATTGGATCTAATAATATTACATATATTATGGTTTAAAGCTGTTAAGTACCGCGACCAGTGTGGCCTTTTTAAAAATATTTGGACTTTATATGAATTAGGTACTCTTTGGAGTTTTAAGTTTCAGATCTTTTGCGGAGCTAAGGTTTTTACTCCGAAACAGAGAACTGATAGTTAAAAAATTGTCATAGTGAAGTTGTAATATGTAGTAATAAATTTGATGAGTTAAAAGATTTTATCTGCTATTAATTTTCTTTACTTTTTTATTTGAGTTATTGAAATATTGCATTAGTTTAAAATCTCACCTTTTAATAATGATCTGATCTAAGAAACAACTGCTTGATAGAGCTGATTTGTTATTAGTAATTTTACTACTTATCTTTTTTACTTATTATCGATTCTTAACCTTTAACTGCTGAAGTTCGGTCTCACAGGCCGCGCTAAAATTAATCGTGAAATCAACCCCACAAGTGTTAATTGTTTGTTTGTAAATTAATTATTTTTACCACAATGAAACATTGTTGTTGAAATCTTCATTTAAAATATTAATATAAATAGCGATTTTTTAAACTTTGGATTTTTTTAAATATGACGGCCTGAGAGACTACACGTCAGACTTAATGTTACAAAAATTTGGAGTCAGCACTTAACACTAGAAAGACCATTGCGGTCATTTAGACGGTTTTTAATATTTAAATATCTCTATCTTCTTTAGTATTTCTGCCAAGTTTTGTGACTTTGGTGACTTTTTATCGGGGAAAACTTTATATATTTTTTTAATTTATTTTGTGAAAAATTAGCCAAATCCTATGTGTAGAGTAAATTCGGCTTTTTGTTTTACGGCGATTCCCGACACACCTTAAAAGACACTTTTTTGGTCTCAAACTGTTTAGTATATCTAAGATTTTTAACTCTTTTACATAACTGTTGACGAGTTTTTTAGTTACAAATCGAAATATCCAATTATTGGCGTCTGATAAAAGTGGCGGGTAATGTGAGATACCATCGGCAGGTAATATCATATACTCGAAAAAAAAAACGTTATTTAACAGACCTATTAGGTTCAAACTTGGTTAAAATACTCCAAATCAAAAATAATTAGAGACGTGCTTCTCATTTTTGATGGACAATCAGAATCTGACGGGGTAAACCAAGTGTTAAAAATTTGTATCGAAAAACATGATATCATGGATTTTTTTTTATTTGAAACTTAACCAGAACAGATTTTCGGATTATACCACTTTCAATATAAAAAAATAAAGTATATATACATTTCAATACAAATAGTACTACTGTCATAAGTTTGAGTACTGTGATGTACTATATGTTAAAGGTTAACACTATCTTTTCTGTTTATTATGTTAACCTAAATGCATAAGTATATATTTATATAAACTGCGATATATTTTTTTTAAACGACAGTAAAATCCAGGGTTTTTGTAAGTATTTAATATAGTTTTTTCAAATTGTTTTTCTTTTAGTAATTTGCATTTAAAAGTTTACTTAAGAAACAAGAAAACAATTCACTCATTTGAGGCATAAAACTCAACTGTTGCTCACATTCACAAATGTTAGTCCTTTGCATTGAACGCGCCTTAATAATTTTACTTTAATAAGTCATTCATGAAAATGTCCTTAAAGTTCCTTTGTTTACTGCTCTACTCGTCGTCTCCAACTGGGATTCATTGCGAATTTTCCGCTTCATTTGCTTGGCTTGAAAAGAACTAAAATTTAATTACAACAAGGAAACAAGAAATTGTCGCTCGCTCTGGCAATTTGCTCGAGTCATGAGTCATAAGAAGTCCATAAACAAAATGGCGCTCAATATGACGGCAGTCTGGTTGTTTTCATTTATGACAGTCTGCAAGGCACATAGACGCATCGACGACAACGATGACGGCGACAACGACGATGACTATGGCGGCAGTGATGGCAGGTGGGCGGAAATGTGATGTAAGGCAAGTAAAGTCGCTCACCATAAAGTTGTATGTGGCACATTGCTGCCATGAAAAGTGGGCAACCACCAACCAACCGGCAGTTGAAATATCGACGGGGACCGGCGAAAGGACATGGGCCGAATGCAGGCTAGTTGGATGGAAGCGGCAGCAGCGATTTTACGATTTGACGTCGAGTCGTCGTCAATGTGGCCATTTCGCAGCGCAAAATTGAGTGCCGCACATATCGACGCGTCGGCGGCAGTAAAGTGGCCGAGCGCAAAGTGTCGGTGTGTGGGTGAGAGAATTGATGGCTGGTGCTGACAAGTGCGTGCTGTGACTCGTGCAGAGGGGGCGACAAAACGGCATAAACTACTTTGCAGAAGCTAGACGGGACAGCATAAAATTCGCAATTAAGCGTCCAATAAAAGTGGCAGCACCACGAAACCGCCAGCAACTAAGCATACGCCACGGTGCGTGTTAATGTAATTTGCTTAAATACGCGTAGGAGCGATTGGCAAGTGTGGGCTGTGGGCTGCGAGCGGCACTTGAAACGCGCTGCAACGCAAGTCGCGCGTAATTGCCATATTAATTTGCGCACAATGAGCGCACGCTCGGCTCCTGGGTGGCAGCCACTGCACGGCAACAAGCACTTGCAAACACTCAAATGTCACACACACACACATATGTACATACACACAGAAGCACCGCTGCAGCGTAAATATATGTAAACACTCTGCGCTGCGCTGTGGGTGACTGAAAGGACGAATACCACTCGGCGAGCAGAACAAGGAACACAAAACGAAAGCACCTGCGCGCCCATTATTTACTTTTAAATCCCGTAATTTGTAATTGAAAAAAGTATTCGCTTTAAATTAACCCCCTGTGCGCGTGTCTGTGCAGGCGGGAAGCCAACAGCAGGCGGCCCCAAGGCAGAAGCCGGTCATATGGCGCCCCACCACGCAATGTCACAAACGAGTCGAAAGCTATGCAAAAGTGCTTTCACGGCAGTCATTGCGCTCGTCATTTCAAATAATTTGAGTGAGGTCATAATTTTAAACTTTCTACGCAGAGCTATTTCGGATTTTGAACGCTCGAAGAAGGTTTTTGCAATTAAAGTTGCAGCACGTCGGCAATAATACGTTTTGCTTTTCTCAAATGCCAAAACTTGCTTGGGGGAAATTTGCCAAAGGTGAGAATGAAGCTTGTGGAATAGAGTTTGTATGGTTGTGACGTGCTTATTTTGCTGTTGTTGTTTGATTGTGCAAGTGACGAGGGCGGTGGATTATTTATGATTATTATGAACATTTTTAAATGTTGCAGCAAAAACATTCACACGAAGGATGGTAGATATGTTTTAATGATGGGTTTAGTTCAGCTGAAAGCAGGATCACCTTTGTGTTAGCAGCAGTGGTGCACACATGGGGGGTTTTGAGGATTAAACCACTTCCCTTTTGTGTACATTTTGATTGGCAGAGACTATAATCTCAACTGGTATTATGTTTAAAAGATGTGTACGGAACCTTCCCAAAATGAAATCCTGTGTGCGCCACTGGTTCGAATCACAGATGAAGAAAAAGTTAAATACATAAAAAATAAGAAAAAGAAAAAATGATTTAATTTCTCATTGCCAGAGAGAGAATGCAAAACGTTTTACGCATAACAAAAATTTGAATATTTCTTTATTTACTTGAGCCAAAATTAAAAAAATAAAAGTATCTTAATTGAAAGAAAACGTAAAATTATAAAGTTATCAAATTTTTCTGCTTCTTCTTCCTTTACTATGTCAAAACATACCATTAAAAAACATGAATACTTCTCTTCTTTAAACTTAAATATTCAGTTTATTAATTTCGTATTTTTCCTAAAACTATAAACTATTCTAAGAAACAATGAAAAAATTTATTGCTGGAACCATAGAGAGTTCCGACGTCCACAAAGTAGCATGTAGCCATATGACAGCAAAATAGCGAAAGGGTTAAGTGCTTTCACTTAATTTAAAGTTGATAGGCCCATTCATGTTTTTTCAAGGTTTCTCCATATAAACTTTTAACCCGTCGATGACCCCGTAATTTGTTATTTAAAAAAAAATAAAAGGCGCGTATCGAGTACTTTTACCAAGTTTGAATTCAAAAGGCGTTAAATGAAGTTTCTTTATAAAAAATTGTAACCCTTGATTCACCCCTTTATTATTTGATTGAAAAAAAATGAGGAACACGTATCAAATTAGTTCTGATTTCAAGTGTTTTCACATAAGTGAAAATCACTGAAGTGAAGTGATTGGCCTATTGAAGTCAATAGGCCAATTACTTCAGGGTTTTTGGAAGTCTTTCCGTATATGAACCTTAACACTTGGTTCACCCCGTTAAATTTTGATTTACGAAAAATTGAAAATTAAAAAGAATCCTATTTTAGCGGAGGTTCATGATGGATGAATCAGCCAGTCTGTCAGTCAGTCAGGACAAACAATTATATGTAAATATATACAGGGTGGGCGGGAATTTTCTGCATACATCGTTTCAATTGTAATATTGTTAAAATTCTGATTGCTTGTTTTATTTGAAAACGAAATGGGGAAATCCCCAATAATGTGGTGGTTTGAAAATCCTAAGCAATTCCCTCGTACATCTACAGCGATTTTTATGCAGGACGGTGCGCGATGTCATACGGCGAAACAGTCAGTAAGTGTTGCTAAAAGTCTATTTAAGCCAGTATGGGAAGACTGGCCGGGAAATTCGTCAAATCTTAATCCTATTGAACATATCTGGTCCCCTGGAGCCTTGTGCTTCAGCCTGATTATGGGAATGGCCCCCTCGGGGAGTTCCGTGGTGGCGTGGTTTAACACCCAAATGCGGGTAGAATTTCGTCTCGGCGTGGAGTTGCGTTTACAACCGGGTGCCGGACCCATAGCACGGCAGAGTTTTAGATAGGCCTCGATCCCTACCAAGGAGGGGTAATGTCCATTTACATTAACCCAATTGGTACCGGGAGCTAGTCTCTCGGGGCGCTTATCAATGCTTAATTTTGATACGCTGTGCTTTTGAGCACCGTGGGGTTAGGCCACACTGTGGCGGCACTCACGTTAAAATTCGACATTCAATGAACATATCTGGTCCAGGATTCACGATTCAGTATTTCGGAGTACAAAACCTGCCAATAGACTTCAACTCATTGAGGGAGTAGAACAAGAGTGGGATGGCATATCATTGGCCGAAGCGTCGGTCTTTTGCGAAAGTTTTCGCAAGCGAGTCCTAGAGTGCTACGAAAAAAATGGCACACATACACAATATGAATGATCAATTAAACTTTGCTTGGATATGATTTAGTGGTTTAAATAAAAAAAAAAATTTGAAATGCAATACAAATGATCCTTAAGAGTGTTTTTTTTGTATGCAGAAACTTTCCGTCCACCCTGAGCTATGATCCGTGAGGTCTATAAGAGATAATGAAATTATTCACATCTGGTTCGAAAAATTCTCGAAAATGTTGGGTTTTTTCTGTCAATAGTTCTAATTCTTTCAAGCTTTTACACTCGTCCTTTGTAATACAATTTTTTGCTAAAATGTTCTTGTTATTTTACTTTTTACAGAGCGTAACCAGTAAAAAAGGCCTTTGGGCCTCTCACCGCCAAGATGTCGTCGGTCAAAGTGGCGGTTCGAGTGCGTCCCTTCAACTCGCGCGAAATTGGTCGAGAATCAAAATGCATTATCGAAATGAGCGGTGCCACCACCGGTGAGTATTTCTTTACATTGTGCAACAATTTGTGCAATAATTTGTGCAATTGTGTGCAATTTTCATTAATGATTCGAATTCATTTTGCAGCCATTACAAATCCAAAAGTACCACCAAATACCAGTGAATCCGTTAAGCGTTTCAATTTCGACTATTCGTATTGGTCACATGACGTGAGTATTGCACAATCACTACCGATGTGCCCTGAATTGCACAATAAATATTTGCCTTGTGTTCTTTGTTGGGTTTTCATTTTGATTATTGCACCTGCCGCACATAGCCGCGGGATGAGGAATTCTCCACGCAGGAGATGGTGTACAAGGACATCGGCGAGGAGATGCTGCAGCACTCGTTCGACGGCTACAATGTGTGCATATTCGCCTACGGCCAGACAGGCGCTGGCAAGTCGTACACCATGATGGGCAAGCAGGAGGAGCATCAGGAGGGCATCATTCCAATGATTTGCAAGGATCTCTTCAATCGGATACACGACACGGAAACAGATGAGCTCAAGTATTCGGTAAGTGGGGCGCCAGGAGAAGTGGGCGTAGTGCGTCAGATAGTGCAACCGTAGATGTGGCGCACGATTGGAAAACGTGGGTAGCATTTGCTTGCATAAACAAAGAACTTAGCCCGCAGGGCTCATGTGACGAGAAAATCCAATACTGCTCTGCGCCACTGATGAATGTGACTCATTTATTTCACTTTAACTCAGCTCTTTCTTTTATTGCTTTTCTTTTGCTTTTTCATTTGTGTGTGTGGGCGCTATGCAGGTCGAAGTGTCCTACATGGAGATCTATTGTGAGCGTGTGCGCGACTTGCTGAATCCAAAGAATAAGGGAAACTTGCGCGTACGTGAGCATCCGCTGCTCGGTCCGTACGTTGAGGATTTGTCCAAGCTGGCCGTCACCGACTATCAGGACATACACGACCTCATCGATGAGGGCAACAAGGCGCGGTAAGTGCAACTTCGCCAGCATTTGTAAAATTCCCCACTGAACGACTGATTTTCATTGCAGCACTGTGGCCGCCACCAACATGAACGAGACGAGCTCGCGTTCGCATGCCGTCTTCACGATTTTCTTCACACAGCGTCGCCACGACGGCATGACCGATCTCACCACCGAGAAGGTCTCCAAGATTAGCCTGGTCGACTTAGCGGGCTCTGAGCGTGCCGACTCGACCGGCGCCAAGGGCACACGCCTCAAGGAGGGCGCCAACATCAACAAGTCACTGACCACGTTGGGCAAAGTCATTTCCGCGCTGGCCGAAATCGTAAGTTCAACAACGACAAAGGCAGTGGCCGCATTTTCCATATTTGGTTTTTGATTTTTGAGTAATGAGAATTTCCAAGGTTCACAACTCACGCGCTTCTATTTCATTTATCTCATCTATTTTGCTTTTGAAAATATCTGCACTACACTTAAATCCGGATTTTTACTACAATCGTAATTTTTTGCAAATTTTGTAATGATCTCGATTGAATCATGTAACGTTACAGTCTGTAAGTATAAACAATAAAACTTTTTGCTAATATTAATTTGTGAATAAACAAATGTGTTCAATCGAAGTGCTTAAGTGGGTCTTGCATTGAAAAAAATGTCGCATAAGTTGGGCACGCATGAACGCAGTCTGAGCGTTCTACATTTTGAGTTCTGAAAGCCTGAGCTCGCTACATTCATGACGCAAACCATCATGCAAAGATTGACATCTGCTGGATTGCATTCGCCAGTTGAAAAATATTTTTCACATCTAACCATTAATATAACAAAGTTGATTTCGAAAGTGACAAAATATGAAATCAAATATAATATTGAACAATTCGTAATGTTTTAAAATTAATGGTGCAATTTGGGCGTTCGGATTGAAAATTTTAAAAAGTCCATTTAGTACCATTTGTACATTTTTCATACATCCAAAACACCGTTTACAATGTTTGGGATTTGGGATTTTTGCTTTCAAAGTGAGACGAACAACCAGAGAAAGTGTAAAACAAGTGTTTTTTTATATTAAACTTTAATATTTTGAGTTTTTGCAATCAGTATGAAACAAACATCCAGAAAAAGTACTCAAAAAATATTTTGTTTGACATCAAACTTGACTATTTAGAGAATTTTGCATTCAATATGATGCAAACAATTAATGAAAGTGTAGGGAAATAGAATAGAACTTTAGAATTTCAAAATTTTAATTTTAACCGTAGATCGAGCTCTGTATCGAAAATGATACATTTGGTTTTTTGTTTTATTATAACTTCAATCAGGATATAATTAATTGAACCATTCTTGTGACTTAGTTTGTGTTGGGATTATGCTTGTTTAAAACCATCTTTCACACTTTTTTAAGAAAGAGGTCTTGAGAAAATTGAAAAGTTTATAATTTTCTCCTTTGTTTATATAGGATAGGATTCCTTAATTTTTGTGAAGCTCGATCTACGGTTAATTCATTTCAATTTAATTTTGAAATTCAATATGATTCAAACATTCAGAGAAAGTGCCTAACAAAAATTTATGAAACTTTATCATTTCGGAATTCTGCGTTCGATATTTCAGGGTTTTTCCATATTAAATGGATGGGAGTATTAAGAAAAACATTAATGAACAAAATATGTTTGTTATCAATCTTAACATTTTGGTGTTTTTGCAACCAACTTGTTGTTGTTGTATTAAGAAAACAAACGTATAAAGTAATATTTTCAGTACCCAAACCTTAAAATTTCGGGACTTTAGCATCAAATATGACACAAAGAGAAACTTCTTTAAAATAATTAGTTTGGTATCAAACCTTAAAATTTCAAAGTTTTTGCATCAAATTTATTAGAGATATTTAGAAAAAACTCTTAAAACTTTTGTTTTTTTTAAGAAACTTTAACATTTCGGAGTTTTAGCATCAAGTATGTTAGAAATGTTATAAAAAGGGCTTACAAAAGAAGAAGAAGAAACCTGAGGTTAAGGTTGAGGTTTTTTAGTATTAATTATGATAGAATTTTTTAGAAATAGTCTTTAATTTTTTTTATAAAAAACTTTAGCATTTCGGGGGTTTAAATATGTGAGATGTATTCAGAAAATTTCTTATAAAATATTTTTCTATAAGAAAATTTAACATTTTTGGGTTTTTGCATCAAATATGGTAGAAATATTTAGAAAAATACATTAAATAATTTTTTAAATAAAAGAAACTTTAGCATTAAGTATGTTAAAAATTCATAAAAGTTCTTACAAAATATGTTTTTCGATAAAAAAGTTTTAATTTTTGTTTTAGGTTTTGTAATGTTTGATACAAATAAAATATTTTCTAATTAAACTTTTATATTTATAGAGCTTTGCATTCAGTATGATAAAAAAATTCAAAAAAAAAAGTGTTTAAAATATTATTTGTTTGGTAATTCAAAGGAAAAGTGAATAAAAAATGATTTGTTTTGTATCAAACCCGTCAATTTCAGAGTTTTTTTTAATGTTCGGAAAAATTGCTTACAAAACATGTTTTTTATAAAAAAAAACCTTAACATTTGGTAGTTTTTGATTTAAGTATTAAGAGAAAGTACTCAACAAATATTTTTTTGCATCAAACTTTAACATTTTAGAGATTTTGCATTCAATGTGATTGAAACATAAGCAACATTTAATAAATAACTAGGCATGAATAAAATTCTTAGTAGCAAACTTTAAATGACAAAAATATAAAATACAAAAACTCCAAAGAATGCTTAAACAATTTGTTGTTTTGGTATCAATGTTTAACGGTAAAGTTTTGCGTTAACCTTTAAAGTTTTAGACTTTGATGCAGACTTTTTGAATATCAAGAAAAAAGTTTGTTATTTAAAAGTATTGTCGGTAAATTTTCGCGAAAATCTTTAAAGATTTAAACTTTAATGCAGACTTTATGGATATTGAGAAAAAAGTTTGTTATTTTACAGTATTGTCGCTTTCTGATACTTTGAACAGGCGCGGATTCAGAAAAACATTTCGGGGGGGGTTTCAAAAAGTAGTTCTATAATATTTGTAAAATGCCTTTTAATTTGTATGTACATTTATAGGCGATCCAAATATTTCGGGGGGAGTTTCAACCCTAAAACACCCCCCTGAATCCGCCACTGACTTTGAAAGTGTTTCAAATTGTGAACAAACATATACATTACAAACATAGCATTAATGATAAAGTCAGAAGTGTGTAGAACTTCCTGGCTTCTAGTACACTATTTACCTATATATGTAATTGGGTATTTAGGTGATTCAAAAAATATACTCAAGAAAGTCTAATCTCATTCATCAGTTCACCGTTTTTCATTCTTCTCTTCGAAAACCCCAGCATGGACTTTTTTAATTTTCAATCCTTTGCCCAATTGCTGTCTTTGTTTTTATTAAAATTATAACAAATTTTCTGTATGCTCAACATTTATAGGCTTCGAAGAGCAAGAAATCGAAAAAGGCCGATTTCATACCGTACCGTGATTCGGTGCTAACTTGGCTGCTGCGTGAGAACTTGGGCGGTAACTCAAAAACGGCCATGATTGCCGCCATCTCGCCAGCTGACATCAACTACGACGAAACATTGAGCACTCTAAGGTGTGTTTCGAGTTGATGCTTGAACTTCTCGACAATTTTAATAATTTATGTGCTTTTTCAGATATGCTGATCGGGCTAAGCAGATCGTCTGCAAGGCTGTGGTCAACGAGGATGCCAATGCCAAACTCATACGCGAGCTCAAGGAAGAAATCCAGAAGTTGCGCGACTTGTTGAAAGCCGAGGGCATTGAAGTCCAAGAAGGTACGTGCAGGCGTAGGCACTTAGTTACGCCCACTTCAGTTATGTATAAAATCACACACAGCACTAAATTTTCAATTCGAATCACAGTCTTTGAAAGTGCATAACAATCGATTTAAATTTCACATTCACACTCATCTTTAGAGACGCTCTCCCCTTTTTATTATTATTATGAAATATAATAATAAAATGCATTACTACTAACATAAGTTAAGCTTAGTTAAATTGGTGAAAGTTACAAAAACAAAGCGTACTATGTATATTTCATTTAGGGCCCGATGGCAAAGTGGTTTGTGAGAAACGTGATCCAAATAGTAAGTAAATCAAGTAAAACTAAAAAACCGACAAAGCTTTGCAAAGAATACAAAACAAAAACAACAGCAAAAAAAAAGAATGATAACCACGCCAGCATATAATTTGATTGTCAATGCAATTCTGACATAATGCAACTAAACCCAAATTTGTATGTTTGTGTGTGTGCAAAATAATTATGTCATACAAGTATTGTGCAATTGTCTCGCTTCCAATATCGAATGCTTAAGTGCAATTTTTTTATCTCGTCTATATACGCCTATATATTGTACTATATATACATACATGCCTACGATTCTGTACTCTTTGGTTGCTCTTTGTTACACCTCAACACACCATAGACAAGTTCAATTTTGGTTGCGCCGTCAAAGAGTGAGCTTTAAATAGTGTAATCGAATTGCAAAAACTTGCAGGACCAATGGGAGAGAGAAATTTTGACGCGGGCTTCAGTTCTGAAATCAGTTGTGGAATAATTTCTCAGTTTCATAGAGGGTTTAATATGATCACAGTTGGATTTAAAGGAAAAGAAGGGAGACATTTGAATATTTTGGTATCTAATTGCTATACGTCTATGAAGTCAGTCAGTGGAGCTCATAGATTTTGTTTTGGAGGGTTTCGGAAATAACTACTGAGCCCAATACCATTTAAATTGTATTCGACACCCGCAATTTTTATGATAAACAGATATTAGTGAGCTGACCCCCATTTGCTTTGTCTATCACCTGTCGACCTTGTTTGTTTTTGTATTCATAGAACATTTGTTGATGTCCACAATGTGTTTTTTTATATATGTAAATGTTTTACATATTTTATGTAATAATCCATTATGAAGTGTGGCTTTGAGACCTCTAAAGAAAGTTTGTCAATATAGCAATGCTCTCTACTCCACAGATTTCCATCATTTATAGACTTTTTGCTAGTCATTTTTCCCTTTCCTGATTCAGTGTCTCTCAGAGTTGAAATTCGAAGCAAACTAAAGCTTTTTTATGAGTTCTGCAAATTGTCATTTTGTCACCCATTTTATTGTGAAGATTCACTTTCCACATCCATAATGCATAGTTGCTTTTCTTGCGCAACTCATTTACCTTAAAACCGAACGACTTGACAACTCAAATATTATCCCTCATGCTTGTCGCTTCCAAATATATTTACATATATATGCAGTCATTCTTAGATCCACCATAAACCCGCCATTGGTTTACACTTTTTAAGGCTGTCTCTCGATTTTCGTTACACAATTGGTACTGCTTTGTTTATTTGTACTCTGCCTATACACAACTAACCATAAGAACTCACGTTCCGGCTTCCACACATACGCACCTACACTACACTATCTGAAGTATATATAACTTTTTAACAGTCCTCTTCTATTTGCTGTGCACGCTTTCAACTCATATTTGTTACCATCCTTCGGTCACTTGTTAACACACAATTTCTGTTTCTTAGAAGATGAACTCAACAAAACCGGCGGCAATAACAATGGCGGCATCAAATCGCCCACCAAGGGTCGCAATCGTAATGGATCCACTACGGAAATGGCTGTGGATCAACTGCAGGCCAGCGAGAAGCTTATTGCAGGCAAGTCAAGACAGTTCAAACAGTTTTACTTTTCCCTCAAATGCTAATTTTTCTCTTAAATATTTCACTTTTCAGAACTGAACGAAACGTGGGAGGAAAAATTGAAACGTACCGAAGAGATACGCTTGCAGCGTGAGGCTGTATTTGCCGAAATGGGCGTGGCCGTAAAGGAGGACGGCATTACGGTGGGCGTATTTTCGCCCAAGAAGACTCCACATCTGGTGAATTTGAATGAGGATCCGAATTTGTCCGAATGCTTGCTGTACTACATCAAAGACGGCATTACGCGTCTGGGCACGCATGAGGCCAACGTGCCGCAAGACATCCAATTGTCCGGCTCGCATATACTCAAGGAGCACTGCACCTTTGAGAATCGCAATAATACTGTAACGTTGATACCGCACAAAGATGCGCTGGTCTATTTGAATGGTCGCAAACTGATGGAGCCGGAGGTGTTGAAGACCGGCTCACGCGTTATTTTGGGCAAGAATCATGTATTTCGCTTCACCAATCCCGAGCAGGCTCGCGAATTGCGTGAGAAAATCACCGAAAATGCCGAGAATGAAACGGAGAAATGCGACTCGCAACAGGTGGACTGGAACTTTGCACAGTGTGAGTTGTTGGAGAAGCAGGGCATTGATTTGAAGGCAGAGATGAAGAAACGTTTGGATGTGCTGGAGGAGCAGTACAAACGCGAAAAGCAGCAAGCCGATCAACAGTTCGAGGAGCAAAGAAAGGTGGGTGTGGGAAGTGACAGAGGTTAGAGGAACTTGTGTAAATATTTACTGAAATCTCTGTTGACTTGTAGAGCTATGAGGCACGCATTGACGCCTTGCAAAAACAAGTGGAAGAACAATCGATGACCATGTCTATGTACAGCAGCTATTCGCCAGAAGATTTCCACCAAGAAGAGGATTTATACAGTAAGTCGAAACTGAATGATACTAATTTAATACATTAAGGACAGAAGCATTAAGATTGATGTAGGATTTGGAAAGTAACCAAAACAGTGGGTGTTCTTCCTGACAAAGTTTTTTGTTGGGGCGACAAAATTGTAAGCAAAAAAATAAATTATCTTGACAAACGCAACATAGTTCACATCGCTCACACAGCAGCAGGTTCACATTGAATTGAGATAATTTTATAATTAAATGAAAAAGTTTAAAAAAGTATTTTAACAATAAAGAATATATATATTTAAAAAAATAAGAAAATATATATAGCACTAAAAGCTAATATAAAAATAAAAAATAAAAAAAAAAATTATGCGATCCTGCCAGGAGTCGAACCTGGAATCTTCTGATCCGTAGTCAGACGCGTTATCCATTGCGCCACAGGACCGGGTGACAACCGTTATGTCGTATGTGTCTGATCTTCGTTCTGCTTTGCGTACACAAATCTATTTTTTACACTTTGAAATACTCTGTACTTTCGATATACCACAATTTCTCACTACATCTCAAACTGTCGGACAATAACCTCCAAACTGTTTTGCAGCCAATCCCCTATACGAGTCGTGCTGGACTGCGCGTGAGGCTGGCTTGGCCGCCTGGGCATTCCGCAAGTGGCGCTACCATCAATTCACTTCACTGCGTGATGATCTCTGGGGCAATGCCATTTTCCTCAAGGAGGCCAATGCCATATCCGTGGAGCTGAAAAAGAAGGTGCGTAGTGAATCATTGCATTCGTTGCATTTGATTGTGGTTTGCTATGGTTTGATTTCAGGTGCAATTCCAATTCACGCTTCTCACCGACACACTCTACTCGCCACTACCGCCGGAGCTGGCTTCGTCCGCTTTGCCGCTGCAAAACGAGGACGAGTTCGGCGCTCCGCCAGTGTCCAAAACCATTGTGGCTGTCGAGGTCACCGACACCAAGAACGGCGCCACACACTATTGGTCGCTGGAGAAATTGCGGTAAGCTCGATGTGTTGCGCCTGCATCGATGTCCTGAATGTATGAAACACCCACGTTTGAGTTCGATATTCACAGTCATTGTTCTTTGCATTTGGTTTCTGGATGAGTTCACAAGACGTTGCCTCAGAAAGCAAATGTCGTATGTCTTACTAGGCTCAATGGAACATACGACATTTGTTTTCTGAGGCAACGAAGAGTGTTAACAAGTTTCAAGTCTTCTTTTAAGAGTTGTTTATCCTCAAAGGCATTAGGGTATAAATCTAGTGATGAACTAACTAGATTTGAATTTATTTAACGTTTTTTTTAATTATTATTTTGAGAACGTGCATGGTGGTTGTTAATGATTACTGTGTACATTTAGCGAATTGTGCTCAGCCAGTACTTGTGGCCATTAAAATATTTCGCATCACGGCTAAATCTGCAACTGTTTGAGAATTTAAAGTGCTGCCACCATTAACGCTACCATCACCCTATTACCAGCATCTTCATACTAATCTTCATACTAAACAATACCACTTCTTATATATTGTGTTTGAAAATTATCGAAAAATTGGGTTTTAATGTGGCATTCTTTTTGATTTCTTGTTTCTAATCTTCTACCACCACATTGCCCACAACACTCCTTTTAATGCAACAATTTTCTCAATTCCCCATCGAGAAGCTATCGCCTTGAGTTGATGCGTCAAATTTACAATGTCGAGAGCCCTCCATCATCAATGCTATACGATACGACTTCATTGTGTGAGAGTGTCGTGCCGTGTACCAATGCCGATGTACCCTATGACAATGTCATTTCCTCCTCATATTCCGTGGCCGCTCCGCCCACCTCCTGCTTGAGCCTAACCTACTCCACAGTGTCTATAAATTCCTCATCGTCCTCCCTGTCCTCCGTCTCCTCCGCATACGATTACATGACAACAGCAAACGGAATTGTGGCAGTGCGTGCAAATGTTACGGGCCAGCGAGAAAAATCGTATCAAGCGAACACCAGCTCACCAACCCGTTTAACATTGGCGAATCTAATGCCTAATAGGTTTGCTTTCATTATCTCTAAGGCGATTTTTTTTTCATTTGGACATGTTTCAATGTTAACAGTGTACTTGTCAATGTAAAAATGTTTGTCAGGCAATAATTATGCGCTAAACTTAACGATCAATCAATGAGTAATTTGTATGAATTTGGTTCCTCTTTGGTTCCAACCGAATCCGATTAAGGCTGCGTTTGAAAAATGAAAAAAATATACAAATTGGCCAGTTCAGGTAATAACATTGATTTTAGAACGTACAAAAATTTGAAAAAATAATTGAAAAATTTTCGCATATTTTTCAACTTAATTTGCAACTAATGAAGTGTAATAATTTCACTTTTTGTTATAAAAATTTTACATGTTTATTGTGACATAAACAAAACAACCACTGATAGTATGAACAGCGCCTAATTATCTGCCCAATGAAATATTTAACGTCGCTGCATGATTTCTGCGTGCTTTTTAAGTAAAAAACAATCAATTACTATTATTTATTTTATTTATAAAAATGTATTATTAGAACAAAATTATGTTTTCTGTCTGCATGTCACATGTCAACTCAACCCTTTATGTTGTATTTATGTATGTATTGACTTGTTGTACACATCTGATAAATGTGCCTTTGAGGAACGCCGTAACATGAGCTGCTGATCCTTTCAATATTCTGGTGTCATTTAACCCTTTCGGTACGTCGTTATGAAATTGCAACATAAATTTGTAGTCTCAATTTTGATAGCATGGGAACATTTTGACCAAGAGTATTTTGATTTTCAAAATTAAACTC
This sequence comes from Melieria omissa, assembly GCA_963971225.1. Classification (NCBI taxonomy): domain Eukaryota; kingdom Metazoa; phylum Arthropoda; class Insecta; order Diptera; family Ulidiidae; genus Melieria; species Melieria omissa. Next base: position 95,447,460 of record OZ020269.1, read on the forward strand.
CGTCCTGAAAGGGTTAAGTTCAATACTGATATCAGCAGCTCACAATGTCAGTGGCTTTCTGTTCTTCTTGTGTTGATTTTTGTGCCTATTTTGCCACTTTTCGCTTTCTTAATTGCTGCTTTCAATGAACACCGCTGCCAAATCGTTTATAACGAACCATAACACCTAACTCTCTACCAATTTGCAGACAACGTCTGGAACTGATGCGCGAAATGTATCACAATGAAGCCGAACTCAGCCCAACCTCGCCCGACTACAACGTGGAGAGTCTTACGGGCGGCGATCCTTTCTACGATCGCTTCCCGTGGTTCCGCATGGTGGGACGCTCCTTCATCTATCTGAGCAATCTGCTGTACCCGGTGCCGCTGGTGCACAAAGTGGCCATCGTTAACGAGCGTGGCGATGTACGCGGCTACTTGCGCGTTGCAGTGCAGCCTGTTCTGGTAGGTTTTGATCGACACACACATCATCTAATATTTCCATACTGAAAATATATTTCCATATGTTTTTCTTCAAGGACGAAGAATCAATTGATTTCAATAATGGCGTTAAACAATCGGCACGTCTGGTATTCAACGAGGACGACGCCAAGCCAAAGTATCGCGCCCTCAATGAGAAGGACGATGTGCAGCGCTACATTGACAATGGTGGACTGGACAGCAAACTCGAAGGTGCGTTCTTAGCATTTTTATTGCCGTATTTTCTGTCACTAATCGAAAATGTTTGGTTTTCGAATTTGAAATCACACTTGCATGCTCACGCTTGTACAAATATTATTGTTTGTAATTGAAATATTAAAACGATCAGAACTCGAAGATGCAGATTCGGGACGTGGCATCGATTCGAATTCAGCGTCCGAGTGCCAAGAGGCGAACGAGGAACCGGGCGAGCATTTACAGGTCGGCAAAGAGTTTACGTTCCGTGTAACCGTTTTGCAAGCGACTGGCATCGGTGCTGAGTATGCCGACATCTTCTGTCAGTTCAAGTATGTGTCTGGCTTCACTAATATTGGGTTTGCTTTTACAAAATGCCATTGTCTTGTTATCGTTTAGTTTCCTGCACCGCCACGAGGAGGCATTCTCCACCGAACCCGTTAAGAATTCAGCTTCTGGCGCCCCATTAGGCTTCTATCATGTGCAAAATGTGCGTATATCTAAAGTAGTTTTCATAATTTCCAGCTAATCCTCTATTCATATCAATTTAATTAATTTCCTTGACACAGATTACTGTACCGGTTACCAAGTCTTTCATTGAATATTTGAAAACGCAGCCCATTATGTTCAAGATCTTCGGCCACTATCAGACTCATCCACTGCACAAGGATGCCAAGCAGGAATTCGTCTCACGACCACCACCCCGACGCATGCTGCCTCCAAGCATTCCCATTAGCCAGCCGGTGCGTAGTCCCAAATTCGGTCCCCTACCCATGGCACCATCGTCCACGGTGTTGGCCAAGCACGATGTGCTGGTGTGGTTCGAGATTTGCGAGTTGGCACCCAATGGCGAGTATGTGCCCTCGGTGAGTTTTCCCCTCTTCCTAACCATAATGCACGTTTTAACCAAACACGCTTAACGCTGTCGATTTCATTGATCCACAGGTGGTGGAGCACAGCGATGATCTTCCATGCCGCGGCCTATTTCTGATACATCAGGGCATACAGCGCCGCATACGCATCACCATTGTACACGAGCCCACCCCTGAAGTGAAGTGGAAGGACATACGCGAGCTGGTGGTCGGCCGCATACGTAATACACCCGAATCTTCCGATGATCTGGATGAGGATGCGTGCGTGCTGTCGCTGGGATTGTTCCCGGGCGAGACACTGGAGGTGCCCGGCGACGACCGTTCGTTCTATCGCTTCGAGGCCGCCTGGGACTCGAGTCTGCACAATTCGACTCTATTGAATCGTGTGACACAAGCTGGTGAAACAATTTACATCACTTTGAGTGCATATTTGGAGGTACGCTCGACCAACCAATGATGTATTGATTTGCGGAAAGGAAACTCCAAAATTGCATTCTATTTTAGTTGGAGAACTGCGCACGCCCCGCTATCATCACCAAAGACCTGAGTATGGTCATCTATGGCCGCGATGCTCGCACTGGCCCACGCTCGCTGAAGCACCTGTTCTCGGGCCAGTATCGCAACCCGGAAGCCAACCGGCTGTCCGGCGTGTATGAGTTGTCGTTGCGAAGAGCCTCTGAAGCAGGTAGTCCAGGTAGAAATTCATAACGTAGTTGTTGTTGTTACAAAGTTCCGATTGCGTTAATGGCAAGTTGTGCTTAGTGTGGCGCGGCAGTTGTTCGCCACCAGCAGGCTTTAAGTTGCGCTATTCACCCGTTAACAGTGTTCATGGACATTCACTCGATATTTGTTTGCTCGTCTTTGTCTCCCGCTAAGGTGTACAACGTCGTCAGCGACGCGTGCTGGACACCAGCTCCACCTATGTGCGCGGCGAAGAGAATCTTTCAGGTTGGCGCCCGCGCGGCGATTCGCTGATCTTCGACCATCAGTGGGAGCTGGAGAAGCTGACACGTCTGGAGGAGGTGGGCCGTGTGCGTCACTTGCTGCTGCTGCGCGAACGCCTGGGCATGGACACCAATCCGAATCCGACCACCAAGACCGAGAAGGACGTTTGCAATTTGGCTGCACGCGCCGCCACCTCACCCGTACACATGGTCATTCCGCCGTCGCCACAGACGCCGGTGAAGGATCCACAGCAGATTGTGCCGGAGCGCGATTACAATCAGCGCGAGCAGGAACTAATGTCCAAGTGCTTGAAACTAATACAGGGTGCGTGCGATGCAGTGCAATTTTGAGTGATATCTATTTAGAATGCTTGGCTACTTTCAGGATGCTACAACAAGCCGACCGAACCCACTGACACACAAACCCAATCGGATGCGTCGCCGAGCGACGAGGGCTGTGCCGACATGACCGTCAGCTGCATTTCCAGCAATTCCATCGAGTAAGTACTGTTCACACTTTCGACTCGGTTCGATTTTCTACTCTCGTGTATACCTTAAGTTGTCTTCTCCAAATTAAAAATCTAATACTAAAATTAAAATTAAAAAAAGAAAAAACAACAATCGACAAAAACCAAAAATAAAAAAACCTAAATTCTACTTTTTTATGTTTTTCTTTTCATATTCTTTATTTGGTATATATTCTATTAGTACAACAACAAAAATTAGACGAAGGTAATTCTTCTTTCTTTGCTTTGCTTTGATTTTCATTTCGTTTCACGTTCAATACGTTCGTACTGCGCATTAAAGCCACTTTCGAAACCGCCCAACACCCAACTCACCAAAATCCACAAAGTCCGCCTAAGCAAACCAACCAACTCACTTGAGCAAATCAACTCACGTTGAAAACATCCTCAGCTTATGTGTAATTTTTTTCATTTCGAAAAACCTCTCAATGTGCGCTTTCGTTCACTGTTATCAATACATCAATCTCGCAATGGGCAAACTTGCTGACTTTCGCTAACATGTTGCTCCCTGTTGCGTTTACAGATTATGTTCGCCCGATCGCGCCGATGCTCCGAACGGCTGGGAGGCACCTGCTCCCGCCACGCAGCCGGCTCTGCCGCTCCGACTCTACGTGCCCGAGCTGGAGGAGATACGCGTCAGTGCGGTAGTTGCGCGCAAAGGCATTCTGAATGTGCTCGAGCACGGCGGCTCCGGCTGGAAGAAGCGCTGGGTGGTAAGTAGCAAAGTTGTTTTTCATTTTGTTTTGAATTTGAGCTTTAAATGAAATGGAATTGTTTGCATTGCAGATTGTGCGTCGCCCTTATGTTTTCATTTACAAGTCCGAGAAGGATCCCGTTGAGCGGGCGGTCTTAAATTTGGGCACAGCTCAGGTGGAATGCAGCGAGGATCAGGCGGCCATGGTTAAGATACCCAACACATTCAGGTGAGCGAAAAAAAACTAACAAATATAAATTAAATAGTGAGAACTTGTGTTGAGTTGAACTCCTACGTGATGCTTATGCAGGGTGGACCATTTAAGATTTGGAATTTGAACTACGCTTTATTTCGAGAATGGTAGTCCAAATGTCATTCAATTTGTGTTCCTATTTAGTTAAAAGTTTGACATTTACGAAAAGGGACGCTATACACTTAAACAAAATTGGGAAATACTGAGAACGTACTTCTAAAGTGGAGAGTCTTCAACCCAAACTGGAAGAAATTAAAAAAAAAAAAAAAAAATTTGCCTTCAACTCAGTTTGTGGATCAATTTCTAAAACGAGCTCGTGAAACTGAATCCTTAATGGACCAAACAACCCGTTCCCGTTCTCGTACAGCGCACACAGCCGAAAACATTGCTTTTGTAGCCGAAAATGTGCGTGAACATCCATCAACGTCAACTCGCCATCGCTCTCAGGAATTGAACATTTCCCGCACTTCTTTGATGAGAATTTTGCATAAAGATCTCGGTATGAAGGCTTACAAATTTCAATTGGTCCAAGAACTCAAGGCTCATGATCATCCGGCACGTAACAATTGAACTTTTGGGCACCGTTTTCGAAAATCGAATAATCAGCCGAAATTCTGAAGTCAATTGGCCGCCTCGGAGCTGCGATTTAAGTCTGTTTGACTTTTTTTGTAGGAGCTGTAAAGGACAAGTGTTACGCTTACCATCCAGAGACGATTGAAACTTTGAAACATGAAATCGAAGTTGCCATTCAGGAAATTCTACCCGGAAAAATCGAAAAAGTACTTGAAAATTGGGTTGACCGAATGGCGTACTGTAAGGCCAGTCGTGGCAGTCACATGAACGATATCGTTTTTCATTCTTAAATAACAAAGTCCAAGCTTTGTAATAAAACGGGAATTTTCAAAAAATTATCATTAGTTTTTTTTATAACAGATTCAAATTTTAAATCTTATATGGTCCACCCTGTATATGATAGATATATGATAGATGATCTGATATTTGATAGATTCTTAAACAAATTTAGATACTTTTGGGTAATCTGTCACCTTTAATCTTGAGCAGCGTAAAACATGATTTAATGAGTATAGCAAAGATCTGAAAGATATGCGAATTGCTTTCGTAAAGTTGGCATTTCTAGCGTTCTCATCTCTCTGACCTTATTTCGTCCATGCAATTTAATAAGTAAAGATTTGAATGATCTTAACGGTTAAGTTAAGGTGACTCACAAAGGCGAGCAATGGCCCGTTGTGTTAACACAAGAGCAGGGAAGGACCCAAAAACTATTAACATACCATTGAGACTCCTGTATGAAACGAGTGATACTTTTAATGTCAATGGTTGACAGGTTATACAGGCCATTCAGAAAAGTGTCCCAAGATGAAGGTGTCTGATACATCAAGTGCGAATCGTTCTCTTCCTCATTCATAGAGCCGTAGCTGTTTCAGTGCTCCTTTCTACGGTCCACTGATTAGTCAAAACTGCTATTGTAGAGGCGATGGTGACACGCCCAAAGCACAGTAGCTGTTTGCCCTTCATAGAGTTGAGTGTAGGCCAGGTTTCCCTGGAGATGCTACAAAAAAATCATTTTAGTAAAGTGAACGTTTCTCGCGTCCTCATTCCAATATCCTAATTTATTTCCACTTATCAGTTTGATGAGCTCAGCAGAGATCTGAAAAATCTCTGAATCGCCTTAGTAAGGGGTTCATTTCTCGTGTTCCCATCCCTCTACCCACATTTATTTTCTCTTTTCAATTTAATGAGCTAAGCAAAGATCTGAAAGCAAATCACGTTAGTAAAGATTTCTCGCGTCCCAATTCCTCCATCTTTATTTCTTTATCATTTTTAATGATCCGAAGCGATCTTCGACTGAGTGCTTTGAATGGTGTTGGGCCGTTCACCTCCACATCCATCTATTTATTCAGATTGACATTTAAAATACAACTTATTTGCAATAAAATAAAATACAACTTATTTAATTTCAAATCCAACTTATTGGAAATTTCAGTGTGGTCACCAAACATCGCGGATATCTGCTGCAAACATTGGGCGATAAGGAAGTGCACGATTGGCTCTACGCCATCAATCCATTGCTCGCTGGACAGATAAAGTAAGCTCAACAGTCACTTTGAAACATTTACGTAAAATTGCAAATATTTATTTAATATTGTTTTACATATTTGCACATTCAAGGTCAAGACTGGCGCGTCGCACACTGGAATCGGCATCGCAGACAGCATCACAGATTCAGGCAACAACCGCAGCAAATACACCAAATACCAACAAATGAGATACAATTACGATGGAATCCGTATTAGTGTATTAGGGAAAAATGTTTCTGTGCAAAATGGGAATTATGACAACAACAAAAACAACAACAACAAATACGAGCACACAACCCTCAACATACAACAATATATCCGCTCAGATAGAAAACACACACAGGGTAAAGGAAATCAAGTAGGAGCGAGAAGCAATGAATAGCGCCCAGAAATTGAATGAATACAAGTAGAAAGTGCAATAAATTGGTCGAAAAGCATTCAAGTAGACACAGTGGCAAGACAGAAACATTTTGAACAACAAATATTTGACCACAAAAATGGATTCCATCAAATTGAAGCAATGAAGCTGCGGCTGATATTGTTGACACAATGTTGATATGTAGATGCTTGAGCGATAGTAAAAGAATAAGAGAGTAGTAGAGCCAAGAGCCAGAAGTAGTGGTGCAGCTGTATTAGATTTTAGTGAAAATGGAATATGGAATTTTTGTAATGGATTTTTTCCTTTTTCTTTAATTTTAAATATTTACTGGTACATTCTAGCTGTATGCAAAATGCAAATGCAAGTTCAAATTACGCTTCATTGTTATTGTATTCGTATGGAAGAATTTATTTTGATGTTGCGTCGGCTTCACATTTTCGAAGCGACGCTTTTCACACACACAAACAATACGTTGTAATTTTCGCAAAGAGTTGTAATTTCGTTTGTAAATAGTATAATTTTTTACAAGTTTATATATAAATATTTATATATACATTTAATAGACTTTTAATGTGCGTGTATGATATTTCATTTTCAACTGTATATCGTTTTCAGAATGTGCACACGACAGGCATACAAAGTAAACAACTAGTTTAATTGAAGTTCTTTTTTTAATGGTTATGCATTTTGCGTTAGAATGCAAAGTATGCTTATTTAGAAATTTTTGTGAATTTGTTAGGAAACCGAACGTTAAGATGCATAGAAGCGCACTTGACAATTTCAAAGTCATTATGAATATTTGTAACAAATGCACTGATGCGGAGTACGTAAAATAAACACTCAAACACACACACAACAAAATAATAATCAATAATGTCAAAGACCGAAAGTATTGTAATCAAAAACGAGCAAATAATTGAGCCGAAAACAAAGCAGTTTAAAGCAGCAGTTTGATGCAATTCATGTGTACGTGTGTAAACAAAAAGAATCAATAAGAAAACGCATCAAACGGTGACCAAACTGAAATAATTCCTTTTCTCATTTTCTAAGAGCAAAAATCTACGAACAAACATCTAACCAAAACTACCGAACAAAGTATAATATGTATGCAATTTTCAATTATTTATTGTTTTAAAATTAATGAATATTATTACACTAGAATAGTATTAATTGTGAACGAAAAGATAAACAAAAAAAAAAAGATGAAAATTGCGACAGTACACAAATGAAAATATATATGAAAATTTCAAAAATTAACACAATTATATATACATACATATATGAATAGTATATAAATGCAAAGTACATATATAATATATATATATAAAAATAATATTAAAAGAAACAAACAAAAAACATATACACAAAAGACAGCTATGGGACAAGAGGAATCGAAACGAGATGTATGAAGTTGGAAGCGTAGTTGAAAGCATCACAGAACACAATAGGCAAATAGCATAATTTGTAAGAAAGCATTAGGGAAGTGGTAGCGTAAAATAGCAAAAAAGAAGAAGCAAAAAAGAAGAAGAATTAGTTGAAGCAAAAATGTGGCATTCAAGCAGCGAATAAACAACAAGTTGAGGAGCTTTTGACGAAAGTTGAATACAAGCAGCAAATAAACGACAAGTTGAGGAGCATTCGATGCTGTGTGCTGGAGTTCAAGTTGTTTAGTTGAGTCTTATGTATGTATGTACTAAAAAAATGTACTTATATGTGTGAACATGTATTAGAAAACCTTAAGTTGGCACAAGCATTTACGAAAGTGAGAGCGCAAAGAGCTTTCAATTCATGAAAACTCAATAGTCTGAACAGTTGTAGCGCGTTTAAAGGAAATTGTTGGGCACATTACTTTCAGCTAATGAATTTGGTTGGCAAAAACCCTTTGGCCATGCGCCCAGTTAACAATGAATTAGAGCAAACAAATCTCAAAACTTTTAAGCTGTTTCAACTATTCATTAAAAATCAAACGAGGCCCATTTGCAGCTTGTTTCAATATTTGACTTGAGTCAAAGTTTGAGCAGCCATTCAAATCGAAACTTTGCATTAATTAGCGCCTAAAAGTGCATAGCGTGCATTGAGAAAAATCATTTCGAATTTCCTCAGAATTTTCTTGCCAATATTGCTCAGCTCATGGTGCAAGTTTTAAGCTCCTTTCTCAACTGATATACGTCCAGCAGAACAATACAAAGCATTAATTAATTAGCAAACGGGCTACTGGCTGCAAAGCCCACTGCAACTTGCATTCGAAACGTACCACAACCAAAGAGTTTATCAATAATAAACAATTTACAAACATGTAAATTAGTATGAAAGACATATTTACAACAACACACATAGACACAATCACAGACACACAGATACACAGACACACTTAACAAATCGTCGCCTCAGAAAACGATTGTTGTATGTGCTATTAAATTCAATGGAACATACAACATTCGTTTCCTGCGGCGACGAAATGTAAATGAAAACGAATGAACTCATTACTTAAGCAACTAACTTAAGTCATTGAGTTGACAATGAAACCGAGACTCCGACTCCAGTAAGGAGCGCACAGCATCATGTATGTATGTACGTAGGTGTATGTGTGTATGTAGGTGCAGCAGCAGCAGTTAGTTTCGCTTGTTCCGCACACACAGTTGACAGCGAAGCGAATCGCAGTGATGAAGCAGAACACAATAAATAAGTAAATTAGAGCAAATAAACGTAAACAAAGTAAATATCGGTACACACAATATTTAATGCTAATTTCATCATAACTGTCAAAAAGAAATGAGAAAAAATTTTAGATTTTAAATGCAACAAACTCTCATTTTCACACTAATCGTAATCGCTAATAAGTAAAAAAAAAGAAACAAAGAAAGAAAAAAAGAATGAAAGAAAGAAATGAGATTAGGTGTGCACCTGGAACGATGGCCTGACCCATAGAGATTAGGTTTTTAAAACTTTTGTCCCCACGACTAACTCAAAGCCTTTTTGTCATTCAGTTCGTAAATGGCCTTTGCTGCTTTTAGCATAAACGTTTTTTGCTTAAAATGTGAACCAAAAATTATAAAAATTGGGCAATTTTTTGCTTTGCAGCATTCGAGATTTTGGTTAGTTGTAGAAAAGCTTAAAGCTTAATGTTTCGTTTGGTTACTAAAATAAGAATGAACAGCAACAAAAAGAGGAGTTGAAAATTCACGCTGCAATGCTTTAGTGGGTGTTGGCAATTTATATATACAAACGTACGTATATATTTAAACTTTTTAAATTTCATTTGCTGTAATGTGAGTTTGAGTTCTTGTTTTTGCATTTTTGTAAATGTTTGCGCGCTTGCAATGCAATTTCTGATAAATGTGATGCAATTTCTGATAAAGCGTTCACAAGTCAAATTGTGTGACTAAAATTTTATTAAAAATTTTAACATTTTCCTTGACCCTTTCTACCCCGATTTTTCACCCTGTATCTCGATATTACTTTTTGGTACTTAAATCATGAAACATTTGCCTAAGAAATGTGCACACGACATTTGAAGTCGCCACACCCCTCTGTTCGAGTTCTAGAGCTAGTTTACTTTTATAAAATTTTAGCTTAAAACGGGTTAAATAATTTTTTTTCAATATTTGTTAATCACAAAAAATTATTTAATATTTATACAAAAATACAAAATTATCACTTTTTGATTTTATTTAACCATTATTTAAGAAACAGGGGTTTGATCAAACGCGCCCAATGCGTAGACTTCAATTAGAACACAAACTTTCCCCGATATCGCTGCAAACTATTGGAAATTATTTTGGGGATAACAGTAAAATTGTTGTAATTTGCTTTGAATTCACTTCTAATAATATTAATTTGTTGGTGCCTACTTAAATTAAACCCATAAATTAATCTTAGCTTTTGCTATAAGATGACAAATAGGTGAAGTAGCTCTCAGGCAACTTTGGGGTCGAAAGGCTTAAATGTGGCTTTGAAAATCTGAAAGTTTCAAGAGAAAATCGCTTGAATTTGTGTTCTGTGTGAAGATTAAAGCCTTTAAAAGCCAAGTGGAATGACTAATATTTATTAAGTTGTTCAAATTTTCCTTGAGTGCTTCAAATCATTTCATTTCTGTATCATTTAAACTATAAAAGTCTCAAGAGTGCAGATTATCAATTCGGTTTGAATTCTTATTTTATATTTTTGTAAATGTTAACTCGCTTGCATAGTATTAAGGCGTTCACAAGCCAGATTTTGTGACTAAAGTCTTAAACTCTTAAGTGTTCAAATTTTCTTCGAGTTCATGAAACCCTGTATCCTTGAAACTCTTTAAGTTTCAAGCATACAATCTATCAGTATTTTAGCTTGCAAACATTTCATTTGTGTTCTCGAATTTCGTTTAAAGCTTTAAGCTTTTTTAAGATTTGGCTCTTTGCACGCTTGTTTTTAGATTGATTCCGAAAGCTTTTAAGCTCGCGCAAAAAGGCCGAGCAAAAGCTTTCACACTGAACGAGCTTAATGCAGTCGATGTGTCGAAGCTGGTACATAGTAAAGCTTGCCCGTCAGCAAGCCACTAGGAGAAAGCTTTCGTTGATCCTCCAGTTAGTGCAGGATTGAACGTTAAGCATTCGGGCGCTATTCCTCATACAGCAATGCTAAGCAGTTTGGATTTGATTTTAAAAAAAGAAAAAAAACAATTGCATATATAAAACTTTTACTTTAAGTTTTGTACAAAGTCTTTATGTATGTGAAGAAATTAAAAAAAAAAAGTCAAGCAAAAATCGTCTGTAAATTTGCAAAATTTTTGCTAATGAATCAAACTTGTACAATGTGTTAAAACGCTTTCAAACGATTTGCTTGCTTTGGTGCTGTTTTCGATTGTTGTAAAAATTATATTTTAAATTTTTTCTTTTTAATATTTTTTTTTTTATTTTTGTTTTTTAATTTATATGCAGCCAAAAATATTTTTTATGCCACATGCATTGTTGATCTTAATGCTCCAGAAGACAGCGTGAGCAATGCGTTCGGTTCCCAATTCTTTTAAATGTTTCAACTCCTTCAACTTCCACCTTTGTATTATATATAAAAAAATGTAACTTGACAAAATTTAAGATGCAGCTTAAATATTCACCACTATTATGCGCCACAATATAAGGAACGAGCAACCCATTTCCCATATACGCAACGTATAAGATGTCTTAAAATTATGCATAGAAAAAAAACAAACAAAACATAAAAGAAAATTATTGAACTGAAAACAGAAATGCAATGTTGAGCAGTGAAAAAGTCAGTCAGAAAGCGTAAAAGTCATTATTATGCAATTGAATTACCAATAATAACAACAACAACAAAAAAAAATACAAAATTACAAAAAGTATAGCACAGGTGAGAGAAGAGTAGAAGTAGGGCAGAAGAAGCTGAAAATGGCAAAAACAGAAACCAGAACAAATGAAATTCTCAATAAATAATAAATGGAAAACATCAAAAGTCAAAACGTATAAATGATGTAAGACAAGAAATTTATTCAAGCTAAATGTGTATTATCTAAAGATATTATACGTGGGCGTATCACTATTATTACTTATTATTATGATGATTATGAATAAAAGGCTTTAAATAAAAATTGTACAATGTTTGTGGTTTTGCATTCAACGTTTAACGTTTTGTGGAGTCTGATGTGTCAGTTTCGAATGCAGCTCGGAATTAAGTAGGCTGCCTTTTATATTTTTTCAAAAGGGATGGTCTAGTAAGTTTTCGAAAAATCTGAGATTGCCATTGAAAAGTTTGTCATTTTTTACCATAAATATGCTTGGAACATTTTGATGTTCAAGCGCTATTTGTGTTGTTTACACTGACTTGAAAAATTCATATCGGTCAAAAAACGAGCTAAATCCGTGAACATTTTCGAGCAATAATTTTTTACGATTTCCGAAGTAAATAATCTCAACAACAGTGCTTCGATCGCCTTCATTCGGCATTTGGTGTTGAAGCACCAACCCTCAAGACAATTTATAACTGGTTTAACGAATTGAAGCATGGTCGCCGTTCGCTCCAGGACGAATTTCGTTAAGGTAGTCCAAAATCGGTAGTCCAACCATCGATGCTGTGCGTGAACTGATAATGAAAGATCATCATGTGACATACCGTGAGATAGAGGCATCCTTGGGCATTAGTTCCATGGCTGTACATTCGATATTGCATGAACATTTAGCTGTCGGAAGGATTTGTTCTCGTTGGATCCCGCATAATTTGGCAATCGCTCAAAAAAAGGCTCGTGATGATTGGTGCAAAGAAATTATGAAAAAATTCGATCGCGGTACTTCGAAAGACGTTTATAAGATCGTGAAGGGTGACGAATCATGGATATATGCGTATGAGACCGAAACAAAACAGCAATCGACCGTGTAGGTCTTCCAAGATGAAACAAAAATCCAACAAAATTTTTTCGGGCACGCAGCACATCGAAGAAAATAGTCGCCTGTTTGTTCGGCAAAACTGGTCATGTGGCTACTATGTGGTTAGAGCGACGTAGAACGGTCAATTCTGAGTGCTACAGAACAATTTGTTTGACAGAAGTGTTGAAAGAAATATGGAAAAACAACCGTCAACGCCGGAACAGTCTTCACCAGGACAATGCGCGCTCTTACACATTGGCTCAAACAACCGCTTATTTGATCGACCAAAGCATCGATTTAATGGGTCATCCGTCATACCGCTCTGACCTAGCACCCAATGACTGCTTTTTATTGCCGCACATCGAAAAAAAAATTGCGTGGTCAACGATTTTCATCGCCAGAAGATGCTGCTGAAGCATTCAAAAACCATGTTTTGGAGGTGTCTCAATCGGAGTGGAAAAAGTGCTTCGACAATTGGTTTGAGCGCATGCTCATGTATATGAATCTTCAAGGAGAATACTTTGAAAAGCAATAAAACCATTTTTGATGATAACGAAATGCATTTTCATCTTTATTGAAAAAATATAAAAGGCAACTCTCTCTCCAATTAATTAATTTTGGTTTGCTAAGCGGCATGATTTGGCCAATGGACGTCCTGGCTCAGTGATTGAGTCGCTGAAATTGCTGAAATTGATTAGGATTTAAGATAACTAACCAGTGCATCAGTTTTATCGCATTTAGTTAGTTTTCGGGTTCCTCCTTTCTTCGAAATTTAAAATAAAATAAAACAAAAGTAAAATAAAATTGAAATAAAATTAAAATAAAACAAAAGTAAAATAAAATTAAATAAAATTTAAATAAAATTAAAATAAAACAAAATAAAAAAAATATAATTAAAATAAAATTGAAATAAAATTAAAATAAAACAAAATAAAATAAAATAAAATAAAATAGAATATAAGCTCTTGTGACGAATAGGCTAATTGATGTTATCACATATGTATGCACCTATATGTATGTATATCTATGAATCGGGTCACCCTTCGCTTTAAGTAAATATTTCTCCCTCCTTTGTCTGCTTTGCTGTGTTAGCCCATGTCTGACTAGTTCAATGAAGAGTGTTGAACAATCCGGATGCCTTAGTAGTCTCTATTTTAGTTTAGTTATAAACCGTCAACGCTCCTTGGTTCGTTTGGTAGCTCGAAAGTCGAGTATTAATTCTGAGATCAAGTCATGAGAAATTAGAGTTTTATGATGAATTGAGCAATCCATGATACCACATATGTTTTTTATGTATATAAATTGTCTTATAGTCCTCCTCCTCTCCAAACGAATAGTTCCTGATTCTTTTATAAAATCTGAATTGATGTCTAGTTAGCCTAATAAAGAGTCTTGAATAATCATGAAGGACTGAAGTAGTTGGATGGATGGATGGATGGATGTGAAGGGGAGCCGAGGAAATAACCTAAGGGAGGTCATTACCTCAAGTACTCAGGCTCTATAGCCCATTGTACTTAAGGCTGAGGAAAGAGGTTGATAGAGGAGATGAGAATGGGAAAAGAAAAAAAAAAGCGGGTGGAAAGGGAGAGGGAGTTATGAATTTTCCTGTGCATATTTCCCGGACTCATTAATGAATCTGAAGAGATCACACAGGGCGAGAGAATGAACTTCGTCCCTTCTCATAACATCTGAACCCAGCGTGCGCAATCTCGTTCTAGAGAAGGCAGCACATGCACAGAGAAAGTTCTCTGTACTATCTACCTCCTCCAGGCAAGACACGCAAGTCAGATCTTCGATGATGCCCATGCTGGCCATATGTGGCCCCCATGGATTGTGTCCTGGGATTAACCCGACCATTCGTCGGAGGTCTTTCCTTCTCAGCTTCTGGAGGAAATTCCCTGCTTTCCTGTTCGGGCTTTTCACATAACACTTGGCAGTTTTACAGCTTCCCAAGCTAGACCAACGTTCTCTTTGTAGATTATTTACACAGGACTTGATCCAGTCCAGAGTTCCTGCCAGACTGGTGCCGATTATTGGTTCTGGTCCCGATTATTGGTTCTGGTCCCTGATCCACAGTTAGCCAGTTCATCGGCAGTTTCGTTACCTAGAACACCTCAGTGTCCCGGAACCCAGACACTGAGGTGTCTGGGTTCCAGATTAGAAGTAGTCAGTGCCCCTGAGTCCTGAAAACCAAAATATTTTAAGCTTTCTAACATCCCAACTAGTTTGGTAGCTCGACAGCTGCGTACTTAACCTAAGACTTTTTCAAGGGAGATTAAGGTCTTTTATGTTGGATTGAATAATCAATGATAATGTATAAATGTATGTGAATCTGCTTTTAATCTTCTTCGTTCAAAGAGAAGAGAAAGAAGGAGCAGATCCTTTTGCCCAGTCTGAATTGCTGTGCTAAGCTACATATGTCTGGTCAGTCCTATTAAAAGTTCCTAATGATCCTGAAAAACTGTAGCAGCAGCTTTTCTAGTTAAGCTAGAAGTTGACTTTACCCCTGGGTTCTGAAAACTAGAGTCCTTTAAACTTTCTAACTACCCAAATCGTTTAGTAGCTTGAGACAGTTAAGTACTGAAGTTATTTAATGGGAGATTAGAGGGTTGTAACTATAACACCGTGGGACAAAAATTAAAAAAAAAATGTTCACACCGGAAAAAATCCATATGGGCGTGAAACTAGAGTCCAAGTATAGTAATACTGCGTACTCAGTTTTTCATTTCTACATCCTTTGTCCTTTAAAAAAGAATTCAAAATTTTGAAGGGGATAAAAAAGAAAAAAATATGTAAAATATATGGCGATATGTATACCAAACGAAAGAGGAAAAGCTTAAGAATTTAAATAGAATTGATTTTTTATCTATTTTTGAAAAAAGGATATGAAAAAGGTCCTTTAAAAATTATAATCCTTTATATCTTTGAAAATTTATATAGAATTTTTTTGAAAAGTATGTTAAAACCCAAAATCTTCTTGATCACATCACAATGGACTCAAGATGCTTTGTCCATAAAAAGTGGTGTGTATCCAATGGCATTGATTCCATTGCCCATAGAAAGTGTTGCAACACCAAGCCGACTAATCAACAAGTTTGCAGTGTTGTTAAGCTCGGATTAAATGTTTTCTGTGAGCATCTCGTATTTTAATTTCCTCATTTTAGTCGAAGACTTCAAAAGAGTTCAGTAACAGCTGTTAGGTTTTCAACATTCTCTGTGCCTTTACTCAGGCCGCAATCAGCCCAAATTTCTCAAAATTCTCTTTGTTTTCTAAAAAAATTGTGCTTATAGCTCATTAAGTTGATAAGCCGGCTTTTAAATTGCTGTAGATTAGCATTTGACATAATATTTTGCATTTTTCTCATATTCATATTTCAGCTTTATCTATTAAGAAAATATTAAGTAGTCAGACAGTTGCATTGGCACACATATCACATTAGCTGAAGTATTCCCGTAGTTTTCCAAGAAATAAAAAAGTTTATTAGGATTGAGATGAAGATTTTGCTTGGCATTTGGTTTTCCTTGTTGTTGGCCTTTGCCATAACTGCTCCATTGCAGTATAGAGCAGTAAGATCCCATTTTGTTGTTTATAATTTTGTTAAAATGTTTCTACAAATGTTTAACCGTTGCCGTTTTAGCCATGCGTTGGTCTGTCGTACTGTCCCAATGCGACATATCCCCATGCAGGAGGGATTACACCTGGATTTCGGCCAGCAAATACTTCAACCTACATAATCTCACCGAATCATGGCCAAAACACTTCGTCTCCTATATTCGGTGCCAGTTTTGAACCTGGAAAAGTGAGTAATGAATTATGTCAATAACTTTCTTGAAAATTTATTATTTTCTTTTTAGCCCTGCAACAGCACCTATTCCTGCAATGGCTTTGTGTCCAGAAATGGCTAAGCAGCGACTTGAAACATTGAAATATATATGCAATTTATCAGATTGTGTCTTTTGTAAGCACTAATAATGGACTTTTATTGCTATAAAGACTATGCGAAGCAACTAAATCATGTGCTTGTGTTTAAAATAATATAAGTTTTGACAATACTTGCATTTTAAGAAAATTACAATTAGTGTATAATTTAAATGAGTTGTTTAGCAGCCGACGCACACGACCTTGTTGCACTACTTGCCGCCCGACAGCGTACTAACACGCTCCTCCACTCTGGCCACATCCTTATTTATGGTTTCCAAATTGTTTGCAAATGTTTCCTGCACCGAATGCAGCAGCTCCTTGTTGTTCACCAGGCTGGTGGTGATGGTGTTCTGCTTCTCTTCGATTTCCGCAATAATCTTTGCAAAGTTCATAGCTGCAAGCGCAAAATTTCATAAACATTATCAAAATGATCCAATATTTTTGTGCATCACTGCTTACCGTATTTGTGCAGTGCTTCCAGTGCCTGCATGCGTTCAATAATGTCGGGCAGTATTTCAGCAACGGGTTCGGTGCGTTTCGCAATGTCGTATAGCTCGCAGACCTTTTGATCACGCTTGGCATCTTCTGCAGAGCCACTCGACTTTTCAGCGATTGCATCCATCTTCGAGGTGAGCGAACTCAGTCGCGATTCGATAGTGTCCAGCTTGTCGGGCTGCAGCAGCGCTGCTTTCGTGCTCAACTGATGCACTGCCTCCATAACGTTTGCCGTATTGGTGATTGCAGTTAGGCGGCTAAGCTTTTCCGGCTGCGCACCCACTGCCTGCTCCAGTTGATGTAGACGATGCTCCAATTTGGCAATGCGCGCTGACGCAGCCAAATCGGTGCCAGGCGCTTGAATAGCCGTCAACAGACCAGACTTTTTAAACTCCTCCACTTGATCTGTGTTTGGAGACGTTTAGCGTTAAAATGTTTGCCACATCGACTGCATTGTTTACTCACTAATTAGCGCTTTGACTTCTTTGTCCGTTGCGGTGGGCACCTGTTCCTTGCCCAATACCTGCTCGAGCCGCAATGAGTCGAGCACCTTCTTGGCCGTGGCTATGACTGTGGCCACAGCATCGTACGATTCCCGCTCCTCCTGCGCAATTTTGCGGTCCACCTGCAGCGTTGCTATTTCATCCATCAGCTCGTTCAGTTCGCACTGCAAACGACGGCACTTTTGCACGGGCGTTTCCTTCTCGCCAGTGCCCACCAGCTCGTATTCGCCGCCGCGTGCATCGTAGCCCTTGCACAGTCGCCGACCAATGCGATCGGAGAAGTCAACGCTGCCTTCCAGCGAGGCGCCACGGAAGCGATTGTAAGAGTCGCGCGGCGAGATGTGCAGCCGCTCGATGGCCTCGTTCGGAGGTTCTTCCTCATAGTAGTCGGACGTCTCGGTCTCTTCGCTGTCCGGCGTCTCGTAAACGTCGGGCTGGTCATAAGCCTACAAAAGAAGTGCAGTTAAATTTCGTAGCGAAGTGGGAGGTGTCGCCTTGCATGACTCAATTATTGAGTTTTGCAGAGCTGAATTTCTGTTTGGATTTGGTTGACACTTACAATTCCAGGTAGGTTCTCGAATTTGGGATCTGCCATTATTATAGGCACTGCTGCGCTTTTTGCTGTTGAAATGCGTAATGCTGAATCCAACTAAATCTCTACGATTATGGATATGAATCGAATTTTCAATTTAATCCAGCGGTGAATGTGAAAACTCGACTTGACGTTTGCATTTGTGGCAAAAACAACAACAGAGCTACGACAAGAACTGTCAAACGTGATGTCATTCATTGTGGTGAGTGTGGCGATTTGTTGTAAGTGCTAACGAAATGCATAGCACTTACGACAATGATTTACGCAGTTTGTGGAACAGTGGAATCGTTAGAGATGTGCAACTTGTGTGCGAATGAAATGCTGGCGCGAGAGAGAAACCGGTTATTCGATTGGACTTCGATATCTCTTTGAGTGTAATGTGTGAATGAAATAGTTTTTATTTGAATAGAATTATATATAATAAAATACTACTTTATTATTTGAGTAAATAGTGCAAATATGCAGTTTTTGCCACCAGGTTTAATTCTGTTACAAAGTCGTTCCATTTCAACGAGTAGCAAACGAGTGGAATAGGAGTAGGAATAAACAAAAATTTATGAAACTGTCATTAAATTGCTTAAATATTTAAGATTAAGTACACATTTTAAGCATTTAAAAATGGAAAACTAAACACTAGCTGCCATTTCGTCGCCTGAAAAAAACAAATCTCGTAAGTCTTACTAGGCTCAATGGAACCTACGACATTCGTTTTCTGAGGTGACGATTTGTCTACGTGAGAATAAATTGTCTCCAGAGGCGCCAATGACAAAATGTTACTTTGGACTTAATTGTATTTATTATAATTTTCCAATTGAACTTATTCTCGCTCAGCGTAATTAAAACAAAAAACTTAATGTTGGCGTATTTTGCAAAACTTTGCAATTAAGAGCAGTAGGCGGATAACTTGCAGCAAAACCGCAAATTACGCATTCCACAATGTCACTGAGGCAGCCACAAACGCCACCCCTACAAGAACACTATCGGTTATATAACCGGTTATATAACTGGTAGTGTATAACTGATATATCTGTTAGCGTCCGGAACAAAGTTTCAGTTAGATTTGTTCAGAGCGTGTGAAAAATCTGACGGAAACTCTTGTGTACATGTGATTTTGTATCACCTTCCAACGCACGCACTTTAAAGCCTGAACAAGCGTATAGCCATCTCGCTCACTTAGTTAGCTATGACGGATATATTGGTTAGTCATAACAGGTAGTCCTAACGTATATATTTGTTAGGACTAACGTGCAAATCGGGTACATATAACCGACATATCAGTTAGACATACCAGGTAGCCCTAACGTATATATTTGTTAGGACTAACGTACAAATCGGGTACATATAACCGAAATATCAGTTAGATCTATCGGGTAGTAATAAGAAGAAGAAGACACAATTATATAAAAGTATTGGTTTTTTATTTAATTTTTTTCATTCATTTTCATTTTAACTGTCACTGTTCTTCATGGGCGTTGAACCTTCGTCGTTATATTTTCCGGTCTTGAACGTTTGTTTGTACATTTTAGGATCTGTAAAGAAATAAATGCTAGAAAAGATACACAGAGGAGCAGTTAACGTATTACTTACCAGATTTCTCAGGTTTTCTGTTCATTCTTATTATAATTATTATTATTTTTATTTAAACTTGAACTCACAATTCTCGCACGTGATAATCGTAAGTTTGGCGGTCGTGTTTGTTTTATTTGTAGGTTAGGTCTGACATCTGGTGGCACGTGCCATTTGTATATCGCTATCTCATTCTCTCATACAGAAATTATTAATTGCTTGAATCTTCCTTTTCGGTTAGGTCTGGTGGCACGTGCCATGTCTAAATATATCGCTATCTCATTCTTTCATACATAAATTATTAATTGCTTAAATCTTCCTTTTCTCGCTAACGTTTGAACATAGAATAAAATTAATTTTGGAATTTGAAAGAAATGCATATGTATTAGTTGCATTCAATTTTTGCATCAAGGTGTTGGTGTTTCGGTTAGGTCTGTCTGACAGGGCACCTTCGTCCCATTTCCAGTTCTGGCTGTTCGTGCACAATTAAAACCGCTTTTCAGCCGTTTGTGAATAACAAAGACGGCTCAAATGGCGGCGTTGTTATTGTTGTTGTTGTCCTTTTAGCGGCTGCAGGATGTGAAGCCGCTGCGTGACGATAAGCGCGCGCAAGGATAAACAGTGTTGAGAACGAACGGACAGACAGACGGACGCACAAAACTGACAGCTGAACAGAAGCCTTGCGGTGTTTATGGATTTGAAAGTTTTGAGCTGTTTTGCTATTGTTAGATTCGTTGTTGGTGTTGGTTTTCGTTGCCGCTGTCGCCAACGTCACTGTCACAGCCCAATGTTGCGTTGATAGTTACACAAGAACGGCAACAACAACACAATTGCCACTAAAGGCAACAACACCACCGCTGCTGTCGCCAGCATCCCGCCCACAATAACAACGGCAACGGTGGCAAGGATAATAAGGATAACGCGCTGCATTTAGTTGGCGCGGCAGGAAATGACGATAAAAGCATTGAAATGTTTCCACATTTTGTATCTGGAGGGCGCATTAAAATCTACTTTGTAATTTCGTCATCCTTTGATGACGGCGGCGTCATTTATAAATTATACGAAAATGTGAATTGTGCCCGCGCGTTGGGGGCGAAATGCTGCAGTGCGGTGCTCTTCAAATGATTAAAACCGCACTAAGCGAGAGGTGAAAATGAAATAATATTGTTATTTAAATTTGAATATTGAAAAGCTGCAGGACCAGATGAACTTTTTCGAGATATGAACTCGTTTCTTGGGCGTTCACAGTCAATTAAGTTCAAATAAGTATTTATGATTTCTTAATGTAATTCTCCATAACCTCAACACATTTATTACAAGTCGAAATTAACTTTCAATACATTGTAAAAAATTATTTTCTGGCTAATCGGAAGAATAGAAGATTTACTCTTTTGTTTTAAAATAAAATGAAATAAAAAGAAATAAATAAAATTAAATAAAATAAAATAAAATAAAATAAAATAAAATAAAATACAATAAAATAAGATAAACTAAAATAAAATAAAATAAAATAAAATAAAATAAAATAAAATAAAATGAAATAAAATAAAATAAAGTAAAATAAAATAAAATACAATAAAATAAGATAAACTAAAATAAAATAAAATACACTGAAACAAAATAAAAGAGTATAAAAAATAAAATAAAATAAAATAAAATAAAATAAAACAAAATAAAATAAAATAAAATAAAATAAAATAAAATAAAATAAAATACAATAAAACAAAGTAAAAGAATATAAAAAACAATAATAAACAATAATAAAATAAATAAAAACACAATAAAACAAAATAAAACAAAATAAAATAAAATAAAATAAAATAAAATAAAATAAAATAAAGTAAAATAAAATAAAATAAAATAAAATAAAATAAAATAAAATAAAATAAAATAAAATAAAATAAAATAAAATAAAATAAAATAAAATAAAATAAAATAAAACAAAACAAAACAAAATACAATAAAACAAAGTAAAAGAATATAAAAAATAAAATAAGATAAAATAAAATAAAATAAAATAAAATAAAATAAGATAAAATAAAATAAAATAAGTAAAATGAAATAAAGTAAAATAAATTCATCGCTGGTTTCTGGACAAAATGGGATATATTTTTTTTAATTTTTAAGAATTTAATTAAATATCATAAGAAAATATATTAAGCTTTAAACTGGAGCAACTGCTGCACACCTATCCTACACATACATACATACATACGACTATGTATGCATACATGTACATAGCTCAAATTTCATTCATTGTTATGCTTATTATCCTAACAAGTGTCGCAACAGAGCATCGCAAATATGCCACCAACTGGGCAGCAGAAGTGCGCTGCTCAGATGAAATGAAAACTTTATATATGCAAATTATTCGTGCTATCACTGAACACCCACGCGCTGCTCCGTGTCGGGTGTGCGCACTGTCCAGGCGTTCGTAAGCACACGAGCACTGCAGGGTCTGCAGATTTACAAAAGTGTGTAAATATCAAAAATTATATGCACCGTCGTTGTACGCATTGTACATTGGCCAGAGAATGAGTGAATGGACTTTGTTTGCATGTGATGAGAAAATTTGATGGCAAACATTTTATTGTGCGCACTAAAATTGCTTTTTGGGGGCGTAGCATTTTGCTGACAGTCGACATTCAGGATTTCATAATGCTGCGTAAATATTAAGTTGATGTAAATGAATTCGCCCTGCAGTGTACACAGCGATAAGACTGGACACATGGCTGTCACAGGCAATGTTTGCAATGGTATTGAAATTATTAAATTGAAATAGGCTTTTGTAGAAATCAAAAATTAAATTATTAACAATATTCATTTCCTTGTTTGCACTTTACAAATATTATGAAGAATTGCATAGCAAACAAATAATAATTGTTGTATTTTTGGTCTCTGAAACAATGAGAGAATTTGTTGGGAGAATTGAAGTTCTTAATTAAATTTTTGAATTTCTTCTTTCCTTATTCGCTCCACTTGGCAGCATAAGGCTTCAATAATATTGTATTAGTTAACCCTTTCCGACATGGAAATAACAGCCCGCTGTATGAATTGTATGGGCTGTAGTCCAATATATTGGACATTGTGACTGAAAGGGTTAAGTTAATCAATTCAATTTTTTTCCCGTTGCATGACTAACCAAGCAGTTCTAGGCATCTACCCATCCGTTGCTGATAGGATAAGGTAGATGATTTCTGTCTTTGATGGACATTGCTTCGTTTTTCGTTAGTCCGTACTGGCACTGCTGGTTGTTGTTGCGCTGGTACAACAATTCAAAATAAGGAACTGCTACGTGCTACCAAAAAGTATGAAACATGTATGAAATTTTTTTTTAAGAAACAGGGTTTCTTGTTGTAGATTTTAATCAGAACACAAACTTTCCCTGATAAGGCTGCAAATTATTGGAAATTAAATAAATTTTGTATCAATATTTTTTAATCATAGAAAAATTACGTAGTATTTGTGGAAAAATACAAAATTATCACTTTTTCAATTTATTTAACCATTATTAAAGAAACAGGGTTTTGATCAAACACGCTCAATTCGTAGACTTCAATTAGAACACAAACTTTCCCTGATATCGCTGCAAATTATTGAAAATTATTTCGGGGGAAAACAGTAAGATTTTTGCAATGTCCCTTGAATTCACTTCTAAAAATATTAATTTGTTGGTGCCAACTTAAATTAACCCTTTCCGACATGAAAATAAACCCATTCTGTATGAATTGTATGGGCTGTAGTCCAATATATTGGACATTGTGACTGAAAGGGTTAAACCCATAAATCAATCGTAGCTTTTGCTATAAGATGACAAATAGATGAAGTTGTTCTCAGGCAACTTGGGGGACGAAAGGGTTAATAAATCTTTGAAGCGTGTTTTGTTTATGTATACTCTCAGTAATGTTAGATTTATTTACTTTCGAGTAAAAATTTGCTTGTGGATAAAAATAAAAATGAAAATTATTCATAAAAGGAAATAAACAAAAAGTTTGTAAAAACTTGTTTACACCAATGTGACTTTTCACATTTATAACACACGGGAAAAAAGTTGTCCACAAGAGGGTTGAAGAAAGGAACAGTTGTTTTCAAAGTTTAATTTCAAATTTGAAGCGATGAGGAAACTTAAGTTGACTTAGATATTTTATGCAAAAGGAAACTACGTTCGATGGCTCAATAAGCGATTCTTTAATTTCAGCTGCAGCTGGTAAAGTTAACCCTTTCACTACAGATTTTTACTGGGTAAAGTTACAATTTTAAATTTTACGTTTTAGGCTTCTAAAAGGTTATATTAGCAACAATCCATAAGAAATTTTTAAATTTTTATACTCGGACCCTGTATTATAGAGTGTTTTTCTGTGAGAGCAACCACAACGTTGTGGCTGTAATAATTACTTAAACAATAAACTTTTTACGCATAACGAAAATTTGAATATTTCTGCATTTAGTTCAGCCAAAATTAAAAAAGTGTCTAAATTGAAAGAAAACGTCAAATTAAAAAGTTATCTAAAGTTTTCTTCTTCTTCTTCCATTATACCATTACAAAAAGTATTATATATATTTCTCTTCTTTAAACTTTAATATTCAGTTCATTAATTTCGTATTTTTCCTAAAAGTATTCTAAGGACCAATAAAAAAATGTATTCCTGGAACCATAGAGGGTTCAGACGTCCATAAAGTAGCATGTTGCCATATGGCAAGAAAATAGGGAAAGTTTTAAGCCAGTAAGTCACTTAAGTCAGTAGTCACACGAATACACAATTTTTTTCCAATTCTCTTTCCATCCAAATGTTTGCAAAAATTATTTGATTTAGCTGTCAATCATATGGAATCCATGTTTTTCTACCTGACAAACATTTCCTCAAGTGTAAAGTTCTTGCAAATTGAATTCAAATCTTTCTTGAAACAAAACTCTGAAACTATAAATAAAACCTGAGTGCGCAGTTCTACTACTTACCACCTTGACTTCAATTTTTGTTTCTCTACAAATTTTTTCATGTGTAAAAAACTTGCTGTAGAACAATGTTATAAAATGTCATGCCTGACGTCTTGTTGGGCCAATAATTTTTGCTGAAAATGCAAATACGAGTAATATTAAGTTCATTTATGCGGAAAACGCATTCAAGTGTGCAAATTGTAAACTGTTTGCGTGTATTTGCTGTCGATTTAAATCTTATTTAGGATTATTACCAAACCAAAAATGGAAGGTGCTAAAAATTCGATGAATAATTTTAAGGACATAACTTTTTAGGTAATTTTATTTTAAATTAATTTAAACTAACATTTTTTATATGCCATATTTTATTTTATTTTATTTTATTTTATTTTATTTTATTTTATTTTATTTTATTTTATTTTATTTTATTTTATTTTATTTTATTTTATTTTATTTTATTTTTTTTTGTTTTATTTTATTTTATTTTATTTTGTTTTATTTTGTTTTATTTTATTTTATTTTATTTCATTTTATTTTTTTATTTTATTTTATTTTATTTTATTTTATTTTGTTTTATTTAATTTTTTTATTTTATTTTATTTTTTTATTTTATTTTATTTTTTTATTTTATTTTATTTTATTTATGTTATTTTATTTTATTTTATTTTATTTTATTTTATTTTATTTTATTTTATTTTATTTTATTTTATTTTATTATTATTTATTTTTTTTAATTTTTATAATAATAAATTATTCTAGAAAATAATATGAACACTAGACATGATTTAGTGTTGTGTGGGAATTCTTAATAATGGGTTCTCGATGCTGAAGAACCTCTTATTTTATGCAGTTAGGTGAAAAAGTACATAAGCTAAGCAATTTCGGGACAAGAGTGAGGCTTAACACATTAAAGCCGGGTACCAGTTCCGCCCATACGATTTTCATAAAATTTCATACACGACCTGGAATTGACCCAACAAAATTTCAGCTTTCTATCTCTGCACGTTACTGAGATATTCATTGGGTATTTTGTACCCATTACGCAGCAATGGTAGCTTTATTCCATACTTTTTTAAGTGATCAGCTAAACGCGTGAACAAAAGATGTATTGTTTATAGGTGAGTTAGGAGGCAGATTTTTGTGAAGTTCTAAGGTCACTAAGTTTCTTCACATTTTCCACCTCCGGAAAATTCACAATTTCTGGAGTCTGGTAACTCTAGCTAGATGGAAGAATTTTAGGGTGACCTCCACTAGACTAAGGTAGCTCCATCTTTACCCCAATCATCCCTATCAATGATTTTGAGATATCTCTACCACGAACTTTTCTGTGATTTTTTTAAAAAGTCAATTTTCATGGGTAAATTTTTACAAATTAGGCAGCAATGGGTTAATAGCGTCGCATTGAGGTCGAAGTTTACAAAAAAGTTGGGAAATTAGACAAATTGCTCCACAGCTACTCAGAAGTTGCTCGTAGAGGGTTAAAATCTATGACTGACCCCACTAGTTTTCTCTACTGAACATTTCTTTCAAACATATTTATACCCCATCTCCAACCCTTAATGGAGCTCCCGTACAAAATGGTAGTTTTTATAAAATAGGCTCCTATTGCTCCCAGGTTGGCCCCAAATGCATCAAATGTATGACCGATACCCATTTATTTTCTCTTGCGAGTGTTTCTTCCAAACATACCTACCCGCTATCTTCAAGTCTTAAAGGGGATGCCAAACAGAACTAGCAATTTTCTATGGAATTGGTCCACACTTTTAACGTAGAAAAGTAAGTAAGGAAACATCGTATCTCAGAAACTACTGAGCCGATTTAAATTAGTTGTTCAGCGACCGGCAACTTTCTTGAGTACAAAAAATACAAAATTACCTAAGGTTCAGAAACTCACCACCAGAGCGCGTGTATCATACAGTCGGAGTTGTGTGGTTGTCAACTTTTGGATTTCTACGAAGCAATAACAGACATTTAATGTCAGAACCACATTTACCTCGCCGTTTCGAATGGAAGTATAATTTTAGATAAGTGTTGCAGAAAATCTTTCATTTTATTCTGAGGCATCATTGCCTAATCATCATTATTGTGAGTGCCCTCTATAACTGCCAGGAGGAGGCATATTGCTCCAACTGGGGTTCCTGTAGAAAGTAAAGGAAGCGTAAGCTTGAGTCGTTTACCTCGACACTCTGACATAGAAAGTTATAAATGAAAACCACTTTTTCGTTATAATGACAACTTCTGTGAAAAGTACTTGTAGGCATTCGCCTTCATTGGAGCACAGTGTGCAATGATAACTTTAGTAAGTATTTTTATTTCAGATTTGGTGAACCCCAACGGGTTTTTCCTCTATTGTTTGCAATCACTATGGTTAGTCCATAAATGATTAACTGTTGAATTGTTTGCAATTTTCTAACCAACAAAGCAGAAATCTCACGCATGGCTTTTGATTTTCAATGCCCACAGAGAGTGAAACATACACCTTCGTCAAATACAAAATTCCTGAATTGCCCGAAATTTCTGCTTGAGTTGAAAGCAGCAACAAACCATCTGTGGTGAGAGAAAATGTTTTCGTGTAGCACTTTTATGGCATTTGACGCCTGCAGCTTTCATTTTGCACGAAATATGCTACACACATGAAAACATACCAGTGCATGCACATGAACATTCTTATGTGTGTGTGTATGTATGTATGTATGTATGAAAGATATTGGCGAAAATTGAAAATTGCAAGGACGAGTGAAAATCAAAAATTCAATTTGGCTCGTCTGTGCTTTGTCCTGGTGGCCATTTAATTGGCACAACACAATTGTTAGTTTGATTTTTCAATTTTGTGTGCGAACTCTAAGATGTGTGTGTGGGTGATATGTATGTAGATAAATTGTATATACATATGTATATATACAAAAATTGAGCAATATGTCATATTGTGTATTGGCGTATATATGCATACAAGTATTTGGGGAATTTAATTTGTGGCAAGAAACTTTACCACAACATGTGTGACGTTAGTATTTAAATTGCATTGTCGACATTAGAAACTATCAAATATTTCAATATTATTCAAATACATATGTAAATTTATTGTATTAAATTAGTAATGATGGTTGTTTCTTTTACTGCTTAACCCTTTCCGGTCAATGTCCACATTTCTTGAGATACAAATTGTTCCTTCAAAATATTGACTCTTATTGGACATTTTAGCAATAAAATATAAAAAAATTTCAAAAATTTAATTTTGGTTGAGAATAACAGCTTCATCAATTTTGTACGATATATCGTCCAATGGTCCGCAAAGGAGTCAAAATGCAAGAAATTTTTGTTTCATTTTTTTGAGTTTTATGAACAATTGATAAAAAACATTAATTTTAACAACAAAAAAATCAAAACTTGATTTCATTTTGATCGAAACTTATATAAATTTTATATATAAAAACAATTGAGTCACATTTATTCGGCTTTATATAACCGTTGTTGTTGTTGCAAAGCCCTTTTCCCTCAATAAAACACAGAATCAATTAAAATTCGTATAGTTTTACAGAAAGGCACTGAATATAGCCGATTCTTATCATCGTAGTGGGAGTGGCAAGTACGCATGTCTAATCTTACATAACCTGTGTCTGCCCAGTAAAACACAAAATCCTCTTAGTAATTCTTATTTTTAATCGAAAATTGCCAAATAGTCGAATTTTATTAGCCACGTAGTTTACAGGAGGGCGTGGCAGGCATACAAACGGAAAAAATCTGTTACCAAACCTATAATTAAACAAAAATGCAAACATAACTTGCAACCTTTGCTTTCCATTTGTACGATATATCGTACAAAGCCTTGCAACCCTTGTGGTCATTTGTACGATATATCGTACAATTTTTTCAAAGGCTCAGGAAAAATATTTAGACCAAAAAATTTTGAATTTAATAAGTTTTATAAATCAACTGGGATTTAAACTTGGAAATTGTTTAGCTTTTTGCTTCTAAAAAGTATTATTTAAAAAATCGTACGCAGAAGCATCGGTTTTTCAAATTCTTGCAAAAAGCCGCTTACAAAACGCATTAATACTGTGTAGCCGCGGCTATAATGATTTATATTTTTAAACAAAATGATACAACACAGCCTACTTTATACGATTTAAAAAGCCGTTCCATAAAAAATGCGTTCCCTGTCAAATAAAAAATCTTGGAAAACAATTGTACGATATATCGTACAAATTTCTGGATAGGGTTAAGTAAATTTAATCCTTAATTATGCATTTTTTTTGTACAAGTGATGACAAAATGTTATTGAATTAAAGTTTATATTGAAAGTAAAAACCTTTTGACGGATTTTTTCAACTTTTTTTACTACACACGAATTTAAAACTGACCAAAAAACATAGACAAGAAAACCTAACTGATTTTTCACACTTTTGAAGAAAGCAAATTCTTTAGGGCAATAAAGCATCAAAAGTTTGTGATAAACGTTGCAAAAATACGTTTGTAATTTGGTTTAGAGACCGTTTAGATTCTAATATATCTTTTCATATTATAGTACATTATATCATATTAGAGTTCAAGTTAGTTTAGGATATATATCACCATATTATATTTTATCATATTACATAATATATCGGCATATCCCAGAATGTAGATTACCTGACAGCCAAGTTTTTCTTTGATAAGGATTTAGTGAGGTTCAATCTCATGTAGAACCGGATTGGAACTGAGTGTTTTCCCGGTGATATCCCTATAAATATATACGGGCGGATCCAAGTTGCTTGGCACGGTTGGAGACGCTGTGGAATCTAAAATCTCTTGGCCCGATTATTACTGTAATGTCTTCCAGGCTGAGGTCACAGAAGAAGAAATGGCAGCTCTTGGTTCCCCTCTTTCAATCTGTAAGCTGCGTACTCATAAAAGCTCCATTCAAGAAACCAACTTAAGATGAGCTTAGTGTCAAACAGGATCTCCTGCGTGTCAAATTTGACCAACCTGGTTTGGGACCATAGTTGGTGTCATACTTCTGTCGAAGTTTTATAGATAAAATAGTGAAAGAAACCGTTCTTCAACTTATATGTACTTGTACCACATGATCCGGAAGAAGCAAGAGTCAACTGGGCAACTTCTTTTTCGACAATCAAGGGGATCTCGCCAAAAGAACTAGTTATTCACTGTCTACTAGGGGGCTTAAAGCGGTTTAGCGAGTCTTAAGTTCGATTGTTTATGGCATCACAATGGGCCTTTGTGGCCTAAGTGGGCTTTGTCTTGGGACAGTCACATCTACCTACCTACCTACTTAGCTTAGAATAAAGTTAACAGAGATCCTGTCACCTGGGACAATCTAAGATCCATGCAAATAAACAAAACCTACGACAACCAGCATTTCACTCTCTTCTTTTTCGATAAAAAATATTTCCTATTTCGTATTTTATAAAGAAATAAATAGAAAAGTCACTTAATAATCACTCAACTGAACTTTGGCTCTAAATGCCCAGTTTGTTAAATTGTTCATTTTTGAAAAATCTAAAGTCAACATTAACACCAACCAGCTGCGTCGCACATTATTTTTAATCACTTCAATTTATTGCGTTCGTTTGGGAATTAACAACCGTTGCAGGGCATACTCGAAGTTCATTAAAAGGGACTTAGAAAAATTGCCGCCACAGCACCGAGGATGGGAAATTATTTCCAACATTAATTTCAATCTAAATTTGCCTCAGACATGGGCATTTTTCGACCTCCTCCTTTAAAGAACCTCGTTTTTATTTTCCCATTTTGTTTGTGCTTTGCCATAAAATTGTGAAAACTGTTTATGATGAAAGAAAGAAAAATTTCAAGTCATAAAAAGTACAAAATCCAGCTGCGATGCGAAGTGTGAGTATTTGCGAAGGCGATGTACATCTAAAAAGTTGGCGTCGCTCTGCACAATTTGCGGATCATAAAATAAATCAGTGTGGTAAGTGTGTTTTTTTTTAATTCATAATTTGCACCCAGCTGGAGCTGAGCCAGTGTGTTAATATGTAATTTTGGACGCTTGAGTGAAATTTCATAAAATTAATGTGTGCATTCGAAATGAGTATTTGAAGTTTGGAACTCTGTTTTTGACAGCATAGGGGTCAGAGTTTTAGTTTTTCTGATGTTAGAGATTTTTTTAGTTAGATGTTGGAGTCTTTTGAAAATTGAGCTCCTGGCTGAGTCCTAAATGGAAGAACTTCTATGTAATAAATAGTTCAAGAGTTGAAGTCTAGTTGAAGCGTTTGGTGAACTCGTGCGACCTATGTCTTCCAAAGAAAGAATTGCCTTTTTAGGTTTTTTTCTAGATTAGTAACACCAGTATGGTCCTATGCTAGTTGGATCAAACATATTAGGAAAGCTTTTCTCTCAAACAATAATGTAGGAACGCAGGAATCAGGAGACGCAGGAGTCTTATAAGCAGTGTTGGGACTTATTACTTTTGATAGTAACATATTACTTATTACACAATTACTGACATTTGAAAGTAATATCGTTACATTACTTATTACTGGAAATGTGAAGTAATGTATCACAAAAAGTTATATATTATTTTCCGTCAACAAATCGAAATATTTGCGAAATTTCCAGCTATTAAAAGTAGTCATTCTGCAAAAAAAACAATCACGTTAAATGTTTCTTTCATTTTGAATTACAATTTGAATTTCGTCACCTTTTTGTTAAAACCTCTTGAATTTGCTTGCAAATGTTAATTGTTTCTCCACTACCAAACTCAGTTGGAGATGAAAGAGGCGAGCTATGTCTAATATGAACAAGTGCAGTGTTGTATAGTTGTAATAGATCTTAATCATGTTATCAGTGCTGCTGTTTTACATGAAAAATAGAACTTTGTTGACTAAAAAGTAATATTGTAATAAGTAACTTGAAAAAAAGTAATAATATTACTGAAGGTGATTACTTATGGGGAAAAGTAACTAGTTACACTACATTTTTAAAGCCAAAGTAATATACTACGTAATTAGTTACACTACTTTAATATATTAGTCACAACACTGCTTATAAGTAGCAAAGAACTTATACATCGATATGTATGTAAAAAAAATCTTATGGTTCTGTGCTTTTAGCCGATTAAGAGGGAATTGCCTTACTCAATGGGAATTGCCTTACCTCAGTGACATACATAGATTGGTGAGGTTAATCCTCCATCTTCAATTTGGCCACATTGTTGCCATTAGAGTGTTGGGAATGAATACCAAGGTACATCTTGAAGACTGTCTCCAGTTGTTGGCATTACTTGAGACTCTAGAAATGGTTGAATCTATGGATTTAAGTTATACATTGAGCTAACACATACCAACATATACGTCGTTAGTTATCTGCTTGGTCCAAAATCCATGAAAAAACTCTATATTGTGACGATAATGCTCTGCAAAACTGTGCGCCACCTAGTATTAGCAACACGACAACACTAAACGTAGCAATTGTCGGCAGCATTGCATACTTTGAGGGGTTCATGGTCATTTCGAGGATATACTGGAATGTTCTACAACGAGTTGGTTCCAGGTAAACAATTATAAAAGGCAGCCGGGTATGGTGCAGAGAGTCAGTTTGGTTTAAAAAAAAGAATGGTGCAAAATGGTGGTACGAAAAGTGAAGTGGAACTAAGGTACCAGTGAATCAGTGAAGTGAAAGTGAAGTGACTGTGGAAAATTACAAAAAAAGTGACTACAGTGGGTTCTGCGTTAAAAAATTTCAATGCGTTTTATTTTGGCACAATCTAGAGATACAAATCACGTCTGCTTTGGCCAGCAGAAGTAATTTACGTAAAAATATTGAAGAAGTAGTTTGTAATGTGTGTTTGTTTTTAAAAAGAAATGTGAACATTTAATCAATTGTTTTTATTTTAAATTTCCAGATCTTGAATATATTTGCCACGCTTAGGCTTTAATCTGATTTATACGGCTTAATCTATATTGGCTGAATAAGCCCAAGAAACCATTAGAATATAAAATTGTAGTTAATATTGTTCCTATATGTTAGGCCAGGACATATAGTGTTACCAGTGGTACACACATGATTTCATTTTGGGGGTTATGTGTACAACTTTTGAGCCGAATACCATTCGAAACCATATGTTGTACCAGCAATTTTTGTGTTTGGGAGGTTTGAACCCCCTAACCACTGCTTGCGCCACTGCGTGTTACTCATTTCCTGGAAATCTGTAATTAATTTATTTTTCAATTGAATTGGACTTTGCTCCCTCAGGTGATCTTTATTACCTATTACCGGATTGCGGCCTGCCGCAAAGTTTTCTCCAGGCGCCTCTGCCTTGCGCGCGTCTTCTCCAGTTGGAGAAGAGATAATAGGACGTCATCAACTTAGTCTTTTCACCGGAGACATAGTCTCCCTCTTCCCCAGCGTAGCCATTGGATGTTGATTCTAATTCTTCTCTGTACAGATTTTTGTTGTTGACTTCATCATTGCACAACCGCAAATATTAAAAAAGAACTTTGAATTGTGTATGTCCTTGAACTTTAAAGCCCTTTTAAAAGGACAACGAATCAGACAATGACAAACTGAGTATGCCATGTTACTATGAATGACTTCTAGTTTCACGCCTGTATAATATTTTGGATGGGTCAAAAGTACTGTCACACAGTGTAATTAAGGGTAATTTTTAAGAATGAAATACTGCCGATTCTTTTCAAAATAGAGCAATAAGTAAGGGAGAGGGCTGGGTTGTGAACGAGGCTGGGTTGTGAACAATTACCGTTTTTTCTTTCCCTAATTGACATATCGCCAACTTGACATATTCAACTGTCAAGTTTGTCTTTTGATAGGACTCTACTTTTGTGGTTACCTACTTTTGTGACAGCTACAGACATCGTGTTTCAAAATCGTCTGCGAAAACTTGTTTGCTTTTTTTAAAGTGCTATCCAAGTGACTGAACTTATTGCAAAAATGTAAGTTTAACACATATTTATTTGGGGTATTAATTCTATTTTACGATGCAATATTTGTTTATGTCGAATTATGATTGGAAGTGTCGTTTATTTTAAAGTTTCCAAAATGACATCGTGGTTGGGCTCTGAACCACTGTGGGGGCTGGGTTATGAACCACCTGATTTTTGTACTACATTTGTTCTGACACTGTCAAATATGGACGGATATATTAAAATAAAGTAATTTTATGTAATTTCAATCGATTTCGGTGAGTTCACTTGAAGTGAGAACGCGTTCGTTTTCACAAATTGGGCACTTTCATTCATTTCGATTTTTGGCCTAAGTGTAACCTTTTGTCACCTCTTGAAACTTATTTCAAAATTATGGGTGTTTTCTTCGTATTTTCCGACTTTAATTGCAATTTGCCAGATGGTTCAAAACCCAGCCACTTTTTTGGAAAAGCGAAAAATCACGTCCTTAGAAAATTGGACGTAGAGAGTTAAATGTTAATCAAAACGGTAATCTGTCTTCATAACAAATTTGCGCTTTATATTTACCTTTCCAATGGTATCTTCGATTTTTCGATATTTTTATTCTGTGAAAAGTTAGAGCCAAAAAACAAAACCCGGATCACACCCCAGCCCTCTCCCTTACTTTCAGTATCTATTCCAAAAAATACAAGCAACGCAAAAGTACTTAGTTGAATAGCTCCTTTCAGGTTTTTGGGATTTAGGAGTTAAAATCCACTAAAATAACTGTTTGCTACAAAATTTTTTTATGGCAAATATGGTATTAGATTCCTTTCCAAAACGAAACCTTCTATGCGTCACTGCATACGAAATCATACAAAAATCCTATTGTAATTGTCTTTTACAACACGTTTTGTGTTCATATTTTTGCAGTATTTCGGGCAGCTCCGATTGTTTGTCAGTTTGTATGAAAGCAATGCGTCGATTCACACACCAAATAAGCCACTTTACACAGAAAGCATCAAAAGATCTAAATCAAATTTGCAGTGAATTATGTACATTTTAGTAAAAGATTTCGTTGGCCCAAACTCGACAAGACTGTAGCATTCACATGAATTTACCCAACGCACACAAACAAAAACAAAAAAAAAAACCAGACAACTCTTTGTTCACAGCATTTAAAGCGGCAAAGTCGTGTCTGGGCGAAATCGATTTTACAGGGTTTTGGTGTGCGGCTTTTATCGTTCACTGGGTTATGTTACAATTTAATTTCGCATTATGTGCCTGTACGTGTTTATTTTTACATTCCCGGTATTGCGCTGTAACTGCGAAACAACAACATCAATAAAAAGAACGACAACGACAACAACAGAAGCAGAAGCAGCAGCAACAACATCAAGGCGGACAGACAACGTGTGCACGACTTGAGCTGCAATTTTAATTTATTACACTTTCAATTGCAAAAGGGACGCAAACAATATGCGTGCACAAGCATACAAACTGTTTGTGTGTGTGTGTGTGAGTTTGTGTATCAGGAAAAGATACAGCAACAACGTAATGCAACAACGCGGCAACGGCTGGTGCTTACAAGCGTAAATTCTTCGACGTACTCGCAGCAATGTTGAAATATTTTAAGTACGTACAATTAAATTAAAACGCCGCGGCGCAAAGTGCGGCAGGGATTTTGCTTGTCTGCTGTGCTTTTGCTGCACTGCTGTTTCAGCAGTCAAGCCCATGTTTTTTTTGTTGTTGCTGCTATTGCGCGGAGCCCTTAAAGTGCGTCGGTGCGTGCTGCCAGACAGCGGGCTTTCGAGCCGCTCAGCCGCAGCCGGAGGAGCAGCCTGCGAGTATCATCGCAATTAAGTGGCACGAGCAGCCGAAAGTGCGTGTTTCCGACGATTGTGCCTCGTGTAAATAACGAGGCGAATTGCATGTAATGGCATATGTTGCGTGTAACTTGCGCGCTGTTCGCATTGTGCGCTTCTAATGGATAGCGGCGACATGCTGCGCGCTCGGCTACAAGTCTGCCAGCAGCACCTACGATTTATGCTCGCAAGCATTTCGCGCTTGTACTGGCCATGTCTGTCTGTCGGACTTGTCTGTTGTTGTACATAGTTGTTATGGCTGATTGCTAAAATTGTACAATTTCGTTGCGCGTTTTCGCTTTAGCACTTTGTTGTGTGTGTGCGTGCGTCGCATTTCGGAGGAGCTTCCGCGCAATTGTGCAGCAATTAAGAAATGTTTCGCACAATCAGGGCGCACTGGCGTAAATATTTGAAATGACTCTCGATGTGTTAACATGAATAAACATTTTTCCATGCGCAACAATATTGTTGGCTGGGTTTCGGGCATTTGGTTGCGACAATTCTGAGAACGGACGAATGAAGATGAGCGAATGGTTGAATGGACATTTATATTGCAGATGATGAAGGGGGTGGGAGGAGTTTGACGAGTTTAATACTAGAGTATACCCGGTGTGCGTTGCTATACTCAGTAATTGTAACGAGTGTCATTGATTTCCGATTTAAAACTTTTTGATAAAAAAACACGGAAATTCCTATTCAAGCAAACCGCGCTTGAGATTTTGTCAAATCCTATTTTTTTATCCCAATAAGAGTGCACAAAAGTTAAATATTATGGCATTCTTTTTCTGGGCATTCTTTACCTGGCGCATGGTCCCGCCCTCTTCCAACTTTTTCTAATTTTTCCTGTTCTTATTCTCTAGCCCAGCATACCCATACCCCTGGTTCAAAAATTCCGACCCTCAGATGAACCTTTCCTACTCACTCCCACCCTAACCGTCTGTAAGGGGAAGCGCGTATTAGCCAAAAACAGCGCACCAAACCAATCTTAGCGAAGTCCCAAACTATCCTGCTGTCGCCTTCTTTTAACAACAGATGGCGCTATGAGGTCACAACATCGGAGGCATTTTTCCTAAGTGGCGATAGATGGCAGCCCCATCGCTTAGGACTACCTTTGGTAGGCTAATCACTAGTGTCCGACAGCATATTTGCCTTTGGCTTTGGTAGTTGGCCTATTTGGCCAATTTTAAATCTTCGGCTTCAGCCAAAATGGCCGAACATTTTCGCCATCTCTGTTCTGCTTCGAAGTATTTTATCAAATATCGAGTTTTATCGAATCAGCTATTTATGTCAATTGCATTTTTGATTTTATTTTAATATGTTTTTTTTAGTATATGTAATTTTTTTAATTTTATGTTTATATATATTCTTATATTAATTCTTAAGTGCCAAAAAGAAATGAATAGAGAAAGAACGG
Organism: Melieria omissa; assembly: GCA_963971225.1. Classification (NCBI taxonomy): domain Eukaryota; kingdom Metazoa; phylum Arthropoda; class Insecta; order Diptera; family Ulidiidae; genus Melieria; species Melieria omissa. The sequence continues at coordinate 95,484,385 of OZ020269.1, forward strand.
CTAAATTTGATCAGTGTTCTTTTTCTTAAAAGATTTTTTATTAGTATACGGCTTTGGTTTGGGTGTTCGGCCTAGAATTTAAGTTATGACGAATGTTATGCTTCGGCCAAAAATACACCTTCGGTCGGACACTACTAATCACCTACCCTGGCGGATAAATACGATTTTCGGACAGAACAGTCTATCGAAACTCCAATGTCAACTGGTCAACGAGAATGTGCAATTTAACGCTGTACAATTTCTTTCTTTGGAGTTCTGGGAAATTTCTGCTCTATGCGAATGAAGCATAAACCATTCGTGAGCTTCTGAGGCTGAGACCTAAAGTGTCATCGCTAAGATAGATGCTCATCTTTGTCCAAATGTCATCCAATATCGAAAAAGAGCGTAGAGAGAGAGAGTAGTGGAGGCCATTTGCCAGATATTTCAATCGATTTAAACGAATAAATCATAAATCATTTCTGAGATCCAACACGCCAATAACCGAAATATGTCGGCTTTAGAATGGAAAAAAATATGACCACTCAAAACTACCTTCACTAATTTGTTAAACAAAAACCCAACATTGGGGTCCTAGAACGTTAAATTCTTTCAATTAATAGTACCACACTGTTCAGTTTTAATTATGCATATTTTCATTATTTGATTGCTCTGTGAAATTCGTCATCCCGTTAGTAAAGTGAAGTGAAGCGCAAAGGCAACTTCTCCCCGGCCATTTTCATGGTCCAGCGGCATCTTCCATGCATCGTCATTGGCCATGGCCATGTCGATGGCAATTAAATGGCCACGGCGGCAATAATCAAGCAGACAATGCCACCAAACAAACGATACAAGTGGCGCATCATTGACACGGAACGGAATGGCCTCGCAGTGGGAGTTCGTACCGGGAATAACAATGAAGAAGGCAGCGAAACGGGCAACGGCAGCCAATGTGGCAAGAAGTGTGTGTGCAGCGGGCACATAGAATGCAGACAGCTCTGAATGCGCTGATATGGCTGAGCAGTTGCGACCGACCGACGATGCCGCATGTTGTGGGGTGGTTGGTGGCGTTTGGAGCAGCGATGCGATTCAATGACTTTTGGCAACTGCAATAACTGTCAGCTGCTGAACGAGCGAACGAAAAGGACGTGGTGGAAGGAAGATCGAGCAAAGTTATTAATTTTTAATATTCGAATGTTTTCATTGTTTTTTATGTTCGTGTGCGCCTGTTGTGGCGGTTATTACACAGTGTTGCCAGATACCTGAAATGGCTTTTTGCTATATTTAAGAGATAACTGAAATTTCTGTCAAACAATTTTAACATTTAATTTCAATTGAGATATGGCGATCGATTGATTCACCAAAACTGAACAGATTTGTAGTAGAATAATTCAAAGATTTGTGGTGTTTACAAAGTGATTATTGTATGCAAATTTCTTACTTTAATATGAACTTATAACAATAAGTTAGTAGAGCCTTTAGTGCATTAACATTTTTATAAATTCAAAAGACGCTCTGAAAAGGGAGGTTTGACTCAAAAACGTATTGAAATTTATAGTTTTGTTTGTATATCAATCAAACCAATTTTTTTATTAATCAAATAATTTTTTATTCAAGTGATTAATTTGATTGATTGATTGATGGATTGAATCATTATTAAAATAATCATATGAAAAAATGGCGTTAATCATTAATCATTAATTGATTAACTTGATTAAAAACTAATACATCCACCATTGTTGCTAGAAATAATGGAAAATAATGACATTGATTTCCTAAAATATTTTTATTAAAAAAAAAGAATTATAGCTATTTATTTCTAATACATTGAGTTCTTATTTTGAAAACATATTTAAGATCAAATTTTAAATATTCAAATATTTAGATTAAATTTAACTTAAATAACTCAAATCAATAAAAAAATTATATAACCTATAATCTTAACATTTCTGATTTCTTGATGTTCAAACTACATTTCATTGCCACTCTTTTTCAAATAGTGGCCTGAACACATTCAAGACGGCAGCGACATGGCCACACAACTTCAATACGGCGTCGGCTTCAATCGTCGCCATGTAGTCAACGTGATTACAATGAATGCGACAGCATCATATTTTCGAGCTCCTAAACATACATTTTTAAATGCTCGCGAACTTTCTTTACTAAGCATTCATTTATATTTATTTAAGCGTTTTAAATCAATTGAACCCTTTCGGGACTACTGGGATAATACGACCCACCAAGCTTTTAATTCAGGTCTTATAACGCATATACATTTATTCGATTTGTACGTCCCCGGTTAAAAGAATGATTTCAGAATTTGTGAGTATACAACATAATTTTATAGCCCCAACTTTTAGATCATGACAACATTTCGAAAGAGTTAAAACATATAACAATATGTAAAAACTTTTGGTAAGTACTATTAAACTAATACTGAAAAGGGTAGAAAAATATCATAGAAAATATCTTTTTAAGCAGTGATGCTGATTGTTTTGGTTTTGTCGCCTACGAAATAGAGAACAGTTATATATTTGGCGACAGCGACAACAGTGGTTGTGTAGCAGTGTAGTCGTGAAAATAATCGTCTCCCTATAAACGATCTGATTCTACTTTATGCATTCGTGTCAGTGAATAAGTCGTCAGATATTTTGCGTGTCCTCTTTTTCGCTCTCTATAGTAGTGTGTAGCTATACAGAGGGAGAGAGAATAGCTAACTAAGCTAATTCAAAGTACCTCAGCCTCCACCCCCCACTGTTTCCATAGTAAATAGTCCATGAAAGTAGAGTCTGCGTGATGGCATAAGGAATGTTTACTTTTGATTGAGTTGTATAATTATACTGTTTATTTGAACATAGTTAATAGTTAATCAAATAATCAAATTAACGACAAATGATTATGACTAATAAACGTAATGATTAAATTTAATTGATTTTTTATCGTTAATTCGATTATCTTTGGGCCGACACTGAACCAAGCTGAGCTTTCAGTACTGGATATACTTGTAAGAGAGATGGTGAAGTTCAAATTGAAACATTTGTGATTCTCACTGACTTAAACGGGGGAGTCGCGCTTTCCCAATGTGGTAAGCCAATCCTTTGTGCAGAAGTTAGCTCTTCTGAAAAACGCTGCCACTACAACCCAACCTTACTGAAATGGCATACACAGAATTTCAGTTTAAGGGAGGTGAGAGGTGAGGTGAGAAATGAGACCCCATTTATAACTTTTGAGCCCAATACCTTTTCCAACCATATTGGAATTGTCCCCCAATTTTTGCAACAAATAGGTATTTTGGGTTTTTGCCCCCACTGTGTCAAACAGGTTTTTTGATCTTTGCTTGTTTGAAGAGTTCAAAGAGTTCTGCAGAAATCAAATATTTCACGAATGGCTTCTTTTCCTTTGGTCTTTTTCATTCTCGTCATTCAACGACTACATTCAGAACATAAACGACACTCAACTCATGGCAATTACTTGATTATCCCAAGAAAAGTGTGTGAACAATTAAATTAAATTTATGTACACTTATGTATGAACATATTTTTATTTAATATTTTCATTTACATCGATGTTCATACCTACTCCTATGTATACATACGAGTACTTGGAAGGGGTTCAAAATATTTTTAATAATTTGTATTACTCAGAATATACTTTCATATGTAAATTTACCAATGCGTCTGTATATGGTACATATGTATATACAATATATGTATGTATGTATGTACCACAAGAAAGTATGCACAATAAGTCGCTGAATTCAAGTGAAATGCAAATAAAAGCATTCGGGCAATAATAAAAAGTAATAAAATTTAAAATAAAAATAAAAATGAAAATAATAACAACTGGAAAATATAAAAGCAGGTTGCGTCATTGTTGGTTTGTAAGGGGCGCTGCATTTGAACGATGCATGAATGTGGCTAACAACAATAGCGTCCAGAATTGGGCTTTATTTTTATTTAATGAGCTCATAAAATGAAGAACTCGGATGGAAAATGCTCGTTGTGTGCACGACAGCGCGTGCAACCGTCATAAATGCAGCAACGATAATCGCAGCTGGGCCACCGGATATTATTGTTAAATTTGCGTATGGATGAGATAATTAAAATTTAATAATAATGTAGCATTAAAACTGCATCAAACGGGTGCGAGAGAAAATTCTTTATTGTGTTGGTGGGTGTAGGGATGCATAGCAGAATGTTTTTAATTTATTTTTAATTTTTATTCGAACATAAAATATTGGCTCTTTGTTCGATGCTCATTTCTGTACCGATGACACAAACATACTTTCACTACAGACGGAATAACTTCGCTTCCAGTGAACTAAATTTCATGAAATTTTGACTAAAAATTGGAGGAAAAAAATTAAATTTTCAATGTATGAAGTCAAATATAGGTGGCGCCACCCCAAAATGCCCTGTTTGAAAAGTGCAACAACAACAATTTTTTTAAAACACCTCCCATGATAAAGTTCTGGCTACGTCCCTGCTGCAGACTATACCCAAACTTCACCCTTACCGCTTCTCTTTCTGCCCATCATTTTTTTCAGTTTATTTGAAATGCAAACTTGCCACACATCATTTATCAAACAGGTTGACGCATCAAAGTTTCTATGACGTTCTGTAAACTTTTCTCAAATTTTTCCATATACCTACCACTTTTTGATATATTTAATTTCCTAATGTTCCTAATGTTGCTCTGCTCCAGGTTTGATAAGCTTTGCTAGAAATCCTACTTGATTTCGGATTTTGCTCATTTATCATCATCAGAAACGTCATCATGATTGCATTAATCAGCACCAAAGTGTGTACTAACATTAATGCGAGTGTTGGGCCATGCAATTCTGCAACAAACAATTCGTGCGTATTATGAAAGTTTATGTTCTTATGTGCTTATTTGTGTGTGTGTGTGTATGTGTGTGTGTGAGTGTTCTCTACCGTAATGTCTACAGTGTCTACAGTCTATGAAATGATGTTGAAAATTATGAATGTTTTAGTTAATTTAAACGAATCATAATAATTTACTAATATTGTTCAAACTTTAAGAAGGATTTTTAATACCAGAGCGGGAATATGGTCTTAGTGAGTTCTTTCGGTCTGCCACCTAACCTAACTAAACTAAAGTTTTTCCGAAAAACTGTTCTTAACCCTTATTCTCATACCCGGGTACCCGGGTGCCCACTGCGATGTATTTTCGTGAAAAAAACTGACAAATAATGAAAATTTTTTTTTTACCTTCCGGATCCTCGTTATTTAGGTGACAAGCGAACAAATCATATCAAAATTTTATAAACACTTTTTAATTAACAAAATATTGAAAACTTAAAAATTTCATGAAATGGGTACCCGGGTACCCCGGGTGCCAAACGACGTTAGTAAGTTTGGGTATGAGAATAAGGGTTAACTCGTTGAAGCTTATCTAACTGGGAAATATGAAAATTATGAATTTTTGTTTCCAAGAAACTGACAGATTAACCCATTTGTGCCTTTTTGTTGATACAAAATCGAACGTCAGGGAGTAGAATTACTGTTTAATTCTATGCTTCAGACTTATAATTCTTTCTTCTTCTTCTTTTTTTATAATTCTCATCTTTTTCTTGCGGATAGTGAACGATGTAGACGAGTGTTTAACTGGCCCGAACCTGGAATTGAACCTAGAACCTCTGGTCTGAAGGAATAGTGTGCTACTCTTTAGACTTATAATTATTTGTCTTCTTCATTTTTCTTATAATTCTCAGAAATTGAACCTAAAACCTCTGGTCTGAAGAATCAGCACGCTACTCTTTAGACTTATAATTTTTTGTTATTCTTCATTTTTCTTATAATTCTCATCTTTTTTTTGTGAATAGTAAACGAAGTAGACGAGTGTTTAACTAACCCGAACCAGGAATCGAACCTAGAACCTCTGGTCTGACTTATAATTCTTTCTTCTTCTTAATTTTTCTTATAATTCTCAGAAATTGAACCTAAAACCTCTGGTCTGAAGAATCAGCACGCTACTCTTTAGACTTATAATTCTTTCTTATTCTTAATTTTTCTTATAATTCTCATCTTTTTTTTGTGGATAGTAAACGAAGTAGACGAGTGTTTAACTAATCTGAACCAGGAATTGAACCTAAAACCTTTGGTCAGTGTTGCCAGATATCTGAAATGATTTTCTCCAAAGTCTTAAAAAATACTGAAATTTCCTTCCAAAAGTTAAAAACCATATCCTAAATTTTTTTGTAAAATTTGCGTAATTTTAAAGGAATTAAGCTTCTCATAAAAAATAAAAATATATGCATATAAGATTTTTAATGCAGCCTTTTTTATTCATCTTCAGCTAACAACAAAAACTTAACAAAACCAAAACATGCAACAGATAAACTTAACAAAAAGAGAGAACGAGATGGAACGAGCTTACATTTTGTAAGCTTATAAATTTTTAACACAATAGGGTACTTTGACTATTAAAACAGTTGCCAAAAAATGTTTTGTTGCCAGTGAAATGTCCAATACATCAGACTTTATTATCAAAAAATTTGCCAAAAATCCACTAAGGATCCAAAAAATCACCTAACATAAAATATAAATCTCCTAAACTTTCTCCTAAACAATTCTTCCACCTAAAAATTCTCCTAAAAGGCCAAGAATCTCCTAAATCCAGGAGGAAATCTCCTGATCTGGCAACACTCTCTGGTGTGAAAAGTGAGCGCGCTATTCTTTAGACTATCGAGGCTCGCTTCCAATGTAAAATTAACTGAACGCTTGAAAACTGTAAATAAAAGTTTATAAGTTTATACAAACTACAATTAAAAAGATTATATTCTGTCTATTTTTTTCTCAATTTTTCTTTTTATTTTTCATAAAGAAAAAGTTTCGATAAAGAAAAAGTGCCTCATTAAAAGGGGCGTGACTATGCTACACGGACAAATTTGAAAGATTTTTAGTTATCGATAACAACACTCTTTCGACTATTTTCTTGTTGTTGTTTGTGTTCATGACATCTGAACTCACTACTCCTCAACTTGTGACTCCTTACACAACTCGATGAAAAAGCCAACACACCACGAAATGTCTGCCAAAAAGTCAATGCTTTCAAGAGCACAACTTTGTGTTGTTGTAGTACTTGTAAACAATGCATTCAAGGCTGCCGAACGGCACCTTAGGCCTTCACCACGCTAATGACTCACTGTGCCAGCAGTCATCATACACTCGACGCCCTTTCGTTGTCTCCTGCCAGTCTTTGTTCTGAGTTGCTGCTAACTCGTGCAAAATGCTCCTCTCGGTGATAAAAGGAAAACTTTTCGCATTAACTCCTTCCGCAACGTTGATGCTCTGTTGTTCTTATTGTTCACGATTTTATTTGCGTTTTTATTTCCATTGCCAGTTTTTTTTTGCACAAAGTTTTGTTGTTGCAGCATTTGGCATACAGTTACAGCTTACGCCGAAAAAGCATACACATACGAGTCTCTGTTGCGGTTGTGGGGGTGGAAGGATTTAAGGATGGGAAGATCGAGGAAGGCAGGTCGGTGGGGAGTGAGGCCACATTATTGCGTTCCACTTCATCCATTTCATTTAACCGCCGCGCACGAATGCCACGCAAACGGCACAAAGTAACGCGCCAGCGAGACAAGTTGCAGCCACTCACACACACATGTACAGAGTGTGGCCAATTTATTGCGCTCATGTCAGAAAATTGCATGCGACGGTGATAAACAGGGTGTGCGGATGAATTGGGAAGAAGTTTTTTATATAACGAAGAAAAGTGAACTAAATGAGACAGATTTGAAGATTTCAATTCGTTGAGACAAGACTTGAGTAAGCAGCACCCAGACGACGATTTTGTGACAATGGGGAGTTTGTTTTTGTTTAGTGTAGTGGGACTTTTGTAGGATTTTTTTATGTGAGTTGAAGAACTATTGAACTAGTATAGTCCTGGATTTCTAACCGATGGCTGTGTAAAATTTGACGTGAAGTGACTAATTAGTTCATGAAATTTTTTGCACCTTTTTGAAGGTCGATTGAGTCGGATACTGTTAGATGGTCAGGACAGCCCATTTCTTGGTGACCTAAGAAACAAAACTTTATACTTCAGTATTGTCTGGGATGATTAGTCAATTACTTCTTAAAACTTTGAGACATCATTCAGTAGTTTATAGAATGTTTAGAATCTTTTTTAAAGCTTCATTGTGTTGGTTTATAAAATACGGCCAGGACATTCTTTGTTTTTGAGTCTTTTGTGACCTAGAAATCAATCGTAGTTAACTTTAATTTAGCATTGTTGCGTACTGTTGACCGATTGTTTCTTAAAGTTTTGTACAATTCTTAGCTACACCTGAATGTGACCAATGAGTAGTTCAAAGAATCTTTGGGATCTTTATTGAAGCTTCATTCAGGACAGCCCTTGTCTTCATGACCTAAGAAACAAAACTTGGTTGACAGATTACTTCTTAAAATTTTGGTATAAAATTGATTAGTTTATAGAATTTTCAGGATCGTTTTTGAAGCTTCATTGTTGTCTTTGAGCCATTTGGGACCTAATCGATCATTTTCAAAATTTTGGTATAATTCTTTAGCTACACCTAAATTTGGCCAATGAGTAGTTCAAACAATTTTTGGGATCTTTTGACTGAACTGTTGACCGATTGTTTCTCAAAATTTTGGTATAATTGTTTAGCTACACCTGGAAATGACCAATGAGTAGTTTAACGATTTTTTTGATCTTTTTTGAAGCTTTATTCAGGACAGTCCTTGTCTTCGTGACCCAAGAAACAAAACTTTATAGTTCAGTATTGTCTGGGATGATTGGCCGATAAAGTCTTAAAACTTTGGTATATCATTGAGTAGTTTATAGATATTTTTGGGATCTTTTTTTAAGCCTCATTGAGTTAGTTTATGAAAGGAGGCCAGGACATTCTTTGGTTTTTGAGTCTTTTGTGACCTAGAAATCTATAGTTTTTAATTTAGTATTTCCATGAATTGTTGACCGATTGTTTCTTTAAAGTTTATAAAATTTTTGTGATTTTTTTTAATTTTCATTGTGTTGGTTCATGATAGGCGGCCAGCACATTTGTTGTCTTTGAGTCTTTTTTGACTTAAAAATCAATCGTTTTTAACTTTGTATTGTCATGAATTGTTGACCGATTGCTTCTTAAAATTTTGAATAATACTTTAGCTTCACCTGAATGCCACCAATGAGTAGTTCACAGAATTTGTCGGTTCTAGGCGGGCAGCACATTTTTTGCCTTCACTTCCTTCACGACCAAAAAAACATAAATAAGAAAAACAACGGTTAAACTTTTTTATATTCAAATCATCATAATTTCACACATTGCAAAAAATTTTATATATTATTTTATTTTATTTATATTTTATAAATTTTATTCTAGCATAATGCTTCCGTCACCCGTTGTATGTCGTTGCTCACTTTGTAGGTGTGTACACTGTACACTGATGTGTGTGTGTATGTGTGCGTGTGCTGGTTAATGCCAAGTTACAGATACTTTGTTAGAATTTTCATGATATTTTATAGACTCGTACGCGTGCGCTTGGCAACCGTAAGATATGCGCAATGACAACAACAATGTCGCGCGTTGTCTGCGGGAGCTTTTTGCCGCCGGCGGTAAACATGTTGGCAACTGCTTTAGCATTGAGGTTTTGGTGCAGTTACTGCTTTAGTACAGTTTGTTAGTATTCTTGTTGTTGTTACTGCCACTGAGCTACAAATCTTAATTTATCGCCGTTGATTCATTTCTCTCATGGGAGATTTGCACTTAAAGGAAAAAGATGCTTATTTATTATGGCACGCAAGTAGAAATCTTAGTTTTTATGTTATGTAATCGCAAAGTATTTCAGTGTTTTTGCTAAAATAAAAGTTTAAGTTTGAGAGTGTTGAGGTTTAGTTTAGCTGAGGTTAGTTTAAAGGCGAAGTTCAAATGTTTCTTAAAAATAAATAATAAAGGACATAAATATCAAATAATAAATTACATGTCATGAAAACCACTAAATCATATGTGCCACACTTGTGAATAGAATTTTGTTGTTTTTGTGTGGGAAAAGTTTAAAAAGTTAAAAAAGTTTAAAAGATTAAAAAGTTAATATGAAGGTGTCACTTCAGGTTGGATTATGTTGGCAGCTTAGGAAGCTCACAGAGTAGACTTGGCACGTTGTGTTACAACAAAAAAACATAAAAAATACTGAACCACACACGCTGTAAGGGAGAGCGAAGCCATTAAAATTCGCTTTTGAAGCGGTCGACGCCTTTTACCCATTACTGCCTGCATATAGTTCTAGCCAGCGAATTTTGTCTAAATTTACATATGTTCTGAATTAATACACCTGAATTTTTGTGTATAACTATTCTAAGCACCCCTTACCAACATACATATTATCTTGACTACTAACAAAAGAAAATGTGTATGACAATGTGGTGGCGCATGAAATTGACGCCAAAATAAATGACGGTTTTCTATTCTATGTTTTGCACGTAAAATTATAAATGAAGTAGAGAATTAACAAAAAATCAATGAAAATGATTCGCAGACGTGAAGTTTTGAGCACCTTCAAAATAAATGACATAATTGAGGAAGAATGGAGTGAGCTCGAAGACATCGCAAGTCTTGGCTGAGCAGACGATATAGACGTAGTGCTTTACCACCCGATCGTGTGATTGACTTGACCGACGATGACAAACTTGTGATCAACGACACTGATCAAATTTTACCATCTGAGTAAGCCGGAGTAATGGAAGTAATGGAGTCACCCAATACATACAGCTAAAAGATATGACCGTAAGCAATCTAAGCATATTTTCATTGACCAACCAGATCCCATTTTTACATACAACCAACGAATGAGTGGAGTTGATTTAGTAGATAAAGGCATTGCGAACTACAGAATCCGGGTTCGTGAAAAAAAAATGGTACTGGCCTTTGATAAGTAATGTGTTCGATGCGGTAAACGCCTGGAAATTGCATGGCTTGCTTCAAAATTTTAATAAAAGCAAGCCGATGGCGCAATTCGAGCTTCGAAGTGATGTTGTTAAGAGTTGGTTGCCCCCAATTGAACGGAACGTACAATCCAAGAGATCATTTAGCACAGTGACACCAAGTCAAAAACGAGTTCGGAAAGATGGGATTGGCTACTTACCGCAACGAGGAGACAAATACCGTCGTTGCAACCATTGCCAAGGAAAAACCTTCTTTGCATGCATGAAGTGTGACGTGTGCCTGCATCCAAAAAACTGTTTCGAAAAATATCATAATGGTGAAAATCCGACCAAACGAACAACACATTGATTTTATTGATATCAAAACTATTACAATATTATTATTATTATATTGTAGGTACTATTAAAATTGCTTCTAAGTACCAAAAACTCTTTTTCTAAGTACCAAAATAATAACGCGCAATTTTTGAAACTTCGGTACACCTGGTGCCGGACGGGTGAAATTTCACCCCATTCTGGAAAATCATTCATTGTACACAGATAGATAGTACAAGCAATACCAAAAATTCACAGAAGATAGGCAGGGCAATGCACTACATACTCCAGAGAAAACTGCTGGAATTTCCAATATTTACTATTTGATAAGAATTTTAAACTTCTCGATAAAGTAAACAAAAAAAGTTAGTCAACTTTAAACACGGATTGGGATAACTTAATGTCACAATTCTTCAATATTATTAAAAACGAAATAAACCTGCATCTATTCCAATTCATTCTGCCAAAATTTCAGTCAAATCGCATAACACATTTAGTCAAGGAAGCCAAAGGAAAATCACCTTTCCAGGGGGTGAAATTTCACCCCATCCGGCTGGAATGGGTTAATAGGAATGGTTGAAAGATTGGCCAAGTCTGCCAGAAAAGGGGTCCCAAGGAGAAAAAGTCTTCTGCGCGCCATGGCAGAATCACAGAGAACTCATCAAGTTGAAAACTCATCAAGTTGATGCACTGACAGTTGCACTGCGACAGGCTCGGGACTGCAGCCTCTCGCAGTGCTTTTCCCGCTGTCCAATAAGGACAGTCCAGTACGGACTCCTAATAAAGAAGCAGTACACCAATCTTAACACTAGAAAGACTGCATGTTTTCTATACCTAGAAAGACTACGTATCATATTCGCTGATATCTCGAAAAATAAAGATCAGAATTGGCTAATTTTTTGCAAAATAATTAAAAAAAACATACACAATTTTTCACGATATAAAATAAAAGTCACCCAAGCAAAAGATGATTGAAATACAAAAGAAAATATAGATATTTAAAAATTAAAAACCGTCAAAATTACCGCAATTGTCTTTCTAGTGTTAATTCGCTAAATTTAATACCTCCAGTGATGCAATTAACAAACGCCAAGCAACTGACTTAAATTTCCATGAAATTTTGTCTTTTGAATGTTTTTATATAACAAGAAAAAAAAAAAAATTGAAATTTTAGTTCAATTGAAATATTTTGAGTATCGCCAAGTATTATCCAAACTATTTTAAAATTCCCAGTATTTATCCGTCCATTATGGCTGATACAAAAAGTGTATTCTATGAACAACTTTTTACGAAATTTCTTTAAGTTTTACTTCAAAATTCTATAATAAGACATGGTACATTAAAAATTGCAAAAAGTAAACTAAAATTTGTTTAATGAAAACTTTAAGAAAAATCTGTTCACTAGTTAGTTTATTTGAACTTATAATATGAAAAAATAGAAAAAATCACAATTTCAATTTTTTTTAATTTTGACGTTGGAATAATCGAACTTTGTGTTTAATGACCCCTATCAACTTTTGCACAGTTTTGCTAGGTACCATTTTGGTGGCCTGAAGGTAAATTTTTTTAAAATCTTTGATTGTTGAAGGTGGTTTACAATAATTTCGCAATTTTGTCTTCAAAATTGGCCAATAGCGCTCAATCGGCCGAAGCTATGGACAATTCGGCGGGTTGATATCCTTTGCAACAAAATTGATTTTTTTTTCATTGATACCACTCAGTGACAGCAGTGAAGTAGTGCCACGTTGCTAAGTCGCTTAATGCAAATTTTTGCTGTTTGTATTCTCTCCTTGGCGCCTAATATTTTGCATAAGACTTCACACCGTATCTTTCTTTTATTCTTAAAATGTTTACGTGGTTGGTATTGCATTTTTTCGCTAAATCTCAGAGCGGCATATCTGGCTTGCGTTTAAGCGCATCTACCACCTTCTTTCCCAATGTTTTATTTCTTCTCGAACTATTTTTGGCAGTTCCTGGTTTTATAGACACATCCACGTTTTCAATAAATCGAAGGATTGTTCTTCGTAGGGTCGCATAGCTTGTATTCGCATTTTTTTGCAATCGTTTTGTATGTCACGTTTCTCTTATTTAAGTAAACGTGCAAAATTCGTTTCCGCCCTTGTTCTTGTTTCGACGGAATACTGAAAACTAATTAAGCTAGAAAAGAAATGTTTTCAAAACACAAAAACAGTGAAGTGGATCCTGTTACAACGGTAATTTTTCAAATTATGTCGCTCGCCCAGTTGCAAACTTTTGCAATTTTTAATGTACCATGTCTTATGTAACCAACGTTCATTATGGCTGATTTTTGGACTCAAAAAAAAAAATCAAGATGATTCTATGAAAACGGATTAAAAAAAAAGAAAAATAAGATGATTCTATGAAAAAGTTTTAAGGAAACTTAATTACTTACTTACTTAACTGGCCATAACAACCCGTTACCGGGTTCCAATCTGCCGCTAAGATTCTCTCCACGCGCCTTCTCCAGTTGGTCACACCAAGAGAAGATAGGGGCCCCTCAACTTGGTCCCTCCACCGGAGACCAGAAAACTACTTAACTTAAATTTTTGAGAGCGTTTAAGACATTTTGGCATTTTGCTTGTAAATTTTTGTGAGATTCTGAGATTTATTTATCTTCATCAAAATAAAACTTGACTTAGATCACAACAGCTTCCAGTTTGTATGAATATGAAAAATAACTTTTTTCAACTTCAATTTTTGCTAGTTTGTGTTAAAATTAGCAACATTTTGTGTTTTGAGTTTTATTAAAAAAAATAAAAGGCAGCGCCTGCTAAGGTTCTCTACAAGGACTTGTATAGTTATAGGTCTTTACTGTTGCTCTTAACGCTAAAGACCTCCACTTGCTAATGCTACAAAATCGAACGTGGTATATGTTAGGATAGTGTTATCTAACCCAATTAAAATACAGGTTTTATTTTATTACGGCCTGCGCGCTGACTGATCATGCCACTGGCTCTGGGTTCGATTACCATTTCCTGGGTTAGATTCCTGGTTAAATATTTGTCTACTTCTTAAGCTTTCAACAAGAAGTAGGTGAGAGTTATAAGCAATGCACAAGTGTGTTTTCGACAGGTAATCACAAAATGCAAAAGTATTAAAGAAGGGGGCACAATAAACCTACTAGGTTGCAGTGCGCAAGGGCATTGTCCCTACCCATTATCATTACATTACATTACATTAAAGAAAGACTACCTTTGGATTAAGCGTTAAACGACAATAAGTTAACGTGGGTCCTTTTTCAGGTCTCTAAAATGGTCGGCTGGAAGCCGTAGTCAATCTGAACGATTATGAAAAATATTAAATTTTTGTGTATCATCTTTCAACTTCAGGCTTCTTTGCTTTAAAGTGAAATTTAAATTAATATTTTACAAATCTAATCGAGGCTACTAAGTATGGTACAAGTTTAATGTTTCAGATCATTAGCGCTGCTAGTCTGGAAGTTAGAAGTGTTTCAATGATAAGGAAAAACATTAATATTCATTTTCTTAAACAGTTAGTCAACGTCTTTTTTCTCTGGTTTCTAGTGGAATTTTGGCAATTTGTAGCAGAATTGTTTAGCTTAGATTTGAAAAGTTCATAAGGATTGCTATGTGATACAAGTTATTTCAGATTAGTAGAGCTACTAGTCTGTGAGCTAGAGCTGATCCAATGATTAAGAAACACATTTCATTTTGGATACCGTGACCAAAATCAGAAATTATTAGCTTACTTTTGAAAAATTCACAAGAATTGATAGAAAATACAAGTTAATTCAGATCATTAGGGCTATTAGACTGGGAGCCAGAGCTGCTTCAATGATCAGGACAACCAATTCATTTTGGAAATCGTGATTTAACGTAGATTTTCTTGGGTTTTCCCTGGAATTTTGGAAATGTTTAGGTTATATTTGGATAGCTTATTTTATTATATAAATATAATTTATTTCATGCAGTTGGATCCATTAGTATCTGAGCGAGCGATGTTTTAACCGTTCGGATTTTCTAAATTGTTTTTTTTTAATAATTTTTTTATTAAAGGTACCAATAAAAGACATTCTTATTCTTTAATTTTTGCAAAAGACTCCAGCAAATATGCACAGAACCCCTACGAATTCTCTAATTGTTTTCTCTCCTACAGTGTTTTTGCTTCTCTGTTTCCCATCTTCCTGCACTGTCCCATCTCCTGCCGAGCCTCGAGCAGTACGAATCACTTAGCTTGAGTGGCCTTTCGGCTCCATCTCAAATCTAAGTACATACTTATCAATCCATTCTTGTGCAGCTTATATTCGAAAATATATGCAGTCAATTTATCTTATTTTTTAATCTTTTAATGTCATTGCGGCGTAAAACTAAATTAACACATAGCAGAATTAATTTAATGTTGGTCTTTCACTGCGAACCATTATAACGTCGTTATCTTTTAATGTAATCCTTTTGAAAGGCGTGCAAACGAAATGCAGCGCGCTGATGCGCTGCGGACGCTAGCGCGGCGAAAGCTTTCAACAAGTAGACCGCAGTGTAATTACGAAAAAATGAGAAGAAGAAGCACACAATCCGGCTTACTGGCGCTTTTGTTTGTTTGTACGCGTTGCTGGTTGTTGCGGGTTGTTGTTGTTCATGTTTCTTTTGTGTTTGTGAAAACCACACAAATACAAACACACAAACATATACACGCATACATACATATTTTGCTTCGTTTTGGTGTGTCGCGTTTTATGAAAACTAACAAAAAATATTATGCACACACACACACACATACTCACACATATATAGAAACATAAAAAAGGCTGCTGGGCTTTTGTTAATTTGTCACAATGTTGAAGCGCGGTGCAGGAAGCACAATGCCGAAAGGAAGTGTACTCGAAGTGAAAAAAACGGTAACAACAACAATTACGTTGAAACGTTGCCTAGAGTGAGTGAGTGTGTGTGGGTGTGTGTGAGTGTGTGCCGAAATGGCAGTGCAAATGTAAAATGTGTTATAAAATGAGGCACAGTACTCTTGCTCGCACACACACACACACACTTACACATTGAAACAGCAAATACAACGAACGTCCTTTTCGCTACTAATTATTAAATTGCATGAGTGCAAACATTTTGTACGTGCATTTCTGTGTGTGTGTGTGTGTGTGTGTACGTGCAAAAATAAATGCAATTTCCGCCTTTTTACACTTTTTAAGGACACATTTAATATGTGCCGTGAGTGCTGAACGCACGTATGAGTGTTGCCAACGTTGCGAGAAATTTCTGTCGAAAATATGTAATAAAGTGTGGCGTACAGAAAATTGAGTAAAAATCATGAAAGTGTGGCTGGCATCATTAACATTTTTCGTGTACTATGGTTTTTTTGGCGGCTATATTAGTTGACAGAAATTTTTGGAAAATTGTACAAATTACGCAAGAATTGTAATTGGAAAATTTAGCTTTGTAGGTTTAGCTTTGAATACATAACTTATCTGTATAAATCCATATAATTGTTTGTCCTGACTGATTGACTAATTTATTATCGCCCCGCCCAAACCGATGAGCTTAAAACATGAAATTTGAACTGGAGATGCAATTAGAAAATTAACATCTGCTAAGATGCCATTTTTTGAAATATTGGGTCTAAGAGGGTTAACATGGATTAAGGTGTTGTATGAAGATATGTGATTTATTGGGCCTAATGATTTAAAACTTGGTGAAAATACGCGTATTTTTCAGTTTTCCAAAAATCGAAATTTAATTCAACAATTAAATTCAAAAGAAAAAAAAAAGTAAAATCTTGTAAAAAGTCTTTAGGTTAGGTTGGAGTGGCAGCCTTCTATGTTAAAAGCTCTTTTAAGCACAACTTATGCCTCTTTGTGATACCACAGTGAATGGCGCGACTCCCTTTACAACACTGGGAATCATGAAAATCCCGTTATAAATCTGGCTTTATTCCTGATATCACTGATCAATAGCAAAATGGCTTTTCTGGGTTTGACATCAGTTCTAGTGTAATTTTGAGGCCCCTCATTTTTTAAGGAAAAAGTATAAAAACTGATGAAAATGACTATGGTACATTTTTGCTATTATTTCGATGCGAATGTGTATTCCGCCAAATAATTTGTCTGTTTTGTATTATTTTATGTTTCCACTTTCGTTTTACACTAACTTGTTAATTTACGAAAAATGTGTATGTTTTTTAACATCAAAGAAAACACCTTGAAATTCCATATTTTCCGACTTTGGGGTCCAATTACTGCGGAATTGTATAACTTATAAAAATAAATTACATTGGAAAAGAAGCCGTGAGGTGTTAATGCAACAAAGTGAAAATCATGTCAACCGGTTTATTGGTTTAGAAATTACAATCCCAAACGTGAAAAAAGTCAAGGAAAATCCGGAAAAGTGACATCGCAAATTTTTTGCGAAAACGGAAACTAAGTTTTAAAAACGGTTTGCGGATTCAAAATCAGCGGTACCTAATTATCATAGAACTGATGTCAAATCCAGAAAAGCTGAAATTTGTTGCCCTGTGTATTCAGAGGCTATAGTTCAGTTAGACTAATGAGGAACGCTAAGCCGAGAAGCTTATGTCCTCTGCCGGGTAACAACAAGTGAAGAACGGTCTCTTCCCTCTTCTCGGAGTTGCTCCCTTAACAGAAGTCGTTGGATTACAGTCTCAGTCTTGCCGGATGCTTTAAGCCAGTGACCCCTGAGCACCAAGGTCGTTGTGCTTATTGAGTGATAACAGAGGTTGAGTAGCTAATTGGTACAATTCATGTTATAGGTTGGCCAAGTTAGTCAGGAAATATAGCAGGTCAGTACCTCAGACCTCAATTCATTTGCTTTCTTATGATAAAATTGCTTGAGCGTCAGCTTGACCGAAACAAGTAAAGACCTCACTGAAAGAGAGGACGAAGCCTCGGCTAAAGCTTATTCATTCACCTCGCAGTTGGATGATACTCCTGTGTCCTGGTTCCAGAATAATGAAACGTTGGACCATTTACTCAAGGTTGAGGTGGTCGTCTTCGCGCGCGTGTTGATGGCTGCCTGACTGTCCAAGTAGATGTGGACATTCGGTGAAAAGACTTGAAATACAAAATAGACACGTTTTTTTATGTTTTGAAAATCAAAATCTACGTTGGGTTAATAGTTTCTATGGAGAAACTTGTTCTAATGTGTTTTTTAGCATCAAACTTAGTAAAACCACTACAAATGAGAAATATGGTAATTCAACTTGAAATAAAAAATAAGTCGATACATGTTTTTAACTTTTTTGAAAAGAAAAATCTGACAGGGTTAACAATGGGTTATAAGTCTCTATGGGGGGAATATAATTCAATGGACCTATTGACTTCAAATAAGAAATAATTAAACAAGTATTTTGTTTTTTATTCTGATGGGGTCAACAAAGGGTTAAGAAGAACATTCAAAGCCGTGGGGCCCTGTTAGTGTGAAAGAATTAAACAAGTATTTTTCATAAAAATTTAACGAGGTCAACAAAGGATTCAGGTAAACTTGATTTAGAGTTGGAAAAATTATTCGAAATAAAACAAAATTCAACGCATGTCTTTCAGTGTTTGAAAATCAGCATTAGGCAGTGGTGGATTCAGGAGGTGGTTCTAGGGGTTGAAACCTCTCGAAATATTAGTCGACTTTACAACGACATACAAATTAGAAGGCATTAGCATAAACATTCATGAATATTAAAAAATTACTTTTTGAAACCCCCCGAAATATTTTTCTGAATCCGCTCCTGACATCAGACAAGGTAAAGATTTGTTAGAAGTTATAACATAACTTAACATTAGAAGATATCATAAGATGAGTGAAGATCAGTGGCGCACATAGGGGGGTTGGGGGTTCAAACCCCCGAAACACAAATTTTCTGGTACGAATAAGGTTTCGAATGGTATTTGGCTCAAAAGTTGTAACCAACCCCCTTCCCCCAAATGAAATCCTGTGTGCGCCACTGATAAAAATTATATAAAATTAGCGGAGCTCGATAGCCCTCTTTCTATATATATTTTTATTTTTATATCTTAATTCCCAGCACACACCATCGTTTTCTTCAAATATTAAAACACAAATTTCATTTGTTCTACGTTGCAGTCAGTGTTGACCGACTGTAGCGCTTTGCTCTGCACTATGTTAGTGAGATGTTTGAATGGGCGACCTTATATAACGTAAACAGCTGGTGATAATTTTGCAAAAATGTCATAAAACGCGCCACCATGTTGAACTTTATTAAACATTTTTGCTGCACAACCAACGCCCACCTGGCTGCCACATCAATTTTTAATTAACTACACGCAGTTTTTTAACGCTGCTGCACGACAACTTTAACCACTCGCAGCAACGGTGCTGAATTGTTAATTATTGTACACACACACACACACACACACATACATATTGCAGAAAGGTGCATTACAAATGCGGGCGCGGCTCGAAGCGAACGCTGCCTGTCCGCATGCGGCCGCGCAAACGCAAACATTCGCTTGTAAGTAATTAATAATTTGCACCGGTGTCGTACAATGCAAAGTGCGTCAGCGCCGTGTCGCGCGACCGCAATAACACATGCAATCGGTGAGCGGGGCAGTGCGGGCGGGTGGGCGAGGAAAAGCTGACAAACCGAAATGGCTTAACGCGTACATAAAAAAGGCCAACAATAATTGCCAGGCGTGAAATTTCAATTGAACACAGCCACAGCCGGCTTAGTGCGCAGCTCCGCATTCAAGTGTGAAGTTTAAAAAAATAGGCAACAATAATGAAAAGCAGGATGCATTATTGCCAAATTGGCCATATTGCCGAACAAACACTACGGCTGACAGTTGACATTGTTGGCGTCGCGTGCGCAACACAATCGCCGACTACTCGACATAATCCTGGCCAGCAACATCGGGCCGGGACGTGCGCGACATTTTCAATGCACCACACGCGCCGCGTCGCCATGAACCGCAACTCGTGCCTGCACGCTTACCGCATACACGATCATAATGCATCTACGTATACACTTACATTCACACCCACACACACATACATACAAATCTATGCATTTTGCATGATTACAGGCATTGTTGCGCGCGAAGAGAAAAAGCTGCACAAGCACATTGTCCTCTGCCATGTGTCAAGCGGTGACGTTTGCAGGTCGAGCGGCATTGACTGTCAGGTGGCCTGTGGCGTTGCTGAGACTGCTGACGATTGTGCACAATATGCGAATCTGCTAATTTATGAGCGTTTGATCGAGGGAGGTGGGGACTTGGTAGGCGAATGTGAAGCCGTTTCCGACACGAATTTCAAATTTGACAATTTAATACGCCGCATTATTCGTAGTTGACATGACAGTTATGAAATGTTGCTGTCGCTTTACAACAGTTAAAACAATAAAATCCTATTACTGTTCAATTAAAAAAGGAAGCAAGTTTAAAATGTTAAAGCTGGCTTTTTATTTTAAAGTTATAACTTAAAATAAATTTATAAATGAATAATAATATTATATATAAATATATAAACTAAAAAAAAAATTTTTAATTATAACTTATTTTCATTTACTATGCATTGATGCAGTGGCGCACACATGATTTCATTTTGGGGGGGGGGGGCGGGGGTTTTGCTTACCACTTTTTTTAGCCGAATACCATTCGAAACCATATTTTGTACCAGCAACTTTTGTGGCGCCACTGCATAGATGAAACAACTATGTGTAGCAACAAATGTGCAGCTTGTTTCTCTGACTTTTATACATACTTACTTAAAAGTAGCACGGCCCCGCGGCTTCGCACACAAATTTGAAGTCAATGGGCCCAATAAATCAAGTTTCTCTTAACGCAGCCAGATTCTGATGAAAAATACTTAATTAATTATATCTCATTTCAAGTGCCTTTACCATATTTGAAGTCAATAAGCCCATTAAATCAAGTTTCTCCATACAAACTCTAAACCCATTGTTGACCATGTCAGAATTTGATTTTCAAAAAATTAAAATCACGGTCGAATTATTTATCACTTATTTCTCACCCTGTCGAATCTTATGTTATTTACGAAAAAATTAAAATAAACATGTTGGTTTAGTTATCATTTAAAGCACTTTTACCAAGTTTGAAGTCAAAAACTCATTAAGTCAAGTTTCTTCATATAAACTTTTAACGCATTGTTGATCTGTTTAATTAAAAAAAAAAAACAGAAAAGCATGTGTCTAGTTATTTTTTATTTTAAGTGTTTTCACCAACTTTGAAGTTAGTTAGCCTCACTTAATTTATATGTGTTCATAGTTACTCTAAACAAACTTTTAACCCATCGTTGACAGCGTCAGATTTCGATTTTCGAAAAAATGAAAAATACATATCGGATTAATTTACATGTGAAAAGCTTTAACCAAGTTTGAAGTCAAAAGGCTTTAAATCATGTTTCTTCATACAAACTTTATATCCTTTTTTTGTTCAAAAATTAAAAATCCTGTGTAATTATTTTTACATTAAGTGCTTTCATGAAGTTTCTACTTTACATTACATTAACTTCTTTTTTACATTAAGTTTTTTTGAAGTATTTTTGTATACGAACCTTAACCCATTGTTGAACCAGTAAAACTTTGGTTTCATTTGAAAAAAACTCACTCAAGAACATTCTATATCAGTGAAGTACATGGAATTTCATTCATTTTGGAGGGTTTTGCACATAACTTTTGAGCCCAGTACCATTTGAAACCATGTTTTCCATCCACAATGTTCATAATACCCAAACATATCAGACATTTGAGTGGAGTTTGAGTCCAAAAACTGTCCCTTGCATGCGAACTGAAGAACATTTGGTATATGTAGAACTCTGCTTCTAACAAATAATCTATTTAACCCTTTCGACCTCGAATTTTACCCTGTGTCTCGATATTACTTTTTGACTAAGAACACTTACATTTGTCTAAGAAGTGTTCACACTACATTTGAAGTCGCCACACCTATTTGTTAGAGTTTTAGATCTAGTTTATTTTTGAACAATTTTAGCTTAAAACGGGTTAAATAAATTTTGTATCAGTATTTTTTAGTTACAGAAAAATTATTAAATATTTATGGAAAAATACAAAGTTATCACTTTTTGATTTTATTTAACCATTATTAAAAAAACAGTGTTTTGATCAAACGCGCTTAATTCGTAGACTTCAATTAGAACACAAACTTTCCCTGATATCGCTGCAAACTATTGGAAATTATTTTGGGGATAACAATAAAATTTTTGTAATTTGCTTTGAATTCACTTCTAAAAATATTAATTTGTGGGTGTGTACTTAAATTAAACCCATAAATCAATCGTAGCTTTTGCTATAAGATGACAAATAGGTGAAGTTGCTCTTAGGCAACTTTGGGGTCGAAAGCTAATAACATAAGTCAGTAAAATTAAGTAGATATATGCTTTTAATCCCAAATTTTTGCGCAATATTTTTGGAGAATATTCGGCGTGCTGTTTGTAGAAAAAAATTCATTTTGAATCTGTGCTGATGTGAGAAAAAGTTGAGTTATTATGATACAAGGTTAGGTAAGGTGAGTGTGTGCAATCACAGTTGCACTTCCACTTGAAGATCTGAACAAGGATCCACAAATTAGAAAAAGGCTCTTCATAAAAGTGGAGGAATGTTAAACTGGTTCTTAACTTGGAATCAGTCAACATCAACTCGACTTCTTGTAAGTTCAGCATCAGCTTTCTCGTCCAGGCCAGAAAGGCACCTAGAGGCTAAAAAGCAGTGTTTCAAAAGTGTTTCTGTAGAGCTGAAGTGTGGTAGAGAAGAAGAGAGTTGAGTGACACAGAAATTGTTCTACTTATCGTCTATGTTTGTTTTCCATCATCACAGCTTTTGCAGACATCATTGTAACATATGTGAGGGCCCATTTTACTACTAAAAAATACCATTAAAAAATACAAAATTATGATACAAAATACAAAGTAACGTATATACGTATGTACCATAGTTAAGCAAACTAAAAAATCCTTTCTTTAATTATCTTCATTTTTCAATGTGAACAATATACATTCTAGGTATTTCAAATCTGTACGTAAGGAACAAAAGCGTTAATGGCATTCAAATTCAATTCCTTTTAGCATTTGGCAATTTTCTTATTAAATATACAATATAAATCTGTGATAAATAGTATACAAGTATTTCACAAAAATCCTCCTCTGCGACCATTGTCGTAACTTTAGCTAGTCGCCTCTTTGAGTGGACAACCACAATTTTCCCACAAGTTATCTCCATCGTCGATGCCGTCTCGATGTCTACGCCAGCATCACAAATCTCACAGCTGAAATAACATTTGAACAGCAATTCTACGAAGCAGACGTTGTATGTACATAGTTTGGTATGAATTTCCACTTCACCGGCTGTTTTGGCTGTGCTGCCAGCCACAACTTTATTGACGTGTAAATTTAATTTGGGCGCAACATTGGAAAGACATTTCGTTGTATTGGTGGTGCGGTTTCGTTTGCTGTATTGGCAATTTATGCAAATAAATTCCTTTTTTGCCATCGAATTCCTTGTCTTCGAAACATTGTTGAGACAAGTGTAGTCGAAAAGATAAATAATAAATTTGCCTTGCGGTCTCAATTACTCGTTCGGCCAATACGTTGTGTCGCTGCTCATTGGCAAAGTGCCGTGCGACACTTGTAAACTTCAACTCTTTGAATTCGACATGAATAAATTGACGAGTGCGCGTTGGGGCGAGACCGAGCAGAGCGTTGTCAGTGATGAATAAATTGGAAAGTGGGCTGCAGGAATTCGGAAAGACCGCAGATTTTAGACCGCAACACAATGTGGCAGCACCTGGCAGCAAAGTGGCCAAAATCAATAATTAGGATTTTACAAATGCGCGCCAAATGTTTGTATAAAGTCAGTCAGTGGTGCTGCTGTTGTTCTGGTTGTTATTTATTGCCTGCTGCTTTACAATCTATGTGTTTGTGTGTGTGTGTGTGTGGCATTTATGCGTTGGGGCTTTTGGGATATTGTAAGCAAATTTGGCTTGCGGGAATATGTAATAAATTTCCATGGCAGCTAATTGATTTGAAATATGAAAACCAAATAAAATCAAAATTCAGAACAAGTATGAATTTATTATTGATACATTGTGGTTTTATAAACGAGGCATTGCTTCAAAGCCATTTTCAGTTAATAAAACGAAATGGAATTTCTTTTAGTTATGCGATTTGATTTGAAGCTCTGGCGTGCATACATTTTCTTCTGCATTATTGATTGATTCAGTGAGAACTTAGTTTTTTTGCTACATACAGTTTATATCTTTAAAGACATTGATTGATTTTTGAGGAACAGAGTGTTGACTATTTTTAAACTGCACTGAGACCAGGATTGATCTATTGTGCCTCCTACAAATGTTAGAGTACATCCCCTAGACCTACCGCCCTAATGAAACTTAGTATTCGCGGGGGTCTAGGTGTTTGGCGTCCTCTTCTGCAAGCCAAAACTGGCCCAGGTAACGCAACCTGCTGCGACAAGCCGCATTACGGTGCATTATAATGTGTTCGGGAGTCTCCTCTGCTGTTTCGCAGAGTCTACAGACGCTGTATGCATGTGTTTCCTCAATCTGCAATGCCCAGTTAGAAGACCTGTGACCTCTAAGCTGGTTTCTCCTTAGTTTGAGGCATTCTTCACTCCATTTGGGGTTATAATCTTTGATGAAGATTCTCGATTGCCTGAGACCGGAGGCGCTAGTCCAGTGTTCTGTGTTCCTGGTCCTTTCCTCAAGTCTCAGTGACTCCGTTATGGCGCTTTTCCCCAGCCCAATAAAGGGTTCAGGTCCTAGGAGGGGCGTGGCAGCCGCGGTTCTAGCGAAGCTGTCCGCTTCCTCGTTTCCTTTGATACCTCTGTGTCCTGGAACCCAGATGATCTTCACCTGGTTGCATTTGCCCAGTGCATTCAATGCCTCAATGCATTCCAGCACTAATCCTGAGGTTATCTCATATGAGATTAGTGCTTTGATGGCTGCTTGGCTGTCGGAGCAGATGACGATGTCCTGTCCTCTGTACGCACGCTCGATGTTTATTTGCACGCAGAGCCTGATTGCTGCGAATCGTAACAAAACTGACTCATTTTTGAAGCAGTCAGTTCAGGTTTATGCAAGAAAGAAAATTTCAGGAGAAAGGGGCACTTTTCACCAGCCCAATTTTCAGATGATAACTTTGGAATCATTAGACTCACAACAATTAAATTCACAACTAACTTACTTTTTAGTCATGTCCTTCGACAGAGGGAATGGGGCGGGTATTGAACGGGGGGCATGGCACCACCCATACGAACAAAATTTTTTTAATGTAAATGTAAAATATTTTCAAGAGTGCAAGACAGCATCTCCCAAAAGTTCACCTTCGGTCGTACACTAATTGTCAGAAAGGATTTGCTGTGTTTTTCGTGGGATTGGCAGGGAATTATTAAATATGAGCTCCCGTTCTGCAAAACTTTAAATATTAATTTGAACCTTCCACAATTGAACCGTCTGGAGGAAGTAATCGCCTAGAAATGATTTGCCTGAAGAAAAGACCTTGAAAATAAGTGTTTTCGTTTTAGAAATTCTGTTCAACGCTCACCATAGTGAGATGTTTTAAGCGGAAACACAAACGAAAACATCTCACAATTGAATAAAACTCTTTGAAAATAATTATAAAGTTCTTACAATTAGAATTCTTTCACATATTCAATTAAGGATTCAATAAGTGAAAGTTTTCTCATTGGGTCCCTAGCGCTACTAGTTGGAGCTTCTTAGTGTTGCGTATCGACGTAAAAGTAATCGGTCAGAATGTGGACGTGTCTAGCGTAGTTCAACAGCGACTTGATGTCATGCTTGGGGACCTTCTACTACTTAACTTAACTGGCCATGACAACCCGTTATCGGGTTACGGCCTGCCGCAAAACTTCTCTCCAGGCGCCTCTGCTTCGCGCGCGCCTTCTCCAGTTGGTCACACCAAGAGATACCAGGGCCTCTTCCACTTGGTCCTTCCACCGGAGACACGGCCTCCCTCTTCGCCGTCAACCTCCAACCATCGCATCGAATACCTTTTTCGCCGGAGTTTCGTCGTCCATGCGGCAGACATGACCGAGCCAGCGTTGCCGCTGGATGTTAATTCGCTGCGCTACGTCCATTTCCTTATACAGGTCATACAGCTCGTTATTGGTTCGTATGCGATAGTCGTCACCAACCCGAACAGGGCCGAAGATTTTGCGAAGCACCTTCCTCTCGAACACTCCAAGGGCCGCTATGTCGTTTCGTGTCATTGTCCATGCTTCAGCGCCATAGAGGAGCACGGGCAAGATAAGCGTCCTATAGAGTGAAAGTTTTGTCGGTCGAGAGAGGTCTCTACTTCTCAATTGCCTACCGAGACCGGGACCTTGGGGACCTTCTATTAGTTTGATTATTATTACACCATTTCGATGAACTCATATCATTTTAAATGTTAAACGTTAAAATTTTTGTGCACAGAAAAATGTAAATAAAGAACATGACAGCTGAAAAGATTTCAGCCCGTGGGAACGGTTATGTTTTGACGTGGAAACATCTTAAGGAAACACATATTTTCACTATCGTAAGACATGATACTTATTGGGTTAAGCTAAGTTAGGTTAGTTTAGAGGTTGGGTTAGAGGGTTAGGTTAAGATAGGTCAGGTTAGGTTAGAGTGGCAGCCTTTTTATGAAAGCTCTCGCTAGCAAAAAGAGACTACTTACTGGTTTACCAAATTCGTATGACGTGGCTACCCCATTTAAGACACTGGAGATCACAAAAACTCCAAATTTTTTGTTTTTTCTTTACCAGTGACTGACATTGAAACGTTAAGTTTATCACCTACTTTCTTCTACTTCTTCATGAATGATACTAAAAAATTACTGAAATATTAAAGACTTCTTTGGCTTCATGCATAAGAAGTTTAAATTATTATCTTTCTTATGCTAAGTAATTCCTGAAATATTCCATAAAGCGAAACATGTCACTGTTTTGCTTCATGGATGAAACATTTTAATGATTATTCTTCCTACGCTAAGAAAATTCTACAATATTTAAGTCTTGTTTTGCTTCATGCATTAAAAGTTCAAAGAATTGTTTTTGCGCACGAAATTTTAACTTTAACCTTTTAACTTTATGATTGCAGTCGTTGAAGGAGTCGCAGTCTTAATTATCTTCAATTATTTAAAACTCTAAACATTTTGCTTTCAATTAAGATGAAATTAGCTCAATAAAAAATCATATGCTATTTAAGACTGTTTTTTCTTCGCTTCGAATCTTCCTACTCTACTTAATCTACTTTGTCTTCTGGGGCACTGGAAAATTTAGTTCAACAGCAAAGCACCCAAACAAGTTTACAAGTTCAAAATTCCATGAACACTGCTCAAGTTAGTCCTTTGCCAATATTGCTTGGCACATAAGTCACAATTTCGACTTTAATTGCAATATCGACGAGAATTGCAAATCGAGATGGCAGCGCCTGCGGCTCACATTTGCGATGTTGGCGATAAATTGTGCTGCGTAAACCCACTAATGGCAATGGGCCGAGACCAAAGGGGGGACGAAAAATGTAAATATAGAATATAATTTGTGAGTTCGGCATTGCTGCGTGCAGCAGCGATTTGCCACTTGCAACAAGCGTGGCCGATCGAACAGTTGCTTCGCTTCGACTTCAACTTCAACTCCAACTCCAACTCCGACTGCGGCTGTTCTACCTGCCGTGTCTGGTTAATTGTGTATTTTTAAGTAGATTTTCTTGTATTTGCACTGCGGGCAAGACGCAGCAAAGCAAATACGACGCGCACGCGGCCAACAATTACCATTAAAGCGCAGCGGTGGTGTTGGCGTGGCCGGTGCGCGGCCGCGTTTATAATCAATCATGGCCGAGAGGCGCTGCACGTGAGCCGCGAACGCACTTAAAGGTACGCAATTTTAACGCCGCATGCGCCATGTCGCTGCCACCACATGTTGCTGCGGCGGTGCACAGCTGGCGGCCGCCGTCGCCAACACAACACAATGGCGAAACGGTAATGAAAACGGACGGCATGAAATGAGGAATGCAATTCGCGTGGTGTTTGCTAAATTGCATGCAGTGAGCAGAAAATCACTCATTGTTGTTGTTTTTGCTGTGGTAAATGTTGTTGTTTTTGCTATGGTAAATGTTGTTGTTTTTATGCGGCCGGGTGGGAATGCGCAGCGCACCGACAAAACGACAAAATCTTAAGGAAATATCATAATTTACATGAAATGAACGCAACTAAAACAAGAACATCAACAACAACAATGACTGTGTTTACAACAATTTCTAGTGCATGTTGGGTGTGTGTAGTTGTTGTTGACTCTCGCAAGAGATATTTAGCCAATTTAAAGCGAACAAACATAGCGTCCAATTGGCCATTAACTGACAAGACAAACGAGAAAACCCTGGCAGCCAACTAGACGAGCAACAATAACAAAACGACAACAACAATAACAACACAACTGCAACAACGACGCTGGCAAATCCGCGTGCAGGCAATTTACGAGTGTGTCAGCTTCATTGATTTTGCTGCTGCTGCTGCTGCTGCCGGGTGTTGTTGTAGAATTGTTGCTTTCGTTGTTGTTGATTGTTGTTGTTGCCTCCATTCATGCCAGATGTGGACAGCGCGAGCAACTTCTCTTAAAATGCACAAAATTGCACACTGAAAGTCAAAGTCGCAGCATTGCAGTGCAATCGAAGTTAGTCGACTGGCCGAACGACAACGTGACGCGATGGTGCGACGCGGTGTACGGAATGTGAGCTAAAATAGGTTAAGCGCAAGGAAACTGGCTTATTTAATTGGCTACTAAAGCGAATCGCAGCCAAAAACACACATTTACCAATGCTGGCCGCTGGCGGCAGCGAGTTTTCCCCTACAACGAGTTTTTGTTGTTGCTTCTGTTGTATTAGTTGGTTATTGTTGCAATTTTATTGCCCATTTAAAATGAGGTAGTCCATGCAGGCTGTGAAATGTCACTCGTGTGACTTCTCCGTTCTTGACAATGATCCACGTTTGGTTGGTTTGTGTAAAACTGTTTGTTGATTTGTTTCTGTTTAGTGTGAGAAATTTTTATGAGCAAAAAAGAAATGCGCTCGGAATGTGCGAGTTTTTCCGCAAAGGTGAGAGAGAAAGTTGAGTTCTGTGGTGTGCAGCAACTAACTGCTGAGTGAATGGAACAAATTATTGGAGTCTAATGAAAGTTTAAAGCACAACTAACTACGACAGTGTTGAGCCAATGTTGAACACACCTTTCATGCATTCAAGGTTGTGTGTA
The DNA here is from genome assembly GCA_963971225.1 of Melieria omissa. Classification (NCBI taxonomy): domain Eukaryota; kingdom Metazoa; phylum Arthropoda; class Insecta; order Diptera; family Ulidiidae; genus Melieria; species Melieria omissa. Next base: position 95,513,851 of record OZ020269.1, read on the forward strand.
GTGCAAGTTGCATTTTCACTTGGAGTCGAAAGAAGATCTACTATGAAATCTTTCATATTTATTGTGAAAAAAATAAATTAGTCTTTTTGCAGAAATTTAATATTTGTTTAGAATTCGATGTGAAGTTTTCTGTTGCAAAACTTAAATTTCGTATGGCTTCCTAGGACATTTCAAGGTATTTTCAATAGAATATTTCTGGTGAGGATGCTGACGGTCTCCTAGGATACTTCACAGCAGGTTTTGAAGAAGATTTTCGGCCGAATATCTCAAATGAGGATACTGACGGTTTTCTAGGACTTCTAAAGGTATTTTTCCAAGAAAATTGTTGATAGAATATTTCTGATTAGGATTCTGACTGTTTCCTAGTACACTTCACGACAGTTCTCCAAGAAGATTTTCGATAAAATATCTGAAATGAGGATACTGACGGTCTCCTAGGACAGTGTTTTTTGAAGAAGATTTTCGACAGAATATCTCAAATGAAGGTTTCCTAGTACACTTCACGGCAGTTCTCCATGAAGATTTTCGATAGAATATCTGAAATGAGGATACTGACGGTCTCCTAAGATAATTCACGGTATTTCTTGAAGAAGAGGTTCGGTAAAATATCTCAAATGATGATACTGATGGTTTCTTAGGATACTTTACGGTATTTATCCAAGAAGATTTTCTCCAGAATATCTCAAATGATGATACTGACGGTCTCCTAAGATAATTCACGGTATTTATTGAAGAAGATTTTCGTCATAATACTCATTTGAGATATAAATGAGTATTCTGACGGTTTCCTAGGACACTTCACTGTATATCTCCAAGAAGATTTTCGGCAGAATATCTCAAATGATGATACTGACGGTCTCCTAAGACAATTCACGGTATTTCTTTAAGAAGATTTTCGATAGAATATCTCAACTGATGATACTGACGGTTTCCTAGGACACTTCACAGTATATCTTCAAGAAGATTTTCGGCAGAGTATCTCAAATGATGATACTGACGGTCTCCTAAGATAATTCACGGTATTTCTTGAAGAAGATTTTCGGTAGAATATCTCAAATGAGTATTCTGACGGTTTCCTTGGGCACTTCACAGTATATCTCCAAGAAGATTTTCGGCAGAATATCTCAAATGATGATACTGACGGTCTCCTAAGATAATTGACGGTATTACTTTAAGAAGATTTTCGATAGAATATCTCAAATGATGATACTGACGGTTTCCAGAACACTTCACGGTGGTTCTCCAAGAAGAGTTTTGATAGACTATCTCAAATGATGATACTGACTGTTTCTTAGGACATTTAAAAGCATTTCTCGAAGAAAGCGAACTAGTTCGTTAGAATATCTCCAATGATGATACTGATGGCTTTCTAGAACATTTCACGTTATGAATCCAAGAAGATATTCGGTAGAATATCTCAAATGAGGATACTGACGATTTCCAGAGACACTTCACGGTATTTCTTCAAAAGAATTTTCAATAGGAGATCTCAATTGATGATACTGACGGTTTCCCAGGATACTTCACGGTTGCTTTCCAAGAAGATTATCGATAGATTATCGTAAATTATGTAAAATAACTGACGGCTTCCTACGACATTTCAAGGTATTTCTCCAAGAAGAAGAAAACTTCAGCCCTGTTTAAATAAATATTCTTAAATTTTTCGTCATAACTTATTACGTTGAGGGTTTTTATAGATTTGAAACAAAGCCTGCGGTATGGGGCCTAAAATTTGTTTTATAAACATATTTGCTACTACCATAAAAAAAGATGCCAGAGTTGTCAAACTTCGATACAAAATCTAATCTCCAATGATATTTTATTTGTATTTACAGATGATAATGCGGTTTTAATGCACTGAGACTAATAAAGATCAGTTAGAGAACATCCCCTAGGCCCACCGATCTAATAAAATATAGTAACTTACTGTGGTTGGAGGTTGAGGGCGCAGAGGCAGATTGTGTCCCTGGTGGAAGCACCAAGTTGAGGAAGACCTGTCTTCTCTGTCTGTCTGTCATCTCTTTAGTGGGACCAAGTGGAGAAAGAGCGCAGAGGCGCAAAAGCAGAGGTATCTGGGGAGAACTTATGCGAAAAGTTTTAATCCGGTAATGGGTTGTTATGGCTGATAGCAACCACTCAAGCAACCATTCTAAACAAACAAGAAAGTAATTTATGCATTTGAGAGTGAAGTGCGCTTCTTCTGTGAGCAGAAGAAGCCTAACCAATCATTTCGGTGGCGCTGTTAACATATTAAGTTGTCATTCTCTGCCTCAGCCAATACAACGTTCCACCTCATCCTAAACTCTACGATTTCTTCGAATTATCATCTAAATCATTCATCAAACAAATTCTCAGAATTCAACTAAACTTAAATTAACTTTTTTATTATATTACATTAATGCTTAAGTTGATAAGAAAATCATCAAATCATCATCATCAGTATGTATGTGTGTATAGGAATTAACTTGAAAAGGAAAATGAAAGTAGTTGTTGCGCATCCGTCATATCCGTCACAACTTAATTTGCATAACTTAGGAGTACTTGAGTTGTTGCCATGGCTGCTGTTGACATTTTGTCAGTCTTGCTTGTGGTTGTTTTGTTCTTGTTGATTATGTTTTACTTATTTGGTTATTTTTATGCATTTGACAGGCTCGAATACTGTGGAAAGATTTGTTGAAATTGTTTTGCTGTGTGTTTTATTGTTGGCGATATCCAATTTAGAAAGCAACACAAAATTTTCAGTGCTTCGAATAAAAGAAATTAAATATAATCATATCAACTAAAATGAAAGAAATTGCAAGTGTTTTGTACTCAGGTATCCAAAGAAAATTACTGAAGTTGACTGAAGCTAAAAAAAAAATTTCGACAAAATCTTATTATTTTTAAGTTGCTTAGGCAGCCCTAATAAATATAAAGAGCTCAAATATATTAAAAATTCCCCACTAAACTACTTGTCGACATCTGCGTTGTAATATTCGCCTGCGCGCCATAATGTCGCGTATACGCCCTGTTGACTGCGGCTGTGGCCGTGTTGCGTTAAAGCTGAAGCTCTATATTTGGCACGCTTTCATATTACTTAGACATTTTTGTATTCCTATAAAAACGTTTCTTTATATTTTGCGCCGCACTGCACAAAATTTATGTCGCACACGCTGCGACTTGAGTGACATTTCCATTTTCACCTTAGCGCTGCCGTGGCGTACAAACGCAGGAGACGCCATACACAGGCAAAGCCGCAGCCACTGCCGCAACAACAACGACAGCCACATCCACATCCATGCCAGCACTATTATAAAGTGCATTTACCTCACACACACATACACATAAACCCAGTGACACAGCGTGCTTGGCTTATAAGCATAGGATGAAGCACTCAACATGTTACCGAAAGGAATTATGAAAAAGTAAGAACGCTGAAAATTGACAAAGGAACTTGACACCAGCCGAGGCGTAAAAGCGCATGAGTAAGAAATGTGCGTGTGGGTTGCGGAGTCTGTGTGCGCAGCGTGACAGCGTACACAATACTTAACCTGAATGTAATAGTAGAAACACAATGCACACATGTACCGACAAACAATTGCAAATGTTTACATGTCTACATGCAAAGAAAAAATGAAAACAATTTAAGCTTCGGCGCAAAACACATTTCAAATTAAGGCTTTGATGTGTCGCAAAGTTGACTGCATGCGAAAATTTTCGATTTAAAATGGAATTCGCTGAAAATGAAATTTTGAATTTTCACTTTAAAAGTGGCAGCCTTGTGCAGTGGTTAGTGTTGCCGATGAAAGATTAAAACACGGATTTGGGCTCATCAACATAAATCAAAACTTTATATTAGAAATTGAGCTCCAAGTGGGTTGGGTTGGGTTAAGCTCGTTGGTCGATTTAGTTGGAAAATTGTTGGGTTCTTAACGTTGCCAGATGGAGTTCCTTAGGCTTTAAAAGTCAGTGAAGTAACGATCGCTTAAGATGTTTTTAGATGCGTTTAGCCAATTTTATTTGCTTTTTAGCTTAGGGACCTAACCCAACCTCGGGTCACACAAAAAATAAGAATATAAATGAATAAAATCGAAGATCTATGAAAAACTTAAGAAAACCGCAGCGAGCTCTGAGGAGCAAAATCTTTGGTAAACATTTCTTAGGAGCAATTTTTATGTTTGAAATGGAAACAATTATGCATTTTTTTTTGGGAAAAGGAAGACAATTGAAAAGAGGCCTACTGTATTTTTTCAACCTTTAAGTTGTGTTAATAAGTTTATATGAGTAATAAATATATAAGTAATTGCAGTCAAAGTGTTTTAAAAAACATTATTAAATGCTAAACCACTCTGGCAATAATTTTTTCTTCCCAACTACACAATACTGAATCTGTTTTTTTTTCGTAAAATTGTCAAAATTGTTTGTGAACTGTTTCAAATTGTCTCAAGTTTATTTATGAAAACGAAAAGTGTCTAAATATTTTGTTAAAATTCATCTTTTGTGCCATGGCTGTGCTTGTTAATAGATGTTTTGCTCTATTGTTGTCCATATTGTTTTTCTTTAAAACATTCACCGTGGGCTTTTACTCATTGAGTTTATATCCGCGACAAAATCAGAGCGAAGGAAACATTAGCGGTAAATCAATGAACGGATCGTTTTATTTTTATGGTCAAATTGTTTGATTGCATTGGCTTGCTGTCATATGAACTCTTCACAGGGTCCTTTATCTCTTCTCCGCTTTACTTCTTCTCCATTATCTTTTCTCTTTTATTTTTTCCCCTTTATTTCTTCGACTCTGCACAGCTATGGCCAAACCCACATGGTATCTCTGGGTATCGGGATTGACAAATATTTTTGCCTGTCTTGCAGCCTTTTGGGTATTTGCCGGTGTCTGCGAGGTAAGTGTGTAAAGTTTGATTTATGTAAATTTTTCATTATTTGCTACATTTTTGCAGCACAATCCGGAATTCTTCATACCGGGATTTATGGGAATGATAATATATATCGTTTTCGATGTTATTGCAGACTTTGTCATATTTTTCATAAATGATCCAATTAATTTGCTAATGACAATCAATGCCATTTCCACTGGTAAGTCGAAGGTCATGTAATTATTTTACAGTATTGCAAATCACATGGACGTATATGTTTTGGTTTGCAATATGTAAGTACAAGGGGGCGCAAAAGTCTTTACCTTATCTGCTGATGCTATAACTTTTGCAAATGGCAACAAAAGTAATTTTTGTTTTGACATTCATTCATTTATTCGTTCAATCACTTATTCAATCATTACTTCACTCATTCATTCATTCATCACTTATTTATTCATTCATTCATTTAATTATTATTTATTAATTCATTCATTTCATTCATTTATTCATTTACTCATTCACTCATTCATTCATTTTTTTTTAACCATTCATTCATTCATTACTTGATTTAATCATTTACTTATTTAACCATTCATTCATTCATTACTTGAATTATTCATTTATTCATTCATTCACTCATTCATTCATTCACTCATTCATTCATTCCATTTATTCATTCCATTTATTCATTTGTTCATTCAATCATTCATTTATTCATTCATTCATTTATTCATTAATTCATTCACTCACTCACTCATTCATTTATACATTCAGTTATTATTACTTTTTTTATTCACTCATTCAATAATTCCATTAATTCCATTTATTTATTTATTTATCTATTCATTTATTCATTCATTCATTCCATTTATTCATTCAATTATTCATTCATTCATTTATACATTCATACATTTATTCATTTATTTATATATTTATTCATTCATTTATACATTTATTCATTCATTTATTCATTCAGTTGTTCATTTAACAAAGAAAACTAGGTGACAACTTTTGCGCCACCCACTTTTGTAAGTAAGTTAGTAAATAAGTAAGCAAGTAAGCAAGTAAGTAAGTGAGTAAGTAAGTAAGTAAGTAAGTAAGTAAGTAAGTAAGTAAGTAAGTAAGTAAGTAAGTAAGTAAGTAAGTAAGTAAGTAAGAGTAACTTAGTAAGTAGGTAGGTAAGTAAGTAAGTAAGTAAGTAAGTAAGTAAGTAAGTAAGTAAGTAAGTAAGTAAGTGAGTTAGTAAGTAAGTAAGTAAGTAAGTAAGTAAGTAAGTAAGTAAGTAAGTAAGTAAGTAAGTAAGTAAGCAAGTAGCAAGTAAGCAAGTAAGTAAGTAGGTAAGTAAGTAAGTAAGTAAATAAGTAAGTAAGTAAGTAAGTAAGTAAGTAAGTAAGTAAGTAAGTAAGTAAGTAAGTAAGTAAGTAAGTAAGTAAGTAAGTAAGTAAGTAAGTAAGTAAGTAAGTAAGTAAGTAAGTAAGTAAGTAAGTAAGTAAGTAAGTAAGTAAGTAAGTTAGTAAGTAAGTAAGTAAGTAAGTAAGTAAGTAAGTAAGTAAGCAAGTAGCAAGTAAGCAAGTAAGTAAGTAGGTAAGTAAGTAAGTAAGTAAATAAGTAAGTAAGTAAGTAAGTAAGTAAGTAAGTAAGTAAGTAAGTAAGTAAGTAAGTAAGTAAGTAAGTAAGTAAGTAAGTAAGTAAGTAAGTAAGTAAGTAAGTAAGTAAGTAAGTAAGTAAGTAAGTAAGTAAGTAAGTAAGTAAGTAGGTAAGTAAGTAAGTAAGTAAGTAAGTAAGTAAGTAAGTAAGTAAGTAAGTAAGTAAGTAAGTAAGTAAGTAAGTAAGTAAGTAAGTAAGTAAGTAAGTAAGTAAGTCAGTGAGTGAGTAACTAATTAAGTATTTCAGTAAGTAGGTAAGCAAGTAAATGAGTGTGAGAGTAAGGAAGTTAGTAAATGAGTAAGTAAATAATTAAGTAAGTAATAAATAAATAAGGAACTGATTAAGTACGTAAGTTATAAATAAATAAGAGAGTAAATAAGTGAGTCAGTTTGTAACTTATTAAGTAAAGAAGTAAGTAAGTAAATAAGTAATAAATAACTAAGTAAGTGAGCACTTATGTTAGTTAGTAAGTAAGTAAGTAAATAATAAAGTGAGTAAGTTCCCTGAGGCAATTCACCTTAGACACCAACACTACTCACCATAGACAGAAACCGGTAATAGTAATGACATGGTTCCAGGTCCGAGCTATAAGGCTTCTATAAGGAGCTTCTTGTGAGTCATTAGCGTTGTGAGTGTAGCCTGGCGTTGTCCTGATGGAATACAATTCATCTTCTATTGGCCAAAGCTAACCGCTTCTGGGTAATTGTTGATAGTACAAGTCTGAATTAGGTGGATGATTATCTGGCAATCCTATAAAATACACTACAAAATTTTTCAGACCGTCAATACTAGCTTGACCATCGCTTGCACCGGCTCACAGTAATTATACTACAATATAATTACTGTTATTTAGTTTTCGCTTGACGTCGTCGTGTGTCCATTGGGCGATTTTTACATTGAGCTTATTTTTGTATTCAGCCTTATTGTGTTTTCAAACTGTTTTTGTGCAGTGTTTAGCTCCCAAGAATGGAATGCACTCGACAAAACCAAAGTTGCGAAGAAAGCCAAGTTATCGAAGTAAAACTGTAAAAAATTGCGTATTTTCTTTTTGACACTCGCTCAATTTAAACCGAGTCAAGCAATCACAAAGCTGTCTGAGAAGTTTTTTTAGTACGAAATCTTATCTTTCTAATGCCATCTAGCCTAGTTAACCTGATCCCACTTATACAACGCCAGATGTAGATTACTGAAGACATCATTTTGACATTTTGAGTATGTTTTCCTAAAAATTTTGACATTTGTATTTTTATATTTTAACTTAACTCCATACAAATGTTTGAACAATTTTTTCTTAAAACTTTTTAGCTACTTACATGTTTATAAATATTGTTTTTACAGCATTAATCGCAATTTCTTTGTACTTGCTGTACAATTATTACAAAGAGTTCAACAAGGAAGAATCGCATCACCAACGGAAAATACGCATTCAACGTTAAATAATTTTTTATATCATTGAAATTTGTTTGAAAATTATATATATACATATAAAGATTGATTCATTGTAACTGATTTCTGTAAATTATAATAAATTACATAAAAGCTTTTTATGACCAAAGGAATAGAATTAATGAATGTCATTACTTGATTGGGACATTCAAATCTTTTACCAACCGATTTGTAATTCAACACTGTAACCATTCAGTCATGGCTTTTAGTGATTTTCCTCAATTACAACACTAATTTTGCTCTATTCATAACACAAACAGCTGAGTGCTATGGGGTCAGCAATTGTAATAATTGCAGAAATTTGTAACAGAGCTGGTGCCCTGATTTACTTATTCAGCGTTTACACTTGAAAGCAAAGCTCCATTTCATATATGGACTTGGTGACTTTGTCAGCGCTTAAGCCATAAAAGCACACACGAGCACTTACATACACATATAAGCTTACACAGACACATACACAGGAACACAACTCGAGCAAAGGCTTTTGTTTGTAAAGAGATGTGCTGGCTTTGCCAAAGTGCTCATAAGTCTATCATCTCTGCTCATGGAACAAAGCCACATGTGCACATCCGGATTGGGCTACGCAAATGAATGGCCGACGTAGTAAGAACAGCGACTGGTGACACCAACGCACCGACGGTCACACAACGCTTTGCCTGCGATTAGTTGAAAAAGCTGCTGCAGACTGCTGTTCACTTTCTGCTCTTCTTCTCGCTTTTATGTAATTCATTCAGCTATTTATGTAATTTTATTATATTTTAAAATTTTTATAATTTTATATTAATCTTTATATTAATACATTTATATAAAAGCTGTATTTCTTTGTAAAAATACATTTTCCTCTTCCAAGATCAACTGATGACTCGACTTGACATTCTGCTCTTCTACTCGCTTTTGTGTGATTCATTTAGCAATTTTTTTATTTTTTTTTATATTTTGCCATTTTTATAATTTTAGTAAATTGGTTTAAGTTCTTTTCTTCATATTCATACATTTATAAAAAAGCTGTATTGCTTTGTAAAAATAAATTTTTCTCTTCCAAGATCAACTGATGACTCGTCTTGACTCTCTGCTGTTCCACTCGCTTTCGTGTTATTCATTGAGTTATTTATAAAACTTTATTATAATTTGCATTTTTTATAATTTCACTACTTCAATTAAAATTCTTTTTCTTACGTTCATACATTTATAAAGAACTGGATTTCTTTGTAAAAATACATTTTTTTCTTCCAAGATCAATTGATAACTCGACTTGACTTTCTGCTCTTCTACTCGTTTTTGTGTGATTCATTCAGCTATTTATGTACTTTTATTATATTTCAAAATTTTTATAATTTACTAAATCAATTTAAGTTCTTTTCTTGACATTCATACATTAATAAAAAAGCTAAATTTCTTTTTAAAAATACATTTTCCCCTTCCAAAATTAACTAATGACGTGACTTGACTTACTGCTCTTCTCTTCACTTTTATGTGATTCATTCAGCTATTTATATATTTTGCAATTTTTATAATTTTACTAAATCGGTTTAAGTTCTTTTCTTTACATTGAAACATTTATATAAAAGCTGTATTTCTTTGTAAAAATACATTTTTCACACATCAACACTGAGAATCTCTTTATGAGCTGATAATATTTGCTAAAATTTCTGCTGACAGATTTTAGACAAGATTATATATTTATTTCGCCAACAAGCGCGACACACAGAAGCGAATGAGTGACACAACGGAATGCACAATAGCAAAAAAGTAAAAAAAGAGAAACGAAGCAAATACACTTTTATCTACTTAGTGCAGCGCCAAGCGAGCACGAAACCAAAAAGCATGCCGACATTCCTTTGAATTTATTCTCCCCATTACGCTTTTACTATGCCGGATAAAACAACAATGGCACCTTGCCACACAGACAAACACACACACATAACCTCACTCACACATTCACATTCGTACGAGTACAACATGGTCGTCGCTTTCAGTACGCGACAGCGCCTTTACCAGTGTTTGCGCATTTCACTGTGGAATGTTGTATTTGAATTGGTATCTATGTACATATGTATGCATATGTAATACTCACATATGTACATACATATATGTAAGTTAGGAATCCTACTTAATGCATTGGGGGGGAAAAAATATTTATAAAGCCTTTAAAGCGTCTTTAAGCCAGCAATGATGGCGAAAAAATTGCGGTTATGTTATTTCTTGCAACTCACACTTGCAGATGTTTAGATGTGTGTGTGTGTTTGTGTGAGTGGCTAGTAGAAATGAGTTAGCACAATTTATGACAGCTTTCAAGGTTTATAATATTTTTGCATTTTCGTTATTTTGCCTTAAAGGAAATTTTCATACAGAGTTGTAAAAATTTATGCACAGCTGCAAGTGGAAAGACTAGAAACAACGAGACGTGTGCATTTCGAGACCATATGTGAAATGAAAGTGGCTTATTGGGAGTGGCATTTGAATATTTAAAGAACTTTTAGCTGTCATATTTGTACATTAGTAGCGATGAACTCTTCAGACCAGAGAATATTTGAACGCTTTTTGAACTGTAAGAGCAGTGTTTCTTTAAAATTGAGGCAGGTTAACGTTTTATAGGTAATGGAGAACACACAGATATAATCGTTGAATGCTTGAATTGAATCTTGAGGCGATGTAGTTTCAGTTTCAGTAGCTTCTTGAAATAATCCCAAAATCTGAGAGTCAAGTCTTATATCTGTTAGCTTGTCTGATGATGTTTCTAACATTATCTTTCAAGACAATTTGAAAGACTTATTATTTTTATTATCATTGAGCCTTATTACTATGAGATAAACAAAAATACTACCGAAACATCTCGAAACCTTGTAGATGTTGTAGCCTAATAACATGGAAAGCCTGCATTTAATTCAAAGTTATTTTTTTAAATTTATTTTTTTATTATACATTACATTTTATTATACATGCATGGAAGTTGTTTCATTTTTTTAGTGTTCATGAAAATTGCTTTTGAATTCATGTTACCTAAATTCCCACATGAAGTTATGTTTCCACTATGTTTTTTTTAACATATTTTCAGTGCTCCCTGTGATAACAATTTAACGGTACACATGTAAATATACTCGTTATCTGTCGCATGCGTGAATAGAAAAAACACCGCCATGAAAGTTTATCTTTGCCCTTGCAGCAAAAACTGCGCACAGCGTCTAGTAATAACAACCACAACAGCAAAATCTAGCAGCACTAACAACATATGCACACATCCATTATGAAAATATTGTACAGGGAACTTTGCCGCAGCGCTGGTGCGTTACTTCCTCGGGGATGTAAAACGCTATGCAAATGCGGCAACAAAAGTTTACTAGTTGGTTGATTTTTTTTGCGTGTTGCGCCTCTATTGCATTGCATGCGCGAAAAAAAGCAACGCTTGGGGCAGAAATTTGGCACTGCGCAGTGCAATTCCCATACATACGTAAAAACATAAAAACTTAGTGGGGACTACGAATGAACGGATGATGAACAATTTTAGTCCTAACAACAATGCGTCATCCCGAAATCGGGATTTGTGTACTTTTCAAACTCACATATTTACATACTAGGGACAGCAATGCCGAAATCCCGAATCCCGGAATTCCGAGTTCCGGGATCAAGAAATCCCGAAATCTCGGGATCTCAAAATTCCGGGATCCCAGACAATTTCAGTCCCAAAAAATCCCGAGATTAACAAAATGCAACCCTGGGATCAAAACATAAAAATAGCTTACTTTTTGTTTGTAATTTCGAAAAATTTAAATGAGAATAATAGAAAAATACTTGTACATATTTATAGAAAAATAATTTTTATTTAATACAAAAAAATTGCATACTTCCTGTGACGTTTCAATAAGTTTCAATGCAACAATAGTCCTATTCTTATTCGTATTGAAAAAGAATTTTAGTCCTAACAACAAACCGCCATCCCGAAATCGGGATATGTGTACTTTTAAAACTTAAATACCCACTAGGGTACACATTCTAGGGTTCGCAATCACAAGACCCTGAATCCCGAAATTCCGGGAACCCAAAAATCCTGAAATCCTGGACAATATCAGTCCCAAACAATCCCGGAATGGACAAAATCCAATCCCGGGGTCAAAACATAAGATAAGCTTACTTTTTACTTTTGTCGCCTAAATTTGGAAAAAAAGAAAATAATAGAAAATTATTTAAAATAATAATAGAAAAAAGGTTTCTTACTTAATACAAAAAATAAACTGAGTACTGTTTGAATAAAGGACAATTTCTGTCCTAACAATTTTGGAATTGACCAAATCCGATCCCGGGATCAAAACATGAAAATAGCTTATTTTTGTCACCTAAATTTCGAAATATGTTCTTTTTTCATAATAGAAAAATAATAGAAATAATAATTAAAAAAAATCATTTCTTAGTTAAATTGCCAGTACCTGAAATCAGGAGACAAAGCAAGTTTACGCCACCAAAAAATGGAAAACTAACAGAAATTTGTAGAAACTTGCAGGTTTAATTCTTGTTTACACCAGTGGGACTTGTCACACTTATTATGCTCAGGAAAAAAAATACAAATAAGAGGGTTAAAGAAAGAAATAGATTATATAAGAGTTTCATTTGAGCTTTTAAATCTATAAGAAACCTGAATCATTGCTACTACTCACACCGAATTTGACTAATTCTGAAATGGCGGTAATTTTGGTCGAAACTTCCAAATAGTAGATTTACAGATTTACATACGATTTGACCTAATAATATTGAACCAGAGAGATACTTTTTATTTGCCTGATAATTTGGCAATTTAATGCTTTTTTATTTTAATAAATTTTATTTTATTTTTATAAATATTTTGTTCTTAATTTTAAAGTAAATACACAGAATTGCATTGAATGCGAAAATAAAATTTATTTTATTGAAAAAGACATCTGATTTGGTTTTAAAGATAATATATTAAATCCCCAAAAAATCCTGCAATATCGAACTTGTGATTTTCAATGCCAGAATTCCCGGGATTGGGTACAGAATTTCAATCCCTAATAGTAAATAAATGAACGTTCATCAGCGCTCTTTGCTATTTCATTAGGAGCAAAGTATCAGCATAGCAACCAGCACCACTGTGCATCTGCTGCACTTTTGTGGCCGATTGCAGTTGCACTGAAGGATACGTTTTTAGTTGTTTTTGCCATAGAAACGGTAGCTGCGGGGGAGATGCTCATTGATTGGCAACAAAATGAAACAACTTTGCCATGGCGAACTTGCTGTCAATTTGCAATGAGAATTAATTTGCAATGAGAATTCATTTTCCACCCGGAACAATAAAGCCGATACACCACAGCGATCCTGTGTGCCCTGCAGCCACCGGAAGCTGAGCGCCAACACCAACACCAACACCGACCTCGAAGGTGGCTCATGCAGCCGACATTGGTGGAATAATGGCGTTTGCCGCTTTCTCCAGACGAATGCCGAAAACTTCGCGTTTTAAACATTCGTTCGCGCTGATTTGCCACGCGAACTTGGCCAAATATTCGATTTCATTGTAAAAACTTTGCATTCCTAATGCCAAACTTTATCCGCTCGACACGTGCGGACGCGTTGCGCAGTGTTTATGGGTTGTGCCAGCTGTGCGAGTGTCTCGTTTATCATCGGCGCCAGCTGCGATTTGCCCTGCAGTGGAACAGCAGCCGGACATGATTTGCCACTTCGTCGCGCTGCAACCTTTTGCGAACTTGTATTTGCATTTCTGCCCAACCTCGCGAACATTTCGCACTGAATATTGCATTTTACTTGCAGATTCACTGCAATGCGTCTGCAACAGTTGCCAGTTGTCAGTTGGCAACGCACAGTTGGAGCTTAACGGCTGCGTTTTGTAAATTTTTTACTATTCCTTTTGGCCATTTGTTGCTTAAAAATTGCGATATTAGCCGTGAGAGTGATTCAATGAGATGTTTCGTATTAAGAATTTTTTAGTTTGGGTTCAGTGCAATGATATAGTTTGATTTTTAATTGGTATGTAACATAAATGACAAATAATTAAACAAAAATTTATATTGTTTTTCTTTTCTGAGGGCTGAAAGGTTTTGTCCACTTGAGTGTCAGTCCTTGGGTCCATCGCTTCTGCCACCGACTCTGGTGTGCTTGGGCTTTCGGTCAATTCATCATTGCATTGTTGGTTCATCGTGTGCTGTTACACTTTGCTGCTGACTTTGGGTTCAAAAAATATTAAAAATACTTTTTAATTTTCAGTTTCGTATTCAGCGGCCCAAAGTTAGTGTAGAAAATACTTTTTTAGGCTCCCAACGACGACCAGTTTTGATCTATGTTGTTGCCAGCACTTAGTTGTTGTTTAGATGAGCTTCAAAAGTTTCGATTTCAGAAGGAATGAAATAATTTTACTTTCAATTTAGACGTTTCCAATTCTTTCAAGGTCGAACAACTTCGTGAACTTCGTTGTGAAACTTTTTTCCTTACGAAAAAATTCAAAGCCAAATTCTTCAACATTTCTTTTCACTCTCTCATATTTCTGTTTATTTTTTAACCTTCCACACAGCACACAGAGGTAGAATTTTCATCACACACCGCACAGTGCAAGAATTTCCCAACAAAATTTCCGTATGAACGCCTGCCCTGAGCAACGACCAAAAGTCAATTAAGAAGCATTTTGCTCGACAACTTTTCGTGCTCGAATTCCAGCCCAACTTGCACTCGCACCTGCAGTGCAAATTCCCAACAGCCCACTGCGACCACTTGGCCAACGTTGGATTTCTTCATTTCGTTCATCAACACCTGTTCGGCTGAGCACCCAATGTCCGCCTGGCCGACTAACTGCCCGCGAAACACCATTAGGACTGTTGAGCAGTTGAGCAGCACGTCGCACGTATCCAGTGGCAACGGCCCTGTCCTGCTCGATTCCACCAAAACAATTTTACGCTCTGGCAACTCTGGCACGTACGTGCGTTGTATTTGCAAATGTTCGCAGCCGATATTAGGATCGCATTTCCAGGCTTCGCTTTGCTTCCGCCTCGTCGCCGTCTTGTTGCCATACTTGCAGTGCAAAATTGCATTTGCAGTGCCACGTCGAGCGGAGCGGAGATGTGCCATAAAATAGATGCTAACAAATTGTTGAAAATTGAAATATGGCTGCGAAAGTGTGCGCAGCCAGCAATAATCGGAAAAGCTGAAATGTTGCTAAGGCAAAATGGAGGCGACACGGTCTACGCGCACATATGGAAAACATTACGCAAACGTTGCAAAATGGAAAATTATGATAACGCTCGACTGATTTTGATGCAGTAAAAATGTCGATTAAAAATTTGCACGAACTACATAAGAAGAAAATTACATACAAATTGCAATTACGTGCATTGTTGAAGGTTTGTTAAGTTTATTAAAATTAAATAGTTGAGAAAAAATAATTTGATAGTATCAGGTGTAGTAAAAAGAATTCAGTTATTTTTGAATTATTTGGCTTGGATAGAATAATCCGATCTAAGTCAAATATGCACTTTTGTGGGCAATTTCATAGAAACCCTCGTCTCTATTGGCAACAACTTTTTAGAGATATATTTTCAACAGAAAACCCATTCGCTTTAGGCAGGAACAGATAATAATTACTTGGTGTCAGGTCCGAACCTCTTAACTAAGCTCTCGGAGCTTCTGTCGAGTCACTATCGCTGAAGTCTAGAGGGAAAAATCTCCCTTTAGGAGACATTTTGCTGACAAAGTTATCTCTTAATTATACTAAGAGGACGAAGATAAAGCTCCTGCATAGATTTCCAGCATCTGCAAATAAAAAACCAACAAAGAGCAATAAGGACTTGTCGAAACCCATTGTAAATTAAGAAGAACAAGGACACAATATTTAGTATTTAATTTAACACTCAAATGCTTGAATTATTTTCTGATTTGTTCCCTGGAAAACTATTACTTTCTAGTGGACTCAAGCTGGCCACTTCTGACCAATTGCTTTCTTCAGAGAGTACAATTATTGACAACACCGATTCTAATTAACAGTTTGATCATAAGGGAGCAGCTCTTAGTCGATAGTAGATTCCCTGCCAATCCCACCGAACACACAGCAGAACCTTTTTGAACGTCAATCCTGGCTTGACCATCGTTGGCGCCAGTTTTCCACCATTGGACCACAACAGTTTTTTCTTGACATTGTTGCAAGTGATCCACTCTTCATTACCAGTCACCATCTGCTTCGGAAATGGGTTGATTTTGTTGCGATTGGGCAACAATTTGCAGTTGAAAATTGGTCCATGAGGTTTTCTCAAGTTACATACCTCGTCTGGCATCTATACATCGAACTTTGTATTGCATCAAGCCTCATTCAAATGGTTCGAACGGTAATAATGTAAAGTTTACCTCATGGACAATTGAAACAATGCTTACATGACAATTGGTCTCGACAATTTGACGTTCAATTAATGCTTTGCAAGTTGTTTTTATAAGCTTGACCGCAGTTTTGGTTCATTCCACAGCAAAGTGTTGTCTTGAAATTATTGTAACTTTGATATTTTTCAGTGCAAACTTTAGGCTCTGAAATGTTCCATAAAGAATAATTCGAACTGCTTGCATCCGTAGAATTTGCCAGCCATTGTGAAGCAAAAATGAAGGTCGGAACATAAACTGAAACAATTCTGACAAGTTTGCTGTTGTATGGTTGAAACTTTCAACCTGAAAGCATCTAGAAGAAAGTACAGGACGACCAGCTTCGGACGGGGTAAATGAGAAGAAACATTTATTGTTCTTTGATACAATTTCTGCTTTTTCCTTTAAAAAACTCTCTAAACCTCTTTCTCGATGTATGATCGCATTCATTTCGGTACTGTGGTCCAAAACAGGTTCAGCGTCGAAGAGTTGTCTTTTCATCTTGGACGATGAAAACCGTGCTTGCTTTTTGGTGGCCTTTCTTATGTTATATCAACATTTTTGTATCAAGTCTTCTTCAAATAGACTTAATTATTAGACTTTAAATAGATTTATTGTTGCAATGAAAGGAAAAACTCAACTCAACTCTTCGAAAAACACACAACAAAATCCTTGACAACTTGCCTCTTTCATACAATCTAAGCAAATCCTTCGCTTTTGATAGTAAAGCTTGTTTTAACCCATTGCTGCCGGGTACCAGTTCCGCCCATACGATTTTGATAAAATTTCAACACGACCTGGAATTGACCCAAAATGATCAGAAAATCAAAATTTCAGCTTTCTATCTCTGCACGTTGCTGAGATATTCATTGGGTATTTTGTACCCATTAGGCAGCAATATTAGCTTTTTTCCATACTTTTCAAAGTATCAGCTAAACACGTGAACATAAGAAGTATTGTTTGCAGGTGAGTTAGGAGGCAGCTATTTGTGAGGTTCTAGGGCCACTACGTTTCGCCACATTTTCCACCTCCGGAAAAGTCACAATTTTTGGAGTCTGGTAACTCTAGCTAGATGGCGGATTTTTAGGGTGACCTCCACTAGACTAAGGTAGTTCCATCTTTACCCCAACCATCCCTATGATGATTTTGAGATATCTCTACCACGAACTTTTCTGTGATTTTTAAAAAGTCAGTTTTCATGGGTAAAATTTTACCCATTAGGCAGCAATGGATTAAACTTGGTCTAAGATCATGCCAACACTGCTCATCATCTCATGGCATGGCATGTCATCTCATCTAATCTCATTTGATTTTATTTGATTTTATTTTATTTTATTTTATTTTATTTTATTTTATTTTATTTTATTTTATCTTATTTTATTTTATTTTATTTTATTTTATTTTATTTTATTTTATTTTATTTTATTTTATTTTATTTCATTTTATTTTATTTTATTTTATTTTATTTTATTTTATTTTATTTTATTTTATTTTATTTTATTTTATTGAATTTTATTTTATTTCAATTTATTTCATTTCATCACATCACATCACATCACATCACATCACGTCACATCTCATTACATCACATCACATCACATCACATCACATCACATCACATCACATCACATCACATCACATCACATCACATCACATCACATCACATCACATCACATCACATCACATCACATCACATCACATCACATCTCATCTGCTTCATGTGAATCGATAGAAGTAAACGAGTGTTTCACCAGCCCGACCTAGGAATCGAACCTAGGACCTTTGATATAACATTTTGGAATATGTATATAATTAACCCGGCATCGGTGTGGTGGGGTATACCATACCCCAGAGGTTGTATTTTTGTAAATATTACGCCTATT
Organism: Melieria omissa; assembly: GCA_963971225.1. Classification (NCBI taxonomy): domain Eukaryota; kingdom Metazoa; phylum Arthropoda; class Insecta; order Diptera; family Ulidiidae; genus Melieria; species Melieria omissa. The sequence goes on from OZ020269.1 coordinate 95,532,035, forward strand.
AGTTTTTTTGTGGGCACTATCGCTCCTAGTAGCTGTTTATAACAGTCCAACCTTACACATTTGCTATCCAAAAACAACTTGAGTTTTACCAGTTTTCAGTCACATCCCGCTAAAGTTCATTGGGGTATGACATACCCCACCACACCAATAACGTAACTTTTTGTGTAAATGATTTTGAATTCAAATTGATATTTTTGATGGTCTAGTAGTCATCGATTTATTCAAAAACTCACCGTACGGAAACATAAGAGGCAAATACAAACTGTCCAACTGCTACGTGCAAAAAAAGCTCCCAGTTCAGTATTCACATTTCGTCGCCGTAGAAAGCGAATGTCGTATGTTCCATTGCACTTAATAGCACATACGACAATCGTTTTCATCGTATAATATGTTCCAAAAAATATCATTATTTTTGTACATTATCATGATTCTGTAAATCTTTGAGATAACGCGAAGCTGTACCAAAACGTCGTCAGTACAGCACACAATGTTCGGTTTGTCTGAGAGCAAAAACCGTATACATCTTGCAAAAAATGCGCTAATTTGGAGACCCTGTATTTCGCTACTCTTTCACCGTAGTTACCGAAAATTGTATGTCACATAACTACATGTATGTCGTTTTTAAAACAGACTATGGTTTTTGGAAAATTATACAATGTAATTTTTTTAAACCCCATTTTATGAAGTCAACCTATAAATCTCAGTATTTTTCGTTTATTTTTCTTATATTTGTTATTTTCTTTTACAAATTGCTTGCACATGAAATTTTTTTGCATTTTCTTACGTAAAATTAAATGAAGAATAATATGTAATTGCTATCTTTTATATTTGTGCTGTTTCGTGGGGTTGGTGCTATATAAAGTTTTGGGGTATGTCATACCCCACCACACCAATAACGTAATTTTTTTTCACCACACCAACGCCGGGTTAAATAATTATAATTAATTATAACTTGCTCTTCAATATTTATTTTAGCCTTAATTTTTTTAGCAACAAAGCTCTTATTTCGCCCAAGACTGTCGTTTATTTGATATCAATGGCCTTCCATAATTTCTTTGTACCCTAACTTCTGCATTAGCGTTGCCAAAAGAATCATGTTGTACTCCAATACTTTGTACTGTACTCTTATTTAGTAGGTCACGGACCTTAACATTATTAGTGATTTAACAATATGTTTCTTGTAAAAAACAAAAATGGTTTTAGTCAATGGCAGCAATACACTGCAACAACACTAAAACTTGATGAATGCCAGACGAACGAACAGACAGAACGATTACAAATAACTTTCAACGCATAACGATGATAAGAATATTCAAAAGGATAACAAACAATCAAAATGCCATTCAAACACCATTTGTATTTGCACAAATGATAACAGCAATTTACAACAGCACCAGAAACACAAAATGAAGGCAAACACTCGAAAAGCCAAAACTGGAGTTGGAGTAAAATGTGTATTTTATTTGAATGAAGAATAACTATCACTGGATTAGATTTTAATGTATTCTCATTCATTTCAGACACTCAAATTGAATTCATAGAAATTCCTTTAAAGTCGTAAAGCCAGAGACGTTGTTGTAAAAAAAAAACCAAAACGTTGACAGCAGAAAGATTGCACTGACAATGCGACAGCAAACAGCAACCAACAACCAGCAGCTGGTTCCCGAGCGACCTACAAATCAATTCACTACGACAACATGAAACCGAAACTTAAATTCCCAGAAACACAGTGAACAGCAATCGGCAACAACCAAACTCGACAACATTTCATCAAAATATTAAAATGAAAATGTAAAAACAACAACAGTCACCAGCGAGGGGAGAATTGGGGGTTTGTGAGAATAAACTGCAGCTACAAAGTTTTATGTGCTGTCTTTTGTAAATGAAAAGTTAAGCAAAAGTTTTTGCATATCTCAAATTTCTCTCGCATGGTCAACTTTGCTTTTATCACAGCAGCTGCTGTTTGTTTGTGTGTGTGAGAGTGTGTGCGTGTCGTGTTGGCCCTGCTGCCGTTTATTTGGTTGATGCGAATCCAACAGATTCACAGCGAGCACCACACACTGAGCGCCAGTGTGTGTCCATGTGAGTTCAGAGCATCCCGCAGGATGTGCATTGTTGCTGCGTGTGGCGCGTTGGCTTTTTGCTATGTTTGCGAGCAAAAAGTTGCTCGAAAATCAGCATCAACACAAATTGGACTTTTCCCACAGCAGTCGCGTAGATTTGGGCAAACACAAGAAAGCTGAAGCGGAACGTACATAATTTGATATCTGGATAATCAGTGCAAAATAAAGTTCAACAAGTTGATGATTTTTTATTATATATGCAGTGAGTGATTTGGATGTTGCAAAGATTTAATGATTTTTAAATTAATAATAATCTTTTTTTTTCCTCTTTCTTAATTATTTTTTAAAAGATACAATTGTTTAATTAATTTTAATTTTTGTTTTATTTTTTTTAACAAATAAATTTCTAAAAATAAATTTGTTGTTTTATTATTTTTATTATTTTTAACAGTTAATAATAATAATAATAAGTTTGCTTTGAGAAAATTCTTCAGATATACACAGTGCGACTTATGAATTATGTATTAAGACTAGAACCATATTTTTTTTTTGTTTTTTCTTCCTCTTTCTTAATAATTTTTTATAAGATAAAATTTTTTAATTAATTTAAATTTTTGTTTTATTATTTTTTAACAAATAAATTTCTAAAAATACATTTTTTGTTTCATTTTATTTTGGTTTTTTCTTCCTCTTTCTTAATAATTTTTTATAAGACACAAGTTTTTAAATAAATTTTAATTTTTGTTTTATTATTTTTTAACAAATAAATTTCTAAAAACAAAATTTTTTGTTTTATTATTTTTATTATTTTTAACAGTCAAAGTGTCAGAAAAAAGTTTGTTTAGAGAAAATTCTTCACATATACACAGTGTGACAATTATGTATTAAGACTCGAACCATATTTTTTTTGTTTTTTCTTCCTCTTAATTTTTTTTTATAAAATACAATTTTTTAATTAATTTTAATTTTTGTTTTATTATTTTTTAACAAATATGTTTCTAAAAATAAATTTTTTGTTAAATTTTTTTTTTGTTTTTTCTTCCTCTTTCTTAATAATTTTGTATAAGATACAATTTTTTAATTAATTTTAATTTTTGTTTTATTATTTTTTAACAAATAAATTTCTAAAACCAAAACTTTTTGTTTTATTATTTTTATTATTTTTAACAGCCAAAGTGGCAGAAAAAAGTTTGCCTGGAAAAAATTCTTCAGATATACACAGTGAGACAACTATGTATTAAGACTCGAACCATATCTCAGCAACCAAGCACCCCATCTATGTGAGAGCACGTGCGTTTTGACGCACGTGCTAACTGTCAAAATTTCATGACATTTGGTTGACATTTAATGTTTATTAAAATTCATTTTGCAAAACAGGTTTTCGTTTGATGTTGAAATTTTAACATGGAGCAAAGAGCGGTCATTAAATTCCACGCAAAAATTGGTAAAAGTGCATCAGAAACATTCTAAATGATGCAGCAAGCATATGGTGATGCTTATCTATCAAGATGAAATGTTTTTTTATGGCATACACGTTTTGTGGATGGCAGAGAGTTGCTGGAAGATGAAATAAAAGAAGGAAGACCAATTTCAGTTCGGACGCCGGAAATGATCCAGAAAGTTTGTGATTTTATTGCAGAAGACCGCAATTCTTCACTGATAATGATGGAAGAGGCCTTAAACATCAACAGAGAAGCTATACGACTCATTCTTCACGAAGATTTGTGCAAAACAAAGGTCTGCGCAAAATTTGTTCCATACACATTGAACGAGGAGCAAAAATTAATGAGAGTCAGTCATTCTAGAGACATCGTTGCAGCCGCAGAAAATGATCCAACTTCCTGAAAACAATTGTTACGCGTAATAAAACATGGTGTTTTCAATACGATCCGGAAACCAAGCGTCAAAGTGCGGAATGGAAATGAAAAACTCACCACAAGCCAAAAGACACGAAAAGTTCCATCAAAAATCAAAACAATGCTCAACACATTTTTCGATAGCAAAGGAATTATCCACAAAGGATTTGTTCCAACTGGTCAAACAGTTACTGCCGCATATTACCTCGAAATTTTGAAGCGTTTGATGGCTAGAATCCGTCGTATTCGACGAGAATACCGCGTCCAAGAAGTTGGTCTCTGTTGCGAGAGAGTTACACATTGTTCGTCAATTTTTGGCTTGGAATCAGATCTGTGTGTTGAATCGTCCGCCGTATTCACCTGATTTGGCACTTTGCGACTTCTCTTTGTTCCCGAAACTGAAATTTAAGTTGAAAGGATGCTTTTTTGATGACATTCAGACCATACAACGGGCTTCGACGAGGGCACTGGAGGAAATTCCGAAAAATGAGCTGGAACACGCGTTTGAATCACTATTAATCGATGTAACAAGTGTATTGAATCAGGAGGAGAATATTTCGAATAAATATACCGAAAAATTAGCAGATATTGTGTTTTAAGTGTGTTTTCTAGAGGCAGTCTTAATACATAATTGTCACACTGTGTATAAAGTTCCATTAACGGCAAACAGAAACGAAAGAAAATATGTAAAAGCAAAATCTCATTCATCAAAACTTTATTGCAATATAAAGCACAGTTTTTACCAATCACAATGAACAAGAAATCTTATGACTTCAAGCAGTTCTCTACTCAACTATTCTTCCATTTATATGTGCGAACCGAAAAGCAAAGTTTTCGTATTCACTTGAGAAAATAAATCAAACAAGTTGTTGTCAAGTAATGCTTACATATGAACATTTTGCTTCTTAAATTAGAAATGGACTACCAAACGGACTATGAAGACTTAACCTTTAAATGATACAAAGCGAATGAACAAAAGCGTCAAAAGATATTAACTTAAATCCATGAGCCTCTACAGGATTATAAGGATTTATATAAGGATTTGCTTTTATTTGTTATTAAATGCTTCTTATAAGCTTTTAAAAAATACTTTACTTAACCCTTTTCTTTAGTCACTAAATCCATATTTACTGACTGCAATTTCTTCCTCCAAAAATTTTGCATTTTTTTTCATTGTTCTGCCAAGCATGCTGAATCCTTTCATCTCTCTTCATTTGCATGTAGATGAATATGAATTTAATATTTTGATGAATTGTTGGCGCATGTCAGGCCAGTTTCTCCATCACGCTGGCTGTAATTATGCTCACTTAAGGTTCTCCAAAAACTTACACAGCCGCACATTAGTCAAACGACTCTGTGGCTTACGTGCAACATTACAAAAGTGTACCAACTGCGGCAGCAAAATAAATGAAGCTTAATTAAATTGTCTGCTCGCATTTTGGATGCTATGTTTGCTGTTGCTGTGACTGGTAATAATTGGCGTAATGCCACTTGGGTTGCTGCAGAAACTTTCGGCTCACCTCACCTGCGCAAACAAATGTTACTCATACGCCTACATGGTTTTCCACCGAGTGTGGGTCTCGCATTAGCCACTTTTGTTGATTTAGGTCACCAAATTTGCATACTTTGTGATGGTCGTTTATTGTTGTTAGGATAATTGTTATAAATTGTTTATAATTAATTGATATGCGACACCGCAACAATGAGAGTGAAATTAGAGAGAAAATTTATATAAATGATTTGGAAAAGTTTTTACACAAAACACTTTTCTTTATTATAATAATTCATACTATGTGGAAATTTTGTATTTTTGGTGGTTACTTGAGGAATCTGAATTGCTCTAGAAATATGAGAATACGCGCTCCAAACTATTAATTTTAATATTAAAACTAATAGCAACACAAAAGTTGACTTGTCACTTTCATATTCGTGCAAAGTTCAGCACTTTTTCTCACCAAACTTTGTCCTTAACCTCAACTACACTTTTAATTTTCAAAGTGCTGCATAATAGCCAACCGTCAGTCAGTGTCTGCCGTCCAACGTGTGCCAAGTTAAGTTCATTAAAGCTGATGTTGTTAAAAGTTTGCTTTGCGAAAAGTGTCCACTGCCAATTTGCCTCATAATTATTGCAAAAATATAACCGAAAAGCGGCATTCACGGGCTTCAAACTGGCTGCAAAAAACCTTTCTGCAACGACAGCATCATTTATTCAACACTCTCACATACCCACATTGACACACACACACACACACCCGCACTGCAGTGCCAAAGGATTTTGCTGGGAGTAAATAAAAATAGAAAGCACCAATCCAAGAAGAAACGTCAGCAGGCGGCAGCGTTGACAAATTCATGTCGTCGTCATCGTAGTCGTCAGTGCCAGCGGCAGCGGCAACAGTAACAACTGAAACAGCATCAATGGCATCGTCGTGGGCAACGCCAATACTCGTAGAACAGCCAGCAACAGCACAGCTATGGTTTACGTAGCAACGACAACAACAACAACTACCACGCCGGCTGCAACATTAGCAGTGATAAATCGCTTGTCACATCCCATTTACAAATGACAGTTAAGGATGAAATGAAGGTGAGCGGTGAGCGCTGTTTTTGCTTGATGCCTAATTTTTTTTCCTATATAAAATATATATGTATATATATAGTATATATTTTTTTAGACATTTTCGATGTTATTGCTGCCAGCATTATTACTATTTATTGTTGTATATTTTTTGCGCCGTGGTTGTTGTTGTTGTATTGCGATTTATGTTGTTTGGTGAAAAAAAGATGAACCATACATATACACAAATTACATACATTTATTCATTGTTTATATTTTGGCACTTATCGACATAACAAATACGCAACACAATCAATTTGAAAGCCACCAATCATTCAAAAGTGAGAAAGTGATCAGAAATACAGAGACGATTACATTCATTTATTGACTGTTTTAACTGTCTTACTGGGAAAAAGTGAATTGGAAACTAAAGTAGTAAATGATTTTCAACACCTTTTATTAAACTTAACCTAAAAAACAACAAGGTTCTATACATTGTTAACACTAGAAAGACCATTGCGGTCATTCTGGCGGTTTTTAATTTTTAAATATCTGATTTTGCTTAAGTATTTTTATCAACTTTTGCTGTAATGACTTAAATTTTTTAGGGGGTTCTAAAATTAGTTCTACAATTAGAGTTTAGTGTGACCATATGGTCACGCTAGGCGCTACCGGGTTAACTTGCCACCTTTCTAGACATTTCAAATAATCTCTTTTTGATTTCCTTGCTGCACTTACAACACTCTGTAAGTATGAATGACTGAAACTTGTTTACCATTGCAAAGTGGAAAATTGTCCAAAGGGGCAAAGTGACAAAAGTACATACATACATACATACAACAAATTCACTTTTATTTCGCTGCCATTCGTTGAGTTCCCAGTTCCCAGTTGAGTTGTAAGTAGAAGACTTTCCGTCACTTTTGCGTAAAATTGTCACGTTTCGGCGCTTACAGCTTCCAGCTTACAGAATTTGTGTGCGGGGGAGTGCGAGTATTTTCCCTAAAATAATACGTCACCGATACGTACAACATAGTGCAATGAAATGTCTGTAGGTATGTCGTGATATATCGAGGTGTGGCTCACAGCAAATCGATAAGTTTCGCCGATTACTGCGAGCGAGTAATATGTGAGCGAGTGATGTGTGAGTGAGGGAAAAGTCATAGAGATGTGGGGTTGGGAAACCCATAGAAATTGACTGTAAGTTGGCTGGAATGTGGCTGAGGTTGGCCTGCAGCTGCTCGGTGATATTGTTGTTGCTGTTGCTGTGACATTGTGCAAGTGTGCGTTGGATAGCCAAGTTTGAGGTAATGAAATTGCGTTTCATTTACGCGCCTCAGGCGGTTTAGTGTGATTACAAAGGACGGCGACGGCGAATGAGATTAACATAAATTGTGATAGTGGCAAACGATATTACTTGGTTGATGGCTTTCAGAAAGTAGAAAACGTGCTTAAATAGAGAAATGGATGGAAGGGAGATAGAAAGATGGGAGTTCGAGAGAAAATAATGATTGGAAAGTGAGAGAGAAATTTAAAGTTTTCAAATTTTCAATTTCATTAAATGTTGAAGGGAAATTGTAGAAAATGTAGACTTGTACTGTATGAAGTAGTTTGAGGAATATTTACAAAGAGTCATATGAAAAGATTTAGATATAGAGGAAAGAATATGAGAACTTCAGAAGACACTCAGGGTGACTTAGCCTCCTAAAGAAGATATCTACCATTTTTAGAGTACAACGAGCAGCATGAGTGCAGCCATTGCCTTCGACCAAAAATTTATACTGAGATTTTTCTAAAAAATTAACCAAAATGTATATATATATATGTGAAAAGATAATGAAATTTCGGTAATTTTTTCAAACAAAAACAAAAAAATAGAATAAAATAAAATAAAATAAAATAAAATGCAATAAAATAAAATAAAATAAAATAAAATAAAATAAAATAAAATAAAATAAAATAAAATAAAATAAAATAAAATAAAATAAAATAAAATAAAATAAAATAAAATAAAATAAAATAAAATAAAATAAAATAAAATAAAATAAAATAAAATAACATAAAATAAAAGTTAATCAAATAAAATAAAACAAATTATTAATAATTCATTATTAATAAATTAATTAACTTATTAAAGCACTAATTTATAAAACCTTGTTTCACGCATTTTCTATTATTCAATATGTTTCCACTATATTCCTTTTTCAGTAAATCCCTCTTTAAGTTCCCTGATTCGGCAGTTTCACATCTACACTAACCGCTTATGATGAGTGGTCGGCGCTGATGCTGCAATACGTAAAATCAACATTAATCATAAATATGAAATTGAATTTTCTTGTTTTGTTATTGTTCGTTCACACCGCTCGCCAATCGCACCGAGCATCGGGCACTTACAGCATATAAATAATTCCAGAAAACCCAATTGAAACACAATTCGGTAAGCCAGACATAAGCCGCAAGCAGAAATCGAATTTTATAGGTCAAGCGATACGAATTAAATAGAACTGGACACGAGGCGGACTGCGGAGTGTGGCGGGCGCGCACAGCATTGCCAAAGCCAACTACAGCAATGCAACCGCATGTGGGTGGGCAAAGTTAATGTCAATGGAATTGTGGATTATTTTGTTTTTGTTTGCTTTGGATTTCAGCAAGAAATTTGCTTCATGGATGACGCATAATTTCGTTGTATGTGGGCATCAAAGTGCGTTTCTATGGCTTTGATTATTGTGAAGTTCTACTCAAATCAACGAGATTAAACGGAGAACTTTAATCTATTACTTAGTAGATATTGTGCTGATGTTGTATGGAATTATTTCGATTTTCTGAAATGCATTTTCTTGTTTGGCACTTTAGCTTTTTGAGAAGTAATCACACTCGTTTTGACTTTAATGAAAAGCATGAAAACCACAAATCAAACTGCTCACTTGGATGTGTTGGCTTTAATTTTGGGTAGCCAACTTTAATGATTGCATCTTTAATGATTTGATCGATACGTATAAGTAGAAAGTTTTGGGATACGTAATGGTTTATGGCAAATTTTCTAATCAGTGTGTAATAGTATTGAGTACTTAAGTTAGATTTATGGATCATTTCTTTAGCACTTCTTGACAACATTTATAACGAGTGCTGACGACTTCTTTTCTTTGAAAGTGTCCCAATATGGCTTATTTCATTTACACCTGGCAACCCTATTATTTCTTGGTTTATGCGCACAAGTGTCGCCACTGGTGGGTCAAATTTAATTTCAATTGAAAACTACTAAAAGCACTTAAACGACTTGAAGGCAAACTTTCGTTTATTAAAATGTTTCGTTGACCAACTTTGGTGCACAAGAACGCCCAACAACATTCACACAAACCCACACACACATACTCATACATGCTCATACATACGTACATACAAACATAGATGTTTAAACTTTAAGCTATATGAAATTTTCACTTTTGTTGCCATTGTGGAAAATTTATAATCGATTTTATGTTGCAGAATGTTTACTGAAAAAAAAATCAAAATGAAAAATGAAAAATGTGCAACATGAAAATGGAAAATGTGAACATTTTACGTTGTGTTATCCTAAAGATTCGCTTACGCAGCAACACAGAAACACGCACTCGTATGTATGTATGCTAGTATGTATGTATGCTAGTATGTATGTATGTTAGTGTGTATGTATATATGTCTAAAATATATGTATTTTCATGTATTTAATCTATTGTTCTCTGCATAGAAAAGGTTGCGTAGTTTCATGTAGTTTTTAAACTGAAAAGCCATGTCGCTTTTATTATTTTTATTATTTATGTTTTTCAAAACATTCTGTTTTTATGGAGAAAACTATTTGCGCTTGTCGGTTGTATGTTGCTTTTCATATAAAACTACCAGTTGAATGTTTGTACAGGGTGTTGTTGTTGTTTGATGTTTTGGCAAACATTCACATTAATTTTGAATTTGAGAGTTGCATTTATTTTGTTGTATTAATTAAAAATGTTGTGTTAATGACAATGTTTACACCACAAAAAAAAAGCAAAACAAAATGTGTGTATGTGAAACCCAATGTTAGATGCATCAGAATTTGCTTATTGAGCAAACAAAGTTAATAGCAAACAAAATAATCCAAGGCATGTCAACTAAAATTATTATGTTTCGGATTTTTATGTAGGGTAAAAGGTTCGGTTGTGGGCATAGTTCGGTTGTGGGCACCCCTTCGTATCTCTTGATAGAAAGCAGGCTGGGTTTTTTTGACTAAGGCCATTTGTTCATTATGGAACCACGATCTTTTTGTGCCAAATACTAAGTCGAACAGACACGCCTGCTTTGTGCTGGGACCATATATATCTTTCTGTGCTTAAAAAATAAGACAACAATTTTTTTACACATTTTAAATGATGTCATAAATCGAAGTGAATCCATCGAGAAGGCGAGTAAAATGCATTTTTATTTAGTTAATTTATTATACTTTGTGATCCAATATTGATTACAACCAATATGTTTACCCCGAACAAATTTTTCAGCCTTCTCAAAATGGCTGCCAAATTCGGTTGTGGGCACCGCAATTAGTTCGGTTGTGGGCACCCGTCTTTTAGTGATTTTGTAAGTTTTGGTAAGTTATTTCATCAAAAATGGTCTTTTAACGCATTTTTTGGTTGTTTTAGCTATATCTTCCGAGGGTAAATAACAAAAATCCTCCGATATTTTTTTAATGTGTTGGATGTAATTTAACATTGTTCTGCAGATAAGCTAACCACAAAATCGACTGCCGCAGCGTATGCGATTTCCCAACGCTACAAAAAGAAGGTGGAAGAAAATTTCGGAGACATCAAAGCTGTCGACGGTGGTGTTTTCTTCTTTTTCTTCTTTTCGTGGATGTTATCGAATCAGGTTGGCTGGTGTTTTCCACCTTCTTCACGTCACAGCACTTGAAGAGTGTTGATTAATTAGGTTGAATTTCATTTTACTTCAGGTCTTCTTGACAGCCCAGGAGAATGACGTGGTCACATACATTTTGAAATGCCCGTCCATCTAAAGTGTGCCGACATGCGTACCAGCTACTTCACATGCGTGCATTGTGCTTCAAATAAATAAAACTTAATATTTTTCTATATTCGTGTTGGTTTTTCTTAATATTTCCTCGTTTCCAGCAGATTTTCCAAGGGTGCCCACAACCGAACCAAAAAAAAAATGTTTGTTAAAAATGACTACTTTACAAAATTTAAAAAAAAAATTTTCTATTTGACGGAATCGATTTACTTTTGTCATTACTTGTTAGCTAAGGTTTCTAGCTTTCCATAGATGTCCATATGTCCGATTAAGGGGGGAGTACACTTTGAACGTCCAAAAAGTAAGGCATTTTCGTTAATTTTTTTAAGCAATAAAACACTCAGGGAGGGCAAATATGTTATAACCCATTTATTACTCATCCTTCGAACTACAATTTGTATTTTTTTGAACTCGATTGGCGTCCCCCCGTGGCCGGTGCACCAGGTCGCGCGGGCGTCCTCGCGCGGAAGTCGGAAAACGGCGTGAGAAAATACTCCTTCCCATGTGATCCTGGAACATAAATCGAACAAAATCCTGATAAGTAATGAAATTCGGGTTAGAAATACGTATTCCGATTTTTTTTAAATTAATTGTTTTCAAAAGTTGTGGCCTTAGGAAAAAAAGTCCATTTTTTAACCCTAAAAATGCTTACAAAATCGTGGATTAAAAATCCATTTTTGACAAAATCGAAAATGTGGATACGTATTTCTAAGCAGAATTTAATTCTAAACAAGAAAACCTAGGCGATATCCAAATTTAATAATAACTGGTTAGAGTTATTTCCCACGCCAGTTTGAAAAGCCCCGTTTCGAGATAAACGCGTTTAAAGATAAAATGCTCTCTCAGCGCGCCGGTACATGTTTTAGGAAATCGCTTCGTAAAGCGGTAAGGAATATTCTGGCGGACTTGGAGTCTTTTCTAAATTAAAGTATACATCCCAAGGAACATTTTAAGCCAAAAAAAAAAAAAATACATTTTTTTGAAAAATCAAAGTGTACTCCCCCCTTAAGAAGAACTTGGTAAAAAGTTATGAGCCAAAAACAAAAAGGTGCCCACAACCGGACCCATTCCCCTACTTTTTGAGTAAATTTGTTTCTAATTTTTGTAAGTGCAAAATATTAAAAAAATAATAACACCAGAACAAAATTCATGAAGCACATGGACTATGTGTTCTTCTAAAATTGAATACAAGCAGAAACACGTACGATTGAAACATTCCTATTCAAGTAAGCCCAAATTGTCTTAGAATCGGCATGAGTCGCTTTTGGTTATCGCAGCACAGTGGAACAAATAACAATCTCGCTGGCCAAAATTTTCAGAAAAGCAGAGTCATACTATTTATTTGATTTTATTTAGGTGCTTCTTCTTGGACATAATGAGCATAGTTTAGCATAGCATAGCATAGCATCGCATAGCATAGCATAGCATAGACTCTATGATAGTATAGCTGTGTGTCGAAGTAATTATTTGGGGGGATTTCTTAAGAGAGTGGGGGTTGAGGTGCCCCAAAAAGTAAAACTGCTATTTGTATATGGAACAACATAATTCAAATCAACATAAATAGAGACAGTTTATTCTGCAGCACAGCCATGACACAAACATAGTTTTTTACAGAGCCGTGTTCAAGGCACATGAAGTTTTTACATGAGTTACACGAGAAGAAGGTTTTGCGCCGTTTTTTGTCATGTTGAGGCTTACACCATGCACAGTCCTTTCGTTGCTTCTTGTCTGGTCGTGCGGATGTGCTTGGGGCTGGGTAGTAAGCTTGTGTCTGTAATAATAAAGACAGAATTAACAATGCATAATAGTTTATTTTTAATAATTACTTACAAAAACATTAAATTTCGCCATAGCTGCACTGATATTAGGCCAGCGGCTAACGTGACTGTTCATTGCCCTATTTTCCATGTGAGGAGCGACCAACTGAGTCGGTAAAAGCGTTAGATATTCACGACGTTTATCCGTTTTGGGTGATCGTTTGAACGAATCGTGAACAATAAAGGATGCCAGGCCAGCAATATCTAATATGTTATAAAACATGGAAAGTGGCCAACGGTTTGTGCCACGCTTGCACGAGTAGCTACTGAGCATCTGGTCCATAGTATCGACACCTGCTTTATTTTCGTTGTAATCCAAAATTTGATAAGGCTTCTTTTATTGGCATTGTCAACTTTGGATACATAATGCTGTGTTGACAGCAAAATTACTGCCTTATGTTTTTGGCACATATGAGCACAATGAAACTTGCTCGTTGTAATAGCCAAACAATGTTTCCTCCAGTTTACGATTCGTCGACTTTTTGAACTCCTCTGGGACAAACTGTTTATTGGGACGGACAGTTCCTACAATTGCCATTTGCCACATTATTTGAAAGAACATTTTCCAGCCGCAATTTTTGTAACAAACAGATAAAATAAAGGGTTTAATAATCCCCCTTGCGTGCGCCACTGCACATATAATTGTAATAGAGTCACCAAACATGGCTGCTCGTGTTTGAATAATTTTTGTTTAACGGCTTACGTACATTTTAGGTACATTTTTTATATATTTACGAAAACATGTAAAAATTTCATGGGCCTTGAACACGGCTGTGTAAATAAACTATTTTTATGCCATGGCTGTGCTGCAGATAAACTGTCTCTTTTTTTGTTGATTTGAATTTAATCAATAAATTAATTAATTAAATGTTGTGCCATATACAAATAGCAGTTTTACTTTTTAGGGCACCTCAACCCCCACCCTTTTAAGAAATCCCCCCAAATAATTACATCGACACACAGCTATACTATCATAGAGTACGTGTGCCAAGTATCAGCTGTCTATGCCACGCCTAACTGGGCGAAAATCGTAGGAATAGCTGATTACGCTTACAGGCCTCGCCAGGCCCAGTTGCTCCACTTAGCGCTTACAAACTAGTCGCTCATCCTAGTGTTAATACAAATAATTTTTTTTTATTTCAACTTACATACAATCGAATACTCGTTCGCGGCATTGAACTTGAAGTGAATAGCGCCATTAAACATCGGATAACATACTGGGTCATGTAGACCCATAAATCTACTTTAACACTAGAAAGACCATGGTGGTTATTGTGCATTTTGGGTTCTACAATTAGTTCTACAATTAGAGCTTTACAATTACAATTAGCCAAATCCGACGAAATCAGCGAATATAATTGTAGCCTTTGTAGGTAGGTAAGCTACAATAACTGTTCCAAAAAAAATCTGTTCTGTTTTCCTGAAAATTTTTTTCAATATGGTACTAACTTCAAAGACACCTTTAATTTTTGTAAATTGTTAAAACAATGCCCAAAGTGCCTCAGAGAATGTTTCTTAAGTCAAAAGTTTCAATTGCTGTGGATGTACAGGCGATCTAATGTGCACCGAGTCTAATTGACTCAAGGAGTTTCCACTGATTGAAAAATAGATCAATTCTCCAAAGATTAAATCGTGTTTTTCCACTATACAAACTTGTAATCCTTAGTTGTCACCTTCATACTTTGATAAAAAAAAAATAATGAAAAACAAATATTCTAGTTAAACAATTCTCATTTGAAGTGTTTCATCAAGTTTGAAGACAAAAGGCCAATTAAATAATTTTCCCCATAAAAACTTAACACATTGTTGACTTCGTCGGAATTCGATTTTCCAAAATGGTTTAAAATACTTTTTGATTTATTTCTTATTCAAAGCACTTTTAGTAATGCAGTAAATTGTCCCATTAAATACTTTTTCTCCATATAAACTCTTAACCCTTAGTTGACCCCAACATATTTTGAAGTACTTTCATCATGTTTGAAGTCAATAGGCCCATTAAATTATATTTTTTCACGCTTCCTTCAAATACAAATCTTAACCCATTGATGAGTTCATTAAATTTTGATTTTAGAAAAACTAATATACTACTTAATACACCGTGCGACAAAAATAAAAAAATTTCACACCGGAAAAATCCATTGATTTTGTATCTTTTTATTTTTTAAAATACTGATACTCCTAATAAATTAGAATTTTTGGACTTCATTAGAATTGCAGTTTCTGCATTTTTTTGAATAACTTTCGATTAAAGTTAGAGTTACAAAATGTTCACACGTGATCAAGGAGATTTTGGACATACTTACTTTTCAAAAAAATTCTTTATAAATGTTCAAGGATATAAAGGATTAACATATTTAAAGGACCTTTTTAATATCCTTTTTTTACAAATATCAGGTGTACAACTTTGCTTCCGCCGTTTTTTCCAAAATTAAAAGCTTTATTGCGAAAAAGTGCTTACAGATGTATTATTCAAAGTGTTGTCCGTCGCTAGCGACAACTTTCTCCCATCTTTCCGGCAATTTTCGGATCCCGGCTCGAAAAAAGGAGTCCTCTTTTGACGCTATCCATGAAGCAATCCATTTTTCCAATTCTTCGAAGGATTGAAAATGTTGATCTGCCAGGCCGTGTGCCATCGAACGGTGGAAGTCAGAAGGGGCGACATCTGGGGAATACGGCGGGTGGGGCAAGACTTCCCATTTCAGCGTTTCCAGGTACTTTTTGACCACTTTTGCGACGTGAGGCCGAGCATTGTCGTATTGGAGGATGACTTTGTCATGTCGCTCTTGATATTGTGGCCGCTGTTCTTTTAGCGCGCGACTAAGGCGCATCAGTTGCGTTCGGTAGCGATCTCCTGTGATGGTTTCACCCGGTTTTAAGAGCTCGTAGTAAATCACACCGAGCTGATCCCACCAAATACAAATCATAACCTTGGCGCCGTGAATATTCGGTTTTGCCTTCGACGAAGAAGCATGCCCGGGCTTTCCCCATGATTTTCTGCGTTTAGGATTATCGTATCGAACCCACTTTTCATCACCGGTTACGATTCGATGTAAAAACCCCTTACGATTTTGTCTTTGAAGCAGTTGCTCACATACAAATAGACGGCGCTCGATGTCCCTCGGTTTCAACTCGTACGGCACCCAGTTTCCTTCTTTCTGAATCATGCCCAGGGCCTTGAGACGTTTTGAAATGGCTTGCTGACTCACTCCCAACGATTCGGCAAGCTCTTCTTGGGTTTGGCACGAATCTTCATCAAGCAATGCTTCTAGTTGTTCATCTTTGAAGGTTTTTTCTCTTCCACCACCATGTTTGTCTTCGACATCGAAATCACCATTTTTAAAACGTTGAAACCACTCCCGACACGTTCTTTCACTCAGAGCAGCATCACCGTAAGTTTCTGAGAGCATTCGATGCGCTTCAGCTGCATTTTTTTTTCGAATTGTAACAGAAAAGTAAAACTTCCCGCAAATGGCGAGAATTGGGCACATAAACGGACATTTTCGAGCGTGAATAATACGAAAACAAGAACAACTGTCACTGAAACGGCGATGACAATTCGTTAGGCACTGTCCACACTCACTTTAAAGGCATTACCATCTATGTATTTCAACCAGCCTCAGCCGGTACAGCCACCTATCGGAAAACGGCGGAAGCAAAGTTGTACACCTGATAGATAAAAAAATCAATTTCATTTAAATTTTTTATCGCCATATTTGAACGAGATAAAGTATTTTTTATATTTTTAAAGTTTTTTATCCCCTTCAAAATTTTGAAGTCGTTTCAAAAGGACAAAGGATGTAGAAATGAAAAATTGAGTACACAGTATTACTTTGTTCGGTCTCTAGTTTCACGCCCATATGGATTTGTTTCGGTGTGACAAATGCTGTCGCATGGTGATAGACGTGTTGAATAATTTTTGATTTTGTGATGTTTCACCAAATTTTAAATCAATAGGCCTTTTTAATATCTTTTCTTCATGTAATACTTTAACAAATTTGTTGCCTTTTTTATACCTAAATTTTGAAAACTTCTTTCTTAGTGGAAGCTTGTTTTCTGAAATAAATCTACGGTTGCTTCAGCTCAGTTTGAGTTTGGCGTTGATGCATCAGTCATACTTAGTCAGGACAAAAAACATGTACATACATAGAATTAACCAGACATAACCTCAAAAAAAACCTGCCAGCCAAAGTGCTCTTCCTTGTTTTTTGTCGCTGCTTTGTGACTTGCACTGCCGCACAAGTGTCTGGCGCACCACACGTCACGTGCTCGCACTCGTAGATACTTGTTGAGCAGCACACGATGTCACAACTGAATCGTTCGTCGTCATCTATGAAGTCAGATTCATTCTTGTTGCTGTGCATTTTTTGGCGACTTGTGATGTTTGCACATTTCGTTTTCAGCCAAAGCAGTCAATTTTTCTGTATCCGCATAGACGTTGCTGTGCATAAATCATGCTAAAGCTGGGCCTGGATTTGTTTGTGTCTGTCGGACGGCTTACCGCGTCTGCTTGCGATTCGAATGCGGCGCTGCTCCGTGTGCCGGTGCAATCAGCTGCTACTGTTGTCTGTCTGCACAGTCGATGCAATGCAATGCATGAACCACAGTCGTGCTGCAGGTTTGGCTTTGCTGCACAAAAACACAGACACACACATAGTAAACTGTATGTATGTTTGTATTGCTGCTGATTTGGCTTTCGTGCCACAATTTTCCAATAGACACATTTCCGTGCGGGTTGTGGGTCTTATGATTTTATGTTCTTCAAGTCGAAGGATGGCATTTTTGTGTTTTGATTTATTGTCGTTGCGGGCAAACACGTTGTAGCTCATTTGTTGATTTATAGTAGAATTTAACGCCAAAAGCATGTTTGTGCTGATTATTAGAAAAGTGACATAAGACATGCTCACTAAAAGTTGAAATGGTTTTCTGCAGCAGTGTAAAAAAATGAAGGAAAAATATTTGATCACTCATCAATCAATCATTCATTGCTTTTAAGGACCCTGTATGTAGTGAACATTTTGTTTGTTGGCTACAAACCTGTGCCTATGTAAGCTGTGAATTTTATTTATTTTATGAGCATTTTTTTGTTCAAATAAAACGCAACTTTTATGTTTATGCTGAACTCATCTCGATTCGCCGACTAGCCAAACCAAAATTAATTTTAAATGCAAATAAAGCGAAAGTGTGCAAAAAAGTGCAAAAACTGTTTTCGAATTTACTTTGCCATAAATTTGCAACAATTGTTGCCAGGAAAAGTGTTTACACTGTGCCAACAAAACGGCGTTGGTTATAAGCCAAACGAGTGGAACAAATTTTGCAAACAGAACAAACATGTCGACGGTTTATGGTGGCGCCACCACACAAATGCAATAAAAACAATTAAAAAACAAGAAAGAAGTGCTAATTTTTTACATTTATGGAAATTCTTCTTCCAAGACATGAAGGCCAAAAGAAAAGAGTTCAAAGAGAAACAAAGTGTAATGTCAGTTGGCAATTTGTGTATTTCAGTAATTTCTTCTGTAATTGCACATCCTTCATTTAAAACAATTTGTTGCAAATTTTATTACACTTCCACAAAGTTTTTACTTTCATGAAATCGCTTTTCATGCAAATCGAAACATGTTGAAATATTTGTAATTTATTTCCCTTAAAACTCATATCGACACCGGAAGTTGGGCCGATTACATTCACACAGCTCTCAGACGTACACCGGAATCGCCGAGTTGTGTGTGTGCGTGTATATACAGGGTATTTCAATTGAAGTGTAACATGTTAAATAGTGATTTCTTTAATCAATATTAGTAATTTTTATTTGAAATTGGTCTCAAATTGTCAGAAACTATATTCTTTTTAAGGACTTTTATTTAATTTTCAATATGACCTCCTTTTGACTCAACAACAGCAGCCAATCGACTGGCAAATGCATCGCAAGAAGCTCGAATAACATCCTGCGGAATTTTCGTCCACTCACGGATCAGGGCACGTTTCAGGGCATCGATGATTTCATATTTTTTTTGCGAGACCTTACTTTCCAAAATGCTCCATATGCCAAAGTCCATAGGATTGAGGTCTGGTGAAGGCGATGGCCATTCCGTTGTCGAAATGAACGCTGGAGCGTTGCGTTGAAGCCAACACTGCATAGTTCGAATCTTATGAGCAGGTGCAGAGTCCTGCTGGAATATCCAACGATCTCTTTTTGAAAAGCTTGGCTCCTCAGGGTTTCAAACAACCTTTCAATACAATTTCTTGGTATGATCGAGTGTTAATTTTCATTCCTTCAGGAACAAAAGCATGCGGTGTGCGTCCTTTTTCGGTTACTCCGGCCCAAACCATCAGAGTCGCGGGTTTTTGGCGTCGATAGGCTCGCAGTTGGTCTTCATTGATAGCTGCGCGTTGTCTCAGCCAAACGTTGTCATTTTGCTTGTTGACAAACTGCTGCACGGTGAAAAGTTTTTCGTCGGTGAACACACAATTTTTGAACTCACCACATACGAGACTCTGACGGAGCGCTTTTGCTCTAAGGAGTCGCATTTTCTTTTGGGTTGCCGTAAGGTGTTGAACCTTTTGAATTTTGAAAGGCTGCACCTTTAGCTTATTTCTCAAGATTCGATGCATGCTTGCGGGCGAAACACGTATGTCCTTTGCCATCAAGTTTCCGCTGCGAACAGGATTTCGGGATAATTTGCTTCTCACCTCTTTTACGTTCTCAGCAGACGTCGCAGTTGGTTGACGACCACCACCATACCGGTTTTTAATAGAGCCAGTCTCCTTGTATCGTTTTATGGTGCGAAGAACAAAAACTCTATTTATGCGCAAATGTTTTAACTCTGAAACCATTGCAGAAGTCCATTTTTCAGCCAAAAAAGTGGGATCACAGAATTACGCTTCGCGTTTAGGTCCATTGCGTTTGCTATTACTCTGATTTTGGAAAGCTGTTATATGTATTTGACAGATAATTCAATGGGTATTAAATGGTGAACAAAAAATTCTTCTATTCTATTTCATATTGCAGTATTTTTGACGTTTAAAGTTGGTTACACTTCAATTGAAATACCCTGTATATTTATTAAAATACAAATTGCACCGTCAGAAGACGGTGCACAATGCAGAAAGCAAAAACGCAACAACAACAACAAAAATAAAAACAGCAAAAATCGATAAGCAGCTGAAAAGTGCGGTGCATGCAAAATTTATTGGTCTTTGGTGGCGCAGCTTAAATGTGGCACTTTAACGCTAAAGCGATTTATGGGGGGCGGCACATGGCAGTGTTGTTGTTGCTGTTGCAGTGGCAGTGGCAAAGCCGAAAGCGCAAATGGATGCGTTGCTGCAATATACAACGTGAAAATTGCAGTAGCAACGGCGGCGGCGGCAGCTAATACGTTGAATTGCGTTCGCTTGTTGCGGTGCGGGTAAGTGTGTATGTATGTGTGTGTGTGTGTGTGGCTATGAAATTGGCATATTTATGCTTCAGTTGGTGTTCCATTATGTTTGCGTATTTGCTGCAAACTTTAATACGCTGATGGTAATAAAAAGTATACTTCCTTTTAGATTTCTTCCTATTGGAAAGAGGCTTTGGGGTAAATGGAGTGGGATCTTACATTGCCAGATCTGTACTTATGAGTGGATATAGTGAGATATATTTAAAGTTTGAAGTATTTGTATTAAATATTTACAAAAGGAACAACTTTTTAGAACAGAAAATTTGGAAAATCGATACACATACAACGATACACATCGATAGCGATACTTTAGTAGCTCCGGGAGCTCTGTTAGGACGTTCTTATGCATCAATCTTATAGTCCGGACCTAGCACCAGGTGGGCACTATCTGTTCCTGTCTATGGCCAATGATTTTATTTGTGAAAATATTCAAGAGAAGCTTGGGAAATTCGACTGTCCTAGTTTTTTTGCAATAGGAACGAGAGTTTCTTTGCAAGAAGCATTTTAGAATTATCCTCAAAATGGCCACAAATTGTCAAACAAACTGATGCATATTTGACCCCAAAAGGATTATTCTAACAATGCTATAAATCCTGAAATTTCATACAAAAACATATATGTATTTTGACTGCACTTATTTAATAGGGGTACCGGTTAATTAATGCGGTTTTCTAATAGATGGCGTAACTTGATTTTGTGAACAGTGATTCACCTTTCAAAATATGTGTTGGAAAGCTATTGTCATATAGTTTTAGAATCAGTATGTGTCATTTAGCTGAAGCGTAAACAACAATACTTTTTTTTACTCTGAAAACGTCGAATTTTGTGCCGAATAAAGTGTTTTGCGGGGAGTACTTCTTCATTACTTCAATATGAAGAAAAAGGCTGCTGAAAGTCATCGTATTCTGGTGGAATTGTATGATGTGCATGCTCTCGCTGAGCGTACGCGCCAGAAGAGGTTTGCAGAAGTGGTTTAAAAGTGGCAATTTTGACTTGGAGGACGATGAACGGCCCGGACAGCCAAAACAGCTTGAAGATCACGAATTGGAGACATTGCTCGACCAAGATCCATCCCAAATGCAAGAAAAACTTGCAAAATCATTTGGCGTCGCTCAACAAACCATCGTCTAAAAGCAATGGGAATTATCCGGAAGGTAGGCCATTGGGTGCCGTATGGATTGAAACCAAGAGACGTCGCACGTCGATTTTTCACGTGTGAACAATTTCTTCAACGGCACAAAAGAAAACGTTTTTTGCATCGAATTGTCATTACGATAATCCAAGGATGGATACCCCGGCCATGCATCATCATCGACGGCCGTTCAGAATATTCATGGCTTGAACAATATTATGAATGACAATATTTTGAATATTAAATTTGTAACCATTTTTTCACAATAAAGCTTCAATTTTCCCAAAAAACCGCACGAATTAACCGGTACCCCTATTATAAAGAGGTTTTCATTAGACATGACTAATTTTTAAATTAAAAAAAAAAAACTTAGATATGAAAAACTCCAATATTTCTATCAACGTTATATTTTGAAAATGGCATCTACGTCGGCTTCGTGTACAGAGCTCGTAGGATGTGATAAACAGATCAAATTTTGTGGCCAATACCTCGATTTCAAATATATCGTTACGAAAATGACTTCTCTAAGTTCGTTTTGGATTGTGCTTGAAAATAAACAACTTCAATTACTCAGCGCAAAACGCAATCAGAAACCAACAATCGCTTTATTTACAAACTTATACTTGTTACCACTTTACACTACTACTATTGCATATTTCTCCTTTGCTTGCTCAACACAGACTCGACCCTCTGCGCTGCACACTGCTGCTTTTATACTGGTTTTCTTATCGCGCCGATGTTTCACAGTTGGTCAGAAGTTGCTCTTAAGTGGTTAAAATTTATGAATTTATGACTGACCCCACTAGTTTTCTCTACTGAACATTTCTTTAAAACATATTTATACCCCATCTCCAACTCTTAATGGGGCTCCCATACAAAATGGTCGTTTTCATAAAATGGGGTCCCACTGCTTCCAGGTTGCCACCAGATGTATCAAATGTATGACCCACACCCATTTATTTTCTCTTCCGAATGTTTCTTCCAAACATACCTACCCGCTATCTCCAAGTCTTGAGGGGGCTGCCATACAAAATTGGCCATTTTCTATGCCATTGGCTCCCCACTTGTAGATGTAGTAGTTAACTTAGCGAGAAAACATCGTATCTCGGAAACTACTGAACCGATTTGAATGATTTATTCAGCGATCGGCAACATTCTGGAGTACAAAAAATACAAAATTAATTAAGGTTTAAAAGTTCACCACCAGAGGGTGTCTCCCATATGATCGGAGTAGTGAGGTTGTCAACTTTTGGGTTTCTGCAAAGCAAAAATCAAAATGTACTGTCGAAACCCCACTGCACTTTTTTACCAAACCGCATAAAATGAGATGTTTCGGAGCCTCGAAATCGAAAAATTTTGTCTAAGTAAATCATGTCTAACTCACATACAGTCATGTCTGGATATAGTGAACTAATTATTGCAAGGCCTGTTCACAGTATCGAGGTTGTTCACTATATCAAAGTTATCATTTTTGTTCAAAAACTAGTTTTATTTGCTCAAAAAACAGTTTTTGTTTTTTGATTAAAATTTTTTTCAATACTTAGAGGCTCCATATCAAAATTTGGGTGTTCACTATATCGAGGTGTTCACTATATCGGGTGTTCACTATACCCAGACACGACTGTATTTGAATATTCTGAAGGCATTGCCGTGCCATTACAACAAAAACCAGTAGTAACGATAGTGCCAAAAAACCATCGATAGTGGAGTCAAAATAAAACCATCGCTACTATCAATAGTTGTACAGCTCTAATCTGAGTGTCTTTCAAGATTTTCTATTAGTCAAGTTGTCTGCATCACACAACTTTTGGTGGGAGTTCTTCAGCAGAGATTCAGAGAGATTCCGGCGCTCTGGGATACATAATCTCCGACAGGGTTGTGCAGGTTTCACAGAGAATATCTCGAGGTAGAAGTAAAGCATCGATAGAAAAGTCTGTGTCTTATATTGGATCACTATGTTCCCTTCAAGTACCTCAATAAAGTAATGTAAATAATATATTTATTCTTTCAAGAAACTTTTAACTGATTTTAAATATTTTTACTCTAACCAAATTTTTTATATCGGCAAACCCGCAAATGTCTGTAGCCCAAAAGGCAACACTTATTCAATGACAAAGTGTCATTTAGAAATGCCAAATTTGTTTATTTTTAAATATGAAAACAAATTAAAGTTTCTCTATAAAAAAATAAATAAAAATTTACCCATTTCAAGCAAATTCTGCACCAGTGAATCAAAATAATGACTGAATGTCTTAAAAAAGCTACATTGATATTAGCGAATATTGTGTTGGTAAAATGTTCGTGTGTTGCACTCCTGTCGCTCGCTTTACTCTTCTTGCCCAGTTCAATGTTGACCGAAGGTCTGCGTGGTGAGTTTACACAATATGTGTTTGAATAAAAATCTGCCATCATCATTCATTCCCGCAGAAAGTGCAGAGATCATATTCTATTGTTATTTCTCCTTCGTGGGCAACTTAATCGGTGTTGTTGTCATTCTCTACATAATCATTGGTGTGCCCAAAGTAAGTTTTTCCACCAAGCGTTATCAGAAGTTTTTCGGTATTGGTATACTATATGTAAGAACTATATTATATTTTATTCTAGCGGGATAGTATCTTCATTCATATTGGATTGGTGGGCACTTTTATTTATTTGATTCATGACGTACCCATGTTGCTGGTCATAAGCCATGCGAATCTTCCACTAACAGAACTCATGATAATGAACATGTTTGGATCGGGTAAGTCTCAATGGTCTCTATACCACAACAGAACGAATGTATGAGCTGAGCAGTGGAAATCGCTCGCCTTACAAATATTGATCTTAGTTTTTAATATCTGAAACCGCTTTCCAATATCTGGTATTGTAAAGCTGGATTGACCTTTAATCGTCAGCGCATAAAAATCCATACACGGTAGATCCAAGTTCATACTTTTGAAGCAACCTTTCACTCTCTTCAAGCAAGAGCAACACTGATTTTCCATTTCGCACTGCCAGCAATGACATTTCGAAGCAACACGTCATTGCGCTCGCTCTCTGCTGCTCAGCTCACCTAATTAAATATTCCGTCATGGTGACTACACACGAAATTTGCATTTACTCCGCGTATGTCTTTACAGCGGTTGTGTTGACATCGTTCGCTATGACTTTGTGGTATTGGAGAAGGGAGCTTCGGAACCCTTCAGCGCCTGCGGCTTGAGAACATTTGATATCTGTACTCAAATACGTCTTCTGTGAAGAGAATTTTTGCCATTGTTGTGCAATATTGTATTGAAAAAACTAATGTTTATGTATTTATCAAATAAATTGATTGAAAAAAAAATAACAAATTGTGAAGTTTTATATTTAAAATTTTCTGTTCCTTTATGCCAACACTCCAGGGATGTATAAGTGATGCCAAACAAGATGTATTTATCAAATAAATTGAATAACAAAAATGAAAACTGTGAAAGCTTCTGTTCTTTTTTGTCAACACTCCGAGGAAGTAAATATGTGTAAAAAATTATGAGCCACTTGACTGAACAAAGTAATGCTTTAGGTGTCGATTTCATACCACATTCCATATAAAACTAGCTGACCCGACGAACTTCGTCTCGCACAGCATTTTTTGTGTAATGAAATTTCAGATGTCGAATCTAAGGCAAAGCAAATAGACGAAGAAAACTAAAGAAAGAAAGAGGAGGAGCTACTCATTAAAGCAATCGAGGCCCACAAATCAACAATGTTACTGCTAAGTTTCAGTAAAGAAATGGAATGCGCTTGAACCAGATTTAAGTTAAATGGGCGGTTCCACGCCCCCTTGTTCAATACCCGCACAATGCCCTCTGTCGAAAGGGAAAATGGTAAGTTCGTACTTAGTTTCATTGTTGTGCGACTAATAGCTAAGCGGAATATTTGGGTCACAAAAAATGTGCCACGCCCCTTGTTCAATGCCCATCTTATATTACCAGTAGAATGACTATCTATGGGACGACGGGTACTAAACGGGGTTCAGCGTTATATAACTTACAATTTCGAAGATATTCCATTATTAAGATTGGGCTTGTCTGGGTGGAGCCACGCCCCCTCGTTCAATACCGGTCCCATTCCCTCTGCCGAAAGATATGAATAAATGGTAGGTTCGTACTTAGTTTCATTGATGTGGGAAGTGTGATTCAGCGGAATATTTGGGTCACAAAAATGTGCCACGCCCCTTGTCCAACGCCTATCATATATCACCAGTGGAATGACTCATCTATGGAACGACGGGGTACTAAAATTCAGTGTGGTACGACTTCCAATTTCGAAGATATTCTCTATAAAAGATTTGGCTTGTAGGGGCGGTGCCACGCCCCCTCGTCCTATACTCGCCACATTCTCTTTGTCGCAAGACATGACAAAATAGTAAGTTCGTAGTGAATTTAATTGATGTGAGACTTATGGTTCCAAAGTTATCATCTGAAATTTGTCAGAATTCACGATCAAATATGGCAAAGATGTTCCGACTTTTCCAATAGATTTTCCGGAATTTTCTTTTCGCACAAACCTGAACTGACTCAATACGAATCCAACAAAAAAAACTCCATGGAAATTGGCCGGTTCGTTTGAGTGTGATGCGCTTATATATCTTCTTCTATATAGATTACGTGATACAAAAAATAAAGGTAGAGCCAATGCTTCTCTGTCACTTCGTCATAATTATATGTTAGGTTAAGTTGGATTGTAGACTTCTTCTTAAAGTGTTCATTTAAGCACAATGACAAGGCTTCTTGTGACAAGGCTCCTTGTGTCACTAGGATGATGATATGGACGATATCCCTTTTTAAGACACTGAGAACTGCGAGGATACCAATTTGAATCTCGCTGTCTTGTTTAGATCTAAAGTTGAAAGCTCGATTAGACTGATGTAAAACGGAATCTTGGATTTTTCAGTCCTCTTTAGAACATTGACCCTTAAAATACAGGACCATTTCTTCTTTATCTTCAAAATCATAATCACTTTTGAAGTCGTTGTGTGGTAACTCTAGTCATTTAGCGTGTCTTCCCATTACATTCGATCCAACAATGATTAAAAAACTTGAAACAAAAACAACTCTCAACCTAATCGTTCACTCATCGTAAAAACGAGAATGTGTTGGTAATGATGTGTTCATATGTCATTTTACGATTAGTTGTTTCAATCCGAGGTACTCAAAAAGAAAAATCAATGAACATTAAGAAAAGAACAATAAACAAAGTAATGAAGTACCATTAAATCAATCGAACGAGTCCCACTCGACCGCAATTCATCTCATCTCGAAAGCATTTGTGTGGAGAACAGAATTCTGAAGCATTGAAGTGCCTACGGTGACTGATAATCTTAATGAGGTTCACAAATGCCGATTGGCTGAGATGGATGTACTTCAATGCTTGGGGATTCTTTAATAAAACTTCGTAATTGGCTTTTGGCAAACATAATCAGAAAGGAGATGTTGGCTAAAACTGACTAAAACTTTTCAGTTGAGACATTGCCAACACATTAGTGAAAAATAGAGTGAAAAATTAGAGCGCTGACTATGGGTTTTAAGTTAAACGAATTAATTCGTTTAAAATTCATTCAATCCATTACAATTTCCCAACTCATCCCTTTAATTTACTTTATTTAAAATGCAAAAGTTTTCAGCTACTTCAACTCACATCAATTTCGGCCTTAAACACGCATCCCAAATTAGATGCATTGCAAGTCTTCACAAAAGTGATGGATACGTATTTATTTAACAAATTTCAAAGGGCTACACAATCCATCGAAACACTAAAATCATTGGCACTGTACCCTGACAGACACACACACACACTCGCACAAACACACAGCTAAGCTACTTCAGCAGACTTTATTCATACTGCTGCTTTCGTCTCATCTCGACTCTTCTCTTCTCTTCTCTGCTCTGCTCTAAATAAGCAGAAATATGCGTCCAAAGTTGTTGACCCTTTTTCCGCACAAATCCTTTTATCCTCTTTTCGTTGCCGCACACCACTTTTCATTGCAAGGATACTGCAATACAACTAATTTCTCAATTGTCCGCCAAGGCAGTCTCTCGGAGACCACATCGCAAAGAGTATAAAAAAATACCGAATACCGAAATCATTAAAGAAGAAACTTCCGGAATATGAAATAACAAAATAAAGTTTGCCTTAACATTACTTAAAAAGGGCACCGAGTGGTGGCACAAAACACAATTGACGACCGGAAATGAAAGGAAATCACAATGACGCTGTTGAGTAGAGACGAGATTAGCAACAAAGAACATAAACAATATAAAAGAAAACGTTCGCCAAGTGGAAACGGAAGCAATGAAAGATAAAAACATTTCAATAATGACAAACGGCGAAATGTACAAGAAAGCGAATGAAACAAAAGTGCGGATATCCTAATTCGGGCAGGAAGGCGCTGGCACAAGAAGAATGGAAGCTTGTCGAGCAAAAAAAAAGCTGAGTTGGGTGCAATTGAAAACGAAAAAGAGGCTTGAAGTTTTGTTTAAAAAAAAAAGTATCTTCAAATTAACTTCTGATATGATTTTTTGAACGACAATTGCATTTAAAATCTTTCAAAATTAGCTCATCCTTTTGGGGGATAAACTATTTCACAGACGCTAAAGTGCAGTGTGGATCCATTGACCTGACTTGCTGATCAAACCTAATACAAATTAGAGATATTTGACTGAACCTTTCGAACCCAAAGTTGCCTGAGAGCAACTTTACCTATTTGTCATCTAATAGCAAAAGCTACGATTGATTTATGGGTTTAATTTAAGTATTAAATTTATTATTAAGTTAAATATAAATATTTTTAGAAGTGAATTCAAAGCATATTACAAAAATTTTACTGTTATCCGTAAAATAATTTCCAATAATTTGCAGCGATATCAGAGAAAGTTTGTGTTCTAAGTGAAGTCTACGAATTCGGTGCGTTTGATCAAAACCCTGTTTCTTAAATAATGGTTAAATGAAATCAAAAACTGATAATTTTGTATTTTTGCATAAATAATAAATAACACAGGACAACAAATTTCGACTTTTGGTCGGCTTTTCTGGGTTTGACATCAGTTTTAAAAACTTAGTTTCCGTTTTCGCAAAAAATGGGCGTGTCATTTACAACACCTCACGGCTTCTTTTCCAATGTAATTTATTTTTATACGTTTTAAAACTCCGCGACAATTGGACCTCGAAGTCGGAAAATATGGAATTTCAAGGCGTTTTCTTTGATGTTAAAAACATGCAGATTTATCGTAAATAAATTTACGAGTTAAGTGTAAAACGAAAGCGGAAACATAAAATAATACAACACAGCCAAATTATTTGATGTGATTCCCATTCTCATCGAAATAATAGCAAAAATGTATCATAGTCATTTTCATCACTTTTCATGCTTTTGACTATTAACGTAACCGCCGAGGTGAAAATGTGCTTCATCGCTGAAGAAAATTGTGTGCAAAAAATTTGGATTTTCGGACTATTTTTCAAGCACTCATTCGGCATAGTTACGACGCATTCTGTGATCTCCCGGCTTCAATTTCTGCACCAACTGAACTTTGTATGGATGAAGATGCAAATCCAAATGAAAAATACGCCAAATTGAGGTGATGGAGATGTCCAATTGTTGTGAACGCCGGGGAAGCGATAAATTCGGGTCATATTCAACACTGGCAGCTACAGCAGCAATATTTTCGGCCGAACGAGCAGGGCGATTACCTATTGGCCTCTGTACATCTTGTACAGAACCAGTTTGTTCGAATTTCGCCAATTAATCCGAAATTGTTGACAAAACAGGCCTTCCGTGACGTCCAAAATCCTTCCTTAGTGCGCGAAAAGTGGTGCTCAAATTTTCACCATTTTTGTAGTGAATTTTCATTATGTTTACACGTTGAGCGATGCTAAATCGGTCCATTTTCATAAATGGCAAACACTAAACACAGTGTGGCAACACTAACAGTGATTCGTTCCATAGACAAAATTCCAAAAAATTATGGTCCCAGAATTTAACGATTTTGATGTCATTGGAAAGAAAAAACTCCAACTAAGAAAACCCCAAAAAATCTGTGCAAAAAATCAATTAGTGTCTGTGCAAAAGCGACTCAAAGTTGAAACTTTTTTCTCAAAAAAATTTGAACTCATATTTTCTGTTTTTTAGTCTATTGAGTAAAAAAAATTTTAAAAATAAATGGTTACCCATAAGTTGCTAAAAAGTTCAAATAAAGAATAAGAAATGATGTGGCCATTTTCGCTTTTGATGCTTTCTCAAAATTTGCCAAGCTGAGGCTTTTACTTCAGTTTTAATTCAAAATATTTTTCTAAATTAAAAATCTGAAAATTGCCAAAACTTAGAGGAAAATATCTAAAAAGTATGTGAAAGTATGTTCCTGGATTTTTTTTTTATTTTAAGAAGCATTCTTTCTTTGTCAGATAATGTAATTACATCCTCCGATATCTTCCGATCTCAGAAAATAATTATATTTTTCGACAACATTTATTTTATGCCGGCCTCGATAGTCAAGCGGGTAGCGCGCTGGCTTCTCATACCAAAGGCTCCAGGTTCGATTCCTGGCTCGGGCTGCTGAACAACTCATCTATTTCTATCGCTATCCACATGAAGGGAATGAGAATTACAAGAATCGCACAAGTGCGCAGGCAATGGTAAAACCTCCAAGTGTGAATGCAAAACTGCCAATCGCCGTTCGAATTCGGCGTTAAACTGTAGGCCCCCCCCCCTTTCCCCATCCGCTTGAAATGTGTGCTGTAACATATGTTGGCAAAACAGTGTTGCATACACAGTTCAAAAACGGGTGAAACCTAACCTAACCTATTTTATTTATGCCTAAAAGTATGCAATCAGCACGAAAAATGATAAAATCTGCAAAAATGCAAAACATACATCTATAATTATCGTTTTAATTGCAAAACCAAAGGGTTCTGAGACAATTTCTGTTACTTTTTGGAATAATCAATGTTGACATTACCGATTAAATGTAAAATCTGAAAAATCTACCGAACATACTTGGTGCTATAGCGCTCCAAAAATGACGAAATTCGAAAATTTAAGTCTCCGGCATTGCCAAACTACAACAGTTTAAAAAAAACCAAATGGAGATTTCAATTCAGCAGACCATGTTTATCTAGTATACCAAATTTTATGAAGAACGGATCACTCCTTCTAATTTTGTCCCGCGGTTGTATGGAGTCGAATCACTGTGCAATGCAACGAGAGATGACAGCTGCGGTTGTCGAACGCAGGGCTGCCAAAGTTTTCGGTTCGAAATGAAAAACCCGGTATATATGTAGATTAGATATATATGTCTACTTACAAAAGTCCGTGACAAATTGCATCACAGGAAAGTGTATATGTATGTTTGTTTAAAAATGTAATGTGTGGAACGAATTGATGTAAATTACAAATAATTACACAATAACACACATAGTCGTATCGTCAGCTAACGACGAAGTGCTATGCTCGTCATCGTTATGGCCTTCGCTTTTCGTCTAAAAAAATTGAATGTTTTACTAAATGAATATGGATGGATCTCCTATTTTCGAATGGCTTTGCTTTTCTTATGGTTCCAAAGATTTTTTTGGTTGTAACATAACACTTGACGTACAAGGTTGGCTGTGGTATTTTTCGCAGTCAGCTGGGGCTTCGCCTTTCCTTCCACCTGATCATTGCAGTGTCTTTCAACCCGAAGTAATGACCATTTACCAAGCTTCTATATGGCTTATCCGCGAGAACGCGTACAAAGCGCATGTCCACATATACTCGGACAGTCAGACAGCCATCAAGTCGCTCGCGGGGACGACCATCTCATCTAGGCTAGTCTAGGCGTATCATAGGGTCCACTGCGAGGTGTAGGAATTGGTCAGAGCTCATCGAGGCCTCATCCTTCCTCGCAGTGGGTGTTCCACTTGCTCAAACAATTTTATCAAAAAGAAGCAAACGAATTGTGGTCCAAGGAACAGACCTGCAATGTCTTCTGACTAACTTGGCTAGTCTACAACAACTGACCAACCATCTGCTCAATCTCAAACGTTACTCAATATTCAGATTAATAGAAAGGACACAAATGCAACAGGGGACCGCACTTATGTATATCCAAATGCCGATGACTTTACTAGGATCATCAGTGGCAAATTTATAGGTTCCAGGTAACGCAAATATGTCCATGGGAAACCGTTTTGGCCTCCGCTGCACAAACTTCCATTTTCAAATAAAAACAAAAATCATTTGAAGTGACAGAATTTTCTTCATAAAATACCCAAAGCAACTAATTTCTCACTCATAGAGTTTCCGTGTTAATTCAATTCACAACGTTTCGTCTACGTTGCTTGTACAGCATCTCGAAGTATTGACGAAACGATAAATTTACCGATACACATAGACGATCATCAACGATGAGTGAGACGATATTCAGCATAAGGCCGAATAAGTACATTTATTGCATATTGTAATATGTTATAATTATTGTCCTAGAGCGAAATTTGTAGTAAGAAACCAGACATCGGGGTTTTGCACTAAAGTCATAGTGCACTATGCTTTTCACTACTACTAAATAAATTTTAGTGGTAGCTGCATTTTTTCCACTAATCACTGAATTTAATGGCAGTGGCAGTGGTAAAAAGTACCACTAAAAAAAAATTAGTGGAAAAAAATGGCACTACCACTAAATAAAGATCAGTGATTAGTGGAAAAAATTCAGCTACCACTAAAATTTATTTAGTGGATAATGGAAAATTTCCCAGCAGACCTCTAGTGGTAGTCTCTAAGAAACATCACTATTATCTCTCGATAAATTAAAAACGCCGTATCGGCATCGTCTGTGCCCTTTATGTTGGGTATTATATTCTGTAGATAAAGAAGTTGTTCGGGATAAAACTTTTTCTTAAATTCCTCAGCCATCCCGTTTATGTCGAACTTGCCATGATCGTATATCCCTATCGCTGTTACATAACACAAATAATACTGGTTTTCAGCTGATCCGTTTTTGAGAGAGACAAACTTTTTATAGCATTCCTCAATCTGAAAATACAAATACAATAATATCATACCGTAAACAATCACGACCGTAAACAACCACGACAGTGTCAAAATCAGTACTACCAATGTCAAACGCTGAGAAAAGAGTTCAGTACTTGTGTGACTTAAAAAACAAATTTTAAAAGCGGTGCTATCCTGGAGACATTATGGCAATAAATTCGTTAAAACCGGTTCTACTTACTTCTTCAGGCACATTGCGCGTGGCGAGTGCAGCGCTAAGTAGCGACAGAAACACAAAGACTAAAACTGCTTTCATGGCGTTGTAAGAGTTGCGATGTAGTGGGTGACGTCGTCGATGGCGGCAACTTCGATGCAAGTGTTCAATGCTTGAATCAGCACTGGGCCTTTTATACGTTCTTTCGCTTTCCGCCTATCATCGAAAATTCGTTACACTTGAAGTAAGAATATGGACACCAGGCAACAGCGACTCACTACATCGCCAGTGGCGCACGCAGAAGTGATAATTTTGGGACAGAATGCCAATGCATGCCTCTTGGATAGCTGCTACGTCCAAGCTAATTCGTCGATGCTCACCTTTGCATTGATGACACAAGCATACTGGCACTTTAAATGAAATATCTCTGATTTTAGCATAATACAAAAATATTTTTGTATCATGGATTTTAGTGAACCAAATGTCAGAAAATGTTGACTAAAAATCGAATAGGAGTTGTACCTTTCCAAAGCCCCCTATTTCAAAGACCTGTTGACTTAGTATATGAAATACCCCAAGACCAACGTGCAGTCGCCGTAGCTCAGCTGGCTAGTGCGTTGGGCCGCGAGTCAAATGCGACTTTTGCACTCAGGTTCAAGACTCCGTTGCTGCTAACAACGAAAAAAGAGAAAACAACAATTTTTCTTTCGGCGGCTGTCCTCTCAGCAGGTAAAAAGCTCCCAATTCGCCGTTCGGAATCGGCATAATCGGTAGGTCCCTTCCAAACCTTGAACAAATTCACACGCACAACATGGATGGTTGCGGGTAGCTACGCCTTAGTCTCGTAATCGGGCTGTCGTGCCAGTCAAGAAGAAGAAGAAGACCAACGCAACGCTTTGCATTAATAAGGATAATTCTTCTGCGCACGCCCCCTAACTAAGAAAACCTATATATATGTAGTTACATGATGTTTTGAAACTCGGAAATAACATTTAACACTTTCGCTACGACTTTTGCAGGGCGTTTGCAAAAATGTTATTCTCGACTTTTTGGATACTTGGTGTTTGGTTGAGTTAATAAGACAACATACTAGTTTCGGGCTTGAATAAAAATGGTGTGGAAGCCCAATCTGAATGTAAGAACCCCTACGCCAATGATATGAAAAAATTAGCTGCGCAATCTGCAACTAACTAGTTTATTTATAAATTTTTTCCAGCACTTATGACTATAATCATAGCGTGAAAATGTTATGCATCTGAGTGTGTATTGAATAGTGTTTATATAACCGAAACAAGTGAAATTATATATGCAAAAGCCACCGGAAAGGGTTTGTAATTAAATGGCATTCTGTTAAGTAGAAAATAGTCCTCTTTTTGGTACTGATCCAACAGTTCATTGGCTCTCATGTAGCAAACGAAAAATATGTAAATATTTGTCCTATCCTAATATCTGTCCCTATCGAGATGACTAATACATTTCGTTCGCAGCGTACCGAGAGACCGGCTTTCGAAAGTCGATGCCAATTTGGTCATGGCGATGTCGTTGTGTTCGAAGATGCCCATCGATTCCAGGAAGCATTTAATGTAGAACTTGCCATACTCGTCAATGTTGATGTAATCGCCTTGCAGCAGCTTAGCGCGAATCGAATCGGAAACGTGCATTTCGGCACATTTCAACAATGGGTTACGAATTTGGGGCCCAGCTAGAATTTAAAATGGTTGTTTTTACTGACTTCCTTTCCATTTTATTAAACTCATTTAATTTCAATTTAATTTGATTTTAATTTCGACACACTTAACCCTCAAATGCATATTGATGTCTTTAGGTACACTAACATATTTGTGTATATCTTCAAATTAAGCTAGTTTTTAGTAGTTTATTAATATTTAATTCACTTTTCAGTGGTTTTCTGTGT
Organism: Melieria omissa; assembly: GCA_963971225.1. Taxonomy (NCBI): domain Eukaryota; kingdom Metazoa; phylum Arthropoda; class Insecta; order Diptera; family Ulidiidae; genus Melieria; species Melieria omissa. Next base: position 95,567,031 of record OZ020269.1, read on the forward strand.
TAAAAAGAAAAACCTGTGTTTATTTAGCAAACGTGAAAATAATTCATGCATTTGAGGGTTAATGAAAAAACTTTTAGTATTGTAGTTAACTTGATATATTCCCGAGCACAACCAACAACAACAATAACAACAATTTAGATTACACTGCCTTCACAAGATAAAGGATACTCTTCATAAGACATAGGACACTCTTCTACCACAAGAAAAAGGATGGTTTATAAAATCAGTGCCATAATAAGTATGGGAAAGTTTAGTAGTTGTCGAGAGTTTAGCTCAGTGAATTCGTTCTTTTCAAACCAAAAGTTAGGTTATGTAAGGTGGCTGACCAGGTGTGCCACGCAAAGACCCTGTTGGGACCCTAGCAGTACCAGTTATAGCTATAGTTTTTTATTGTGAGTTAATGTAAAAGTGATCAATGAGAATGTAAATTTTTGCAAAAATGTCGCTTGAGGAGCGAAAAAGGGCCCCTAAGTTAGTAAGGCGCAGTCCTAAGAGTCTGTTGCATTAACCTTCACACTGGCACCATTAACATATGTTAATATTTCAAATTTTGATTTTGCTATAACTTTTTAGTTTTAAGTCCGATTTTCATGCGGCTTCTAAAACTAAAAATTTTATTTTTTCCATCTTTTTTCTACAAATGAAAATGTTTACCTCTATTTTGGTTACAATTAACATATTCAAAATTCAATGTTCAAATTTGGATAAGTGATGTGGAATTACTTCAAAATCTTAAACACAACATTTTGTGAGAATATCTTTGAAAATGCACTATTTATGGCATTTCTTTAAAAAAAGCAACCAATTCGCCCACATTGTGGGGACTGAAAGTCCATTCATCCCTTTTTCCCCTTCAACATTTGAACCTAAAATCTTTTAAGCACAGCCCATTTTACGTTTTTGCTTACCAACTTAGCTCAAAAAATGAACACTGTCTTTATAAAACGGATGAAAAGAAAAATATTAACATATGTTAATAGTGACAGTGTGAAGGTTAAGTTTTTTACATGAATCTGAATATAGTTTATCAAATCTATATCTAATAAATAAAATTCTCGTATCACAATGTTAGTTACCATACTCCTCCGAAACGGCTTGACCGATTTTTATGAAATTTTACATGCATATTCAGTAGCTCTGAGAATCGGCTACTATCTATTTTTCATACCCCTAAGGGGCGTGGCACATTTTTGTGACCCAATTATTCTGCTGAACTATAAGTCACACAGCAATGAAACTTAGCATGAACCTAGCATGTACTCATATCTTTCGACATACGGAATAAGGCGGGTTTCGGGCAACAGGGCGTGGCACCACCAATACAAGCAAAATCTTTAAAATAGAATATCTTCGAAATTGTAAGTAGCACAACACTGAAATTTTGTATCCCGTCGTCCCATAGATGAGTCATTCTAATGATAAGATTTGATGGGCGTTGGACAAGGGGCGTGGCACATTTTTTGTGACCCAAATATTTTGCTCAACTATAAGTCGCTCAGCAATGAAGCTTAATACAAACCTACCATTTTCTCTTTCGACAGCGGGCATTGAATAAAGGGCAGGTATTGAATAAGAGGGCATGGCACCGCCCATATAATTTAAATCCGCCCATATAATTTAAAAACAACAAATGTCGTGCGAGACAAAGTTCGCGGGGTCATCTATATACCTTGTGACCGAAAAGTTTCCGGAAATTTTAAATAAAACGCAAAATTCTTAATCTTCATCAATATTTATTTTATCTCCTTCAAAATATGCTCCATTAGAAGCGATACACAAAAGCCAACGTTTCTTCCAATCATCAAAACATTTTTTATAGGCGCTTTCCGGTATGGCTTTGAGTTCCCTCTGCGAATTCTGTTTTACGACTTCTATGGATTCAAAACGCGTTCCTCTGAGTGGTAATTTGAATTTGGGAAACAGGAAAAAGTCACACGGTGCAAGATCTGGTGAATACGGTGGCTGTTCGATGGTATTTATTGAATGTTTGGCCTTAAAATCGTTGATAATGTTGGCTCGGTGCGAGGGAGCATTATCGTCATGAAAAATCCATGAATTATCCTTCCACAATTGAGGCCGTTTACGGCGGATATTTTAACGCAAACGTCTTAAAACAGTCAAATAATAGTCTTCACCGACTGTTTGTCCTTCAGGGACGAATTCATGATGCACCACACCACGAATATCGAAGAAAACAATCAGCATTACCTTGATTTTCGAGCGACTTTGGCGTGGTTTTTTCGGTTTCGGCTCGTCTTTTCCTCTCCATTCCGATGATTGTTGGCTTGTTTGCATGTCGTACTCGTAGACCCATGTCTCGTCACCAGTTATGATGCGTTCCATGAAAGTTGGATCGGAATTGGCACGATCAAGCACGTCCAAAGAGACCTGTTCACGGTACTCATTTTGAAGAAAATTCTCAACAAAATCGCAACGCACTACTGAGGTGAACTGGTTTCAACAGCTGCCGTAAACAAACCGTCTGACAGATCGCGCTCATTTTTGGCATAGTAATTAAGGACAGTGCTACCAACCTACAGAAACTTTAAATATCGAAAAATATACAGCGCGCGAATTTTAAATGAGAATTTCCGGAAACTTTTCGGTCACAATGTATATAAAAATGAATCGTGGTCCATTCGGCTGCTTCAAACTCGAGAACGGCTGGACCAACGTGGATACTTCCTTCGGCGGGTTTGTTCGAAATTGTTACGTGAAGGTTTATAAAAAAAGAAAAGTCGGGAAAACGGGGCGTGACGCCACCAGAATACATTTTTAGACAATAACTTTGGAACCATAAGTCACACATCAATTAAATTTAGTTCACACTTACTATTTAATCATGTCCTTCGACCGAGGGAATGGGGTGGGTATTGAACAAAGGGGTGTGGCACCGCCCATGCAACTCAAATTTTTTAAATGGAATAGCTTCCGAATTGTTAGTCGCACAGCATTGAAATTTGGTGTACCGTCTCCTCATAGATGTGTTATTCTACTGTTAAAATTTTTTGGGCGTTGGACAAGGGGCGTGGCACATTTTTTATGCAGCAGAACTGTAAGTCGTTCATCAATGAAACTTGGTATGAACCTACCAGTTAATCATATCTTTCGGCAGAGGGAATGGGGCGGGTATTTAACAAGGGGGCATGGCACCGCCCATACAATTCTATTCTTTTGAGTGGAATAGCTGCGGCATTGTAAGTCGCACAGCATTGAAAGTTAGTAAAGCGTTACCTCATAGATGTGTTATTCTTAAAATTTTATGGGCGTTGGACAAGAGGCGTGGCACATTTGTTTGACCCAAACTATTCGCATAATTTTGTAACCGTTACTCGCACTTAAACTAAACTTAGTACGAATTTACAATTTAGTCATATCTTTCCACAGAGGGAATGGGGCGGGTATTTACCAAGGGGGCGTGGCACCGCACATACAACTGAAATCTTTTATATGGAATAGCTTCGGAGTTGTAAGCCGCACAGCATTGAAATTTGGTGTACCGTCTCCTCATAGATGTGTCATTCTACTGATGAGATTTGATTGGCGTTGGTCAAGAGGCGTGGCACATTTCTTATGATCTAACAGTTATGCAGTACACACACACATCAGTGAAACTTGGTACGAACATTCCACTTAGTAGCACAATTCGACTAAAAGAAAGTTGTGAGCATTGCACAAGAGGGCGTGGTAACGCCTCCATTGTTATATACATAGATTGCTTGCCCTAACTGACTGACTGATTGATTGATTGATTCATCATCGCTCAGCCCAAACCGCTGAAGATACAAACATGAAATTTGAACTGTAGATACATCTTGAAAAATGAACCTCCGCTAAGACGGGATTTTTCGAAATTCGGGGTGTAAAGGGACAAAACATGTTTAAGGTGTTGTATGTGATTTAAGAGACTTATTGATTGCGAACTTCCTGAAAATACTCAAAACCAAAAATAATTCGAAACGTGTTTTATAATTTTTCGAAAATCAAAATTTAACTGGACCAATAATGGGTTAAGATTTGTTTAAGGTTAGACTCGAAAAAAACATGAACCGATAGGCCTATTGACTTCAAAAATTATAAAAATACTTGAAATAAAAAAAGTTATACACGCGTTTCTCATTATTTACAAAATCGAAATGTAACTGGAGCAACGACGGGTTAAAAGTATGTATGGAGAAACATTTTTTTTAGCCTTTTGACTTCAAACTTGGTGAAAGTACTTCAAATGTAAAATAACTCGATACGTGTTTTTCATTTTTCCGAATATTAAAATCGGCCGGGGTCAACGAGCGGTTAAAAATTTGTATGGCAAAACTGTAAAAAAAATGAATTAACGGGCCGGGCCCACCGACTTCAAACTTTGTGAAAATACTCTAAGTGAGAAATAATTTGACACGTGTTTTTCACTGCTTTTGAAAATCAAAATCTAACGGGGTCAACAATGGATTAACAGTTTGTATGGAGAAACACGATTTACTGGTTCTTTTGACTTCAAACTTAGACAAAAAGCACTTCAATTGGGAAATAATTAAAATGTGCTTTTCATATTTTTACAAATCGAAATCTACCGTGGTAAACTAAGGGTTAAGAATTTGTTTAGAGTAAATGTTAAACTCAAGATTTAAAGGTCCTTTTGACTTCACAGTTTTTAGAACCACTTGACATGAAAGATAATAGACATATGTATGTTTTTTTTTTAATCAAAATCTGACGGGGTCAACAATGCGTTCAAAATTTGTATCGGGTGAAACAAGATAGCTTGCTGTATATATTTCTTTAAAAATGTAATGTGTAGAACGAATTCTCTGTAATTTATAAATAACAACACAATTATTTGTTACCGAGTCGTAATATTGCCGTAAAAATTTTTATTAAGTCATGTTTGTCCTAAAAACCATATAAACTTCCAACCAAATATTGCAAAATTAAAAACGCCGTATCGGCATCGTCTTGGCCCTTTTCGCTGCTTATTATGTTCGGTGCTTCAAAAAGTTCTTCGGGACTCCACTTGTTCTTTATTTCCTGCTATTTGCTTTCTTTATTGCGTTTAAATAACACTTATAATACTGATCTGAAACTGATACGTCGTCGAAGTGGGGAAACTTTTCAGCGCATTCTTTACCCTGAAAATACAAATACAAAGAAAAATGCAAATACATATACATCATACCGTAAATAACCACGACCCAGCATTTCCTATGAACAAATGTTTCCTCGGCAGTATCGAGGAAATGTAATCTCACTATGAATCAAAATAAGCAAATTCAAATCCAATGTCAAACTCTGAGAAAAGGGTTCAACTATTTGTGTCGTCTCGATGGGTTCAAGGCAAGAGTCCATAACCACTTCACTCATAACCCCATTTCCCAACCTTTATATCGTTCCTGAACCAACGCAATGCTTTGCATTAATAGGGGTCATCCCCTGTGTGTTTGTTCGAGCTAAAAAAAAAAACAAAAAATTCGTAACGAAATTTCGATGCGGCACAAGACAAAGTACCGTTGAAGGTGAGTGTCGCGGTTATGTGCTGCTAAAATATAGTTTGGGATGCCATTCTGGAGACATTATTGCAATAAATTCGTTAAAACGGCTTTACTTACTATGCTGCGCAGATCGATCGTGGCGAGTGCAGCGCTAAGTAGCGACAGAAACACAAAGACTAAAACTGCTTTCATGGCGTTGTAAGAGTTGCGATGTAGTAGGTGACGTCGTCGATGGCGGCAACTTCGATGCAAGTGTTCAATGCTTGAATCAGCACTGGGTCTTTTATAAGTTCTTTCGCTTTCCGCCTATCATCGAAAATTCGTTACACTTGAAGTGAGAATATGGACACCAGGCAACAGCGACTCACTACATCGCCAGTGGCGCACGCAGAAGTGATAATTTTGGGACAGAATGTCAATGCATGCCTCTTGGATAGCTGCTACGTCCAAGCTAATTCGTCGATGCTCACCTTTGCATTGATGACACAAGCATACTGGCACTTTAAATGAAATATCTCTGATTTTAGCATAATACAAAAATATTTTTGTATCATGGATTTTAGTGAACCAAATGTCATAAAATGTTGACTGAAAATCGAATAGGAGTTGTACCTTTCCAAAGCCCCCTATTTCAAAGACCTGTTGACTTGGTATATAAAATGTGCCTGCCTCCTGTCTTGGCGTTCCCCCAAGACTAACGTGCAGTCGCCGTAACTCAGCTGGCTAGTGCGTCAAATACGACTTTGGCACTCAGGTTCAAGACTCCGTTGCTGCTAACAACGAAAAAAGAGAAAAACAAAAATTTTTCTTTCGTCGGGTGTCCTCTCAGCTGGCAATGGCAAACCTTTGAGAGTTAAAATTGCCTATGAAAAAGCTGCCAACTCGCCGTTCGGAATCGGCATAGTCGGTAGGTCCCTTCAAAACCTTGAACAAATTCACACGCACAACATGGATGGTTGTCGGGCTGTCGTTCCAGTCAAGAAGAAGAAGAAGACCAACGCAACGCTTTGCATTAATAAGGATAATTCTTCCGCGCACGCCCCCTAACAAAGAAAACATATATATATATCGCACACGCACTACAAAAGTGACACAACTAAAAATTTTTTATTTTTCAGGAAACACAAAATCTGTTTTTAAGCTAAATAAAATATTTTTTTTTAACGTATAGACCGTTTAGTAGAAAATCCTTGCTGTAGGATAAGTTACAAGATTTTTTTTATTTTACACTAGAAAATTAAAAATTTTGAGTTGTGACTGTTTTGTTGATATTTAAATTCAAAAATTACCGAATTATTTTAAGTTATGCCACTTTTGCTGAATTTAATAATTATAAATTACAGTTAAAAAGTCGAAAGAAAAATGTTGCAAATTCCAAATTAATTTTTTTATTTGAAAATAAATACCTATTAAATTTGTCAAAACTTGCTTAAAATTAACTTCAACAAACATTTATTTCGTCAAAAATGTTTGAGTTAGGACTCTTTTGCATTGAGCTGTAGTGATCAAATAGCATCAAACTTCTGACATGAAGAGAGACCTAACTGTATTTTTGGAACAGTTAACAACAACAAAATATACTGAGCTCTTGCGTATTGGTAGATTGATGCATTGTGCACATAAACCCGAAAATTAAAAATTTTGGGTTGTGCCCCTTTTGTAGTGCGTGTGCGATATGTAGTTGCATGATGTTTTGCAAAAATGTTATTCTCGACTTTTTGGTTACTTGGAGCTTGGTTGAGTAAATAAGACAACTTACTAGTTTCCGCCTTGAATAAACATGGTGTGGAACCCCAATCTGAATGTAAGAACCCCTACGCCAATGATATGCAAAAATTAGCTGCGCAATGTGCAACTAACTAGTTTATTTATATATTTTTTCCAGCACTTATGACTATAATCATAGCGTGAAAATGTTATGCAGCTGAGTGTGTTTTGAATAATGTTTATATAACCGAAACACGTGAAATTATATATGCAAAAGCTACCGGAAAGGTATTGTAATTAAATTGCATTCTGTTAAGTAGAAAATAGTCCTATTTTTGGTACTGATCCAACAGTTCCTTGGCTCTCATGTAGCAAACGAAACTGAACTGACCGTTTCACATGGTCAGTCCATATGAGGGTAGTAGCCAGAACCTGGGGGGGGGGTTAAAAAAAAATTTCCAATTTAATACTAATAGGAGTGCGCCGTTAAAAATTGTGACATCGAAAAATTCAAACATCTCAGCAACCACTTGTCCAGTTTCTGAAAAGTATGATTTTATGTAATATATCTTTTATATATATTTTAGAATTTATTAGAAACAAAATATAATACATTTTCAAGGATAAAGTTTCTAACTTTTTCTGGAATACCCCTCATGAGGGCTTTCATTGTTCTTTGTTAATTTTATCATTTATCATCATTTTATCATTACCAGTTTATCACTAAATACTCAATCAATGCTCTAAACTATTCAATGACAGTGTTTTGATGGCTCACCTGATCAAAGAAAGTTTGATTTAAATTTGTATTAACGAAGTTATTAGCAAAATTACATGTCACAATATTTAACGACGCACTCCTTACTTGCTTTTTAAAAGCAAAGAGGGCATTTTGTGGTGATGCCACCCATATGTGACTTAATGCATTCGAAATTTCATAAAATTTGGTTCACTGTAAGTTGAGTTATTGTGTCCGAAGTAAAATTATGTTTTTGTCATTGGTACAAAAATTTGATGCTAATTTGCAAAGAGCACATATTAAGTTTTGCTTTAAAGTTGGTAAAACTTTAACCGAAACATTTCAATTGATGAAACCGTTATGTTTTCAATAACATAAACAAATATCTGTTTAGAAGTATTATTCATGCTTTTTTGTTCTTTTGTGTACATCAAACCCACACGGGTGATCCCAGGCGCTTCCAGCATCATTTTAAATAAAACTCGCACACAATTTTTTTTTTAATAAATAAAATGCATTTATCGATTAAAGAAAGGCGTTTTTAGGACGTAGAAGCCGACATCCTGAAGGACATCCCTGCCGACGATATAAAACACTGATCAGACATGCTTGGCTACGCCTCTGTTATGGTATGAGCAAAAAACTTACTGTGCAAAATTTCAATTAAATCGGACCAAATCTCGTCGAACCTCCCATACAACCGGATTTGGAAAATCTCATATCAACAATGAATATTATCTTAGTTCACAAAAGCTACATTCAAAGTATTTGTATTTTAATATAAATTAATTTGTAAATGTGTACTTATATTAATAAAATGTGCCATTTTCATAAGTGATTGAATATAAAATCTTGATAATTTGCACGACAGCTGCTCAGAAGTTGCTCTTAGAGGGTTAAAATCGTTGAATCATCCCCACTTATTCAGTCTTCTGAATATTTCTTTCGAACATACCTACCCCTATCTCGAATCCTTAATGAGGTTCCCATACAAAATCATCGTTTTTATAAAGTGGGCTCCCGCTGCTCTCACGTTGTTTTTTACATGAATCTGAATAGTTTTTCCACGCTGTTTTCAAAACCATATTCCGTTTTTATGTAACAGCTCTAGTTTTCGCAAAAAATGGGCGTGTCATTTACTTACCTGTATCTCACTAACTAGAGTTGCTACAAAAAATTTGACAGTAGATTCAGAATAAGCGCACCCAAATTAGTGAAAAACAGTCGAAAAACTCCATGCAACAGGAAAAATTGCGTTTTTGTTGTTCTGTGTAATTAAATAGTAATTCTAGAATAATATTTGTATTTCTTAATAGTTGTGTCTTACTGAAACCGAATGCTTAAGTTTGGAAAACTTTAACGAAATGTGTCGGTTATTCTAGCAAATTACTGGCAATGTTCGCTTAATGGCTAAAACTCCCCTTCTGAAATTGCTTTGTGTATCAGACACATTAACCTCAAAATTCAGAAACTAATTTCCACATCAAGTTCATGGCAACTATTAGCAATTTCCGTCTTTCGTGACTTGCAGCCGCAATCGGTCGGCTTACTTACCTACAATTAGTTAACCCACTTTCCACCAGCCAACCAACCAACCAACCAACCAACCGAGCAGCCAGTTAGCCCAAACTGCAAGCTTAATAAAAGCCGACCAAATGTGCCGCATGCAGCTCAATGGATGAGTGTGTGTGTGTGTGTGTGTGTGTGTGTGTAAAAAATCAATGAAACGGGCACGACGCGACGCAGCATGGCGGTGGCAGGCCGGTTGTGGCCGGACGCCTCGACCAGTTTGACGAGCCCGATGAAGATGCCAGCCGCATTGTTCCCGCACACACACAAACACACACACACACTCACACACAGCAATGTGCAAAAACATCGCTTACGAACGCTTATCGCCACATCTGGAGTGATTGGTGGCGATTAGCGGCGTCGGTGCGCGTGCACGAGTTTGTTTGCATTATTTTGCGGTGCAGCCACTGAAGAAAAGTGGCCGCCGACCCGTTGGTGAGGAAAAGACGGCGACAAACCTGTTGCTTGTTGTTGACGCTGGTAGCCGAAATCAAGCCGTCAATGCAAGCGGCACACGCATGCATCAGGCAGCGGAAATGCGCCGCGTAAGGTACGAACCGCCCGGGCTGGTAATTAGCAGCGCGTCTACGCGCCAGCGGCAGATGAGAATCGAATGCAGTGTTGCAGTCGTTGCACGCTGCGTTGCACTATAATCACCGTAATCGTCGTAATCGCCTCTATTAACCGTCATTCATTTATCTGATTTTATGCTGCGCTGCGCTGCGGCTAGAGTGAAGTAATTTTCTCCGCCACATTCAACGACGAGTGAGAAGTCAGGTTGTGGCAGTTGTTTGTGGCAACTTTCAATACGATTTACATACATACATACATGTAAGGTCATATATGTATGTACTATATGTGCATACTAGGGATTGCAATACCGGGATCGCGAATCCCGTAATCCCGGACAATTCCAGTCCCGAAAAATCCCGGGATTGAGAAAATTCGATCCCGCGATCGAAACAAAACCAAAAAGCTTACTTTTTGCTTTTGTCACATTGATTTCAAAAAATGTAACCCTTCTTATTTAACACAAAACATAAATTTCCCATTGCCTGTGACGTTTGAATAAGTGTTAATGCAACAATAGCTCTGTTTGTGTATAACTACCTTTTACAAATTTGTACAAACTAGCTTTGTTTTGGTACTTTTCCAGTACAGATTTGCCAGTAACCAAAATCAGAAGTGCTAAAAAGCTTACGCTCCCAAAAATGAATCCATTCAAAAAAGTAAACAACCAGAATTTTCTAAAAACATGCAAGTTTAACTCTTCTTTACACTAATGTGACTTGTCACATTCACAATACGCAAGGAAAATGGTGTAAATAAGAGGATAAAGAAAGAAAAAGCTACTATAAAACCATCAGCATTTGAGAATTAAAACTATAGCGAAACTTAAATTGATTTTACTACTATTATTACTAACTATTATTGATAGTTATTGCTCACACCGAATTTCACTTGTTTTGAATGGCCAAAACTTGAAGATTTACACATAATACGATTTGATGTACTTGTATTGAACCAGAGAGATGCCTTTTTTAGCAGGTTAGCCGGGTGATTTGGCAATTAAATGCGTTTTTAAGTTATTTGTCATAAATATTTTGTTCTTAGTTACAAATTAAGTACACAGCATTGTATTTAATACATAGGTATAATTTATTTGATTGAAAAAAAGTCTGAACTAGGTCCTGAAACTAATATATTCAATCCCGAAAAAATCCCGGGATCCCGGTATTGTGATTTTCAGCCCCGAAAATCGCGGGATTGTAAAACTGGTCCGGGATTGCAATCCCTAGTGCATACATAGCGAGAATGAGACGCACTAGTCGAAGTTCTTTCAAGCTTTCAGGGGGAAAAGGAAATCATAAAAAATTTTTTTGGGTTGGTTGCGTTGGCTTCTCATACCAGAGAACTTAGGTTCGATTCCTAGCTCATGCTGGTGAAACACTCGTCTACTTTCATATCTATTCACATAAGACAGATGAGAATTACAAGAATCGTACAAGTGATGAACCATCTTGGTATGTTTTTTTTCCGAATTGGTACATCTCGCATCTCATCTGTCGTGAGATTGTGCGTGATAGCTTTCTAAACAAGTCAGTGTTTATTGTGATCTATGATTTTTTTGAACGGGATCAACAATGGGCTAAGGTTTGTATACACAAAGACTACGAAAAAACATGAACCAATGGGCCACCTGCCTTCAAACGAAAAATCAGATATAATTAGACATGTGTTTATAATTTTTTTTTTAAATCGAAGTCTTACGGGGTTAACCAGGGGTTAAAAGTTTGCATGAAGAAGAATGAGTTTATGGGCTTTTTCACTTCAAACTTGGTAGAAGCACTTCACATATGAAATAATTCGATTGGTGGTTTAATTTTTGGTTTTAAGTGGTTTTCATTTATCAAAAATTCTAAATCTGACGGGGTCAACGATGGGTTAAGAGTAATAAGAATAAGCTTATAATATGATGAAAGTACTTCAATGAAAAATAATTAGATACGTTTTTTTTCAAGAAAATCTAACAGGGTCAACAAAGAATTAAGAGAAACTTAATTTATTGGACCCACTGATTTAAAACTTGCGTTCAAAGCCGCGGCGCCCTGCTTGTTTAAATATTGAAACGATGAGGCATTTTGTGCTGTGTATGAATGCTTTTCTAAGCATACTGAAGCAATGAGTCACTCTGTGCTGTGATATTGTGAACTTTAAAACTTGTCGTGGAAATAAAAAAATCCCGTCCGCTCGGTTGCACGACCAGTGATCTAGTCCGTTTTCTTTATTTTCCTTCTCGGCGGCATTGCCAGCATAACATACTTATACTTAAATTTATGCTTATCCACTACACAGTGCTGCCACAACTCGGCCGTCCTGACTTGTAATCGTCCCGATTACTCTTCAAGCCACAACTCGGTTTGAACCACGGTTTCATATTAGCCACTTCCCAAATACCCTCGTAGGGAATCTGACTCACCTGGAACCCATCAACGTCTTTCAGCAAATATCTATCATTGCCTAATATTTTCTCAACCCTATAAGGCCCCTTGAACTTCGGCGCGATTTTTTTCGAAACACCCGGTGTACTTATGAAATTCTTAACCATTACGTAGTCTCCCACACCATACTTCCTGCCAGCCCGTCGACTCCTATCGGCATACTCCTTGTTGTACTCCTGTAATCTCGCTTGCTTTACAACCGCCCTCGACCTTAGGTTATATAAATCCCTTTCGGCGGCGGTTTCTACGTTTCTATCCAAACACTCGCTAACAAAGTCAATGATTTTCCCCCTCTGCCTCACACCGAACAGGAGTTGGCTAGGCGAAGTATCCACACCGCGATGTATGGTATTGTTCATAGAAAATTCGATGTCCGGCAGTACGTTATCTAGACTCGCATTAAGTCTACCACTGGCTAATTTCGCAATCATCGGTCCTAAACTCCTGTTTATTCTCTCCACCTGTCCATTGGCCTGCGGGGATCCTGTCGCGACCTTAATGTGCCGTATATTATTGGCCTTAAGGAATTCCTCAAATTCTTCGGAGGTAAAGCTGCTGCCTCGATCGGAAATCAGTACTTTGGGTCGGCTATAGGTATGAAAATAGGTCCGTAACTGGCTTATTACTTCTCTGGTATTCGTAGTGCGCGACGGGAACAGTCTAACGAATTTAGTGAAAGCATCTACCACTAACAAAACGTACCTCTTTTGGGCATTGGGTATTGAAATTGGACCAAAGTGGTCTATGTGAACAGTGTCAAACGGTAATTCACCCTTAGGTATGTTATTCAACAGTCCCTCCTGTTTACCATATTTAGGGGAGAACGCCAAACATTTTAAGCAGTTGTCTATGTATACACCAATTTTCGCCTTCATTTTGGGAAACCAATACGATTTCAGTATTGCGTCCCGCACCTTATCTCGGCCTACGTGTCCCAACGCATCATGATATTGATGCAGTATTTGGTATTCCATATCCCTCGGCACATAGAAAAGGATACCGTCATTAGTCTTTCTATACACCAGTCCATTGTGCATCTCATAAAACTTGCTCTCCGTAGTTTCGAGTTGTTTGCGGATATCCCTTACATTATCATCCCTATGCTGACAAATGGCGAGATTTTGCTCAAGCGTGTTTTCTTTCACGACTAGGATGTTTGTAGCACGACTCAGCGCATCGACGTGCTGCATCCTGATTCCATTTCGATGCTCTAAGGTGTAATCGTAATTTTGCAACTGCAAAGCCCAGCGAGCGATTCTAGGATTTACGTCTTTTTTGTTCAGTGTAAGTGTTAAGGAATTACAGTCCGTGACTATTTTAAATTTAATTCCTTGTAAGTATATCCTGAACCGCTCCAGAGCATATATGATCGCTAGAGTTTCTAGCTCGAAGCTGTGATATTTTGCCTCACCCTCAGTCGTTCGTTTCGAAAAGTAGAATATCGGGTGGAACTTCCCATCGGACTTCTTTTGCATCAGAATAGCGCCATAGCCTATAGAGCTCGCGTCACAATGCAATTCAGTTTCATCGCGGGGGTCGTAGATGGACAGAATGGGTGCTTCCACTAATTTCCTCTTCAAAAGTAGAAAACTATTCATCTCGACTTCCCCAAAGTGAAATTTCGCGTTCTTTTTCATTAGGCTGTACAACGGTTGTGCAATTATTGAGAAATCCTTTACAAATCTCCTAAAATAGGAGCACAGTCCCAAGAAACTATGGACCGCCTTAACACCGTTCGGTACGGGAAAGTCTACTACAGATTTAATTCCTTTATCATCCGGCAGAATTCCTTTTTCTGTTACCCTATAACCCAAGTATTTCACTTCTGAGTACATGAATTTGCATTTATCTATCCTTAATTCCAGCTTGTTTTTGACCAGTCTACGTAAGACTTCCTCCAGAACTAGTAAATGCTCATCAACACTACTGGTTGCGATCATTATGTCGTCTAGATAAATGGTGATCTTCCCCGCATTGATCAAATCGCAAAAAATCTTGTTCACATATCTCTGAAACACTGAAGGTGCATTCTTCAGACCGAACGGCATCCTTAAAAACTCGTACTGGCCTGTGGGGGTTACGAATGACGTATATTTAACCGAATCTTCACTCATGTGTACGTGATAGAATGCGCTCTTTAGGTCCAATAACGTAAAAATACTCTTATCTGCAAGCCTGTCCAAAAGATCGTCAATTAATGGCAACGGATAATTATCCTTAAGCGTTACCTTATTCAAGGAGCGGTAATCGACACAAAACCTCAACTCCCCATTTTTCTTTTTCGCGAATACAATTGGAGATGCGTACTCTGAGTCGCTAGGCCTAATGACTTCCTTTGCTATCAACTCGTCCACGATTTCCTGCAACTTGTTCCTTTCAAAGTAAGACAACCTACGTGGGGTACAACGGAAGGGCTTTTCATTATCCAAAGACAATTTCATTTCGTATCTAGTTTCCGGAAACTCGGGACGATTACAATTCACATACAATTTTTCAAAGGTATTTATCAACCTTGCCTTCACGTCGAAGGAAAGGTTTTGATTTACATTCAAACAAATTTCTTCAGGTTCAATTTCCATCAACCCAAATTCATACAATTCATCCTGTTGCAACTCTGCGTTCTTACTCCCTTCCGAACTTAACTTTTCTTTCTCAACATTATCTTCACGTTTCGATTCTTTCTTTTTCTGCAAACTTAACATTGACTTTGACAAAAAATCTCTACCTAAGATGGCAGGGTATACCATCGTTTCATCCGACACAACAAAAATGTCTACCGGAGTGGTTTCATTTTCAAACGTAACTTTTATTCCAATTTTTCCATACGTTATGAGTTTAGTTTTGTTAATTCCATAAAAATTCATTGTTTCACTTTTTAAGTTCAAAAAATCCGGCGTAAACTTCCTTCGGATGAAACTGATGGGACTCCCCGTATCGATCAAGCAGTCTAATAAAATATCGCTATTACTATCAATTGAATTAAAACATATGTATACCTTTCTTACAAACTCATTTTCGCCATCATCGTCCAAGTGGTGAACCAGGTCCTTCTTTTTGTTTTTAGGGCACTGAGCTACGAAATGTCCCAGCTGGCCGCAAGCGTGGCAAGCTCCCACTTCTCTTTTCGCTTTACGGCATTCCGCAGCGATGTGTCCATAGGAATTGCAGTTGTAGCAGCGAAGTGGATTCCCCTGGTTTCCGCGCCCCACGACGTCGGCGTTGATCTGACGAACCGCAACTTGTTTCGGCAACGAGACGTCGGAGAATGCGTCCAGCAAACAGTTTTTGTTGCCAAAGCGGTGCATTTTTGCTTGTGTACGTAGCTGCTGGTTCGGTATGCCTTCGATGATATACTCCACCAATTCTTCTTCTGCGAACTCGATGTTGCTGGCGAGAATCAGTTTGTCGTGGAAATAGCTCCGGAACGTTTCGTCTGGCGTCCACTTCCTCGCCTCAAATTCGCGTCGTACTGCTAACTTGCTGGCGCGATTATCGAAGATGGCTCTCATTTCTGCCAATAACGCGTTAGTGGACAGTAAGGCGGCGTCAGCCTTGGATTGGAGCCACCTCAACGCCTTTCCACGTAACTTCATCGCCATCAGGACGCGAACGCCATCTTCGTCCAGGTTGTAGCGCTGCTTTACGTTTGTGAGTTGCGACTCCCACAATTGGAAGTTGTCTTCGCCAGAATATTCGGAGACTAGCTCCTTTACCATAGGCATTTTGCTGACGTAACACCCAGCCGAATTTGACTCATTCCTCTCTTCATTCGTTTCACCGGTCGTTCTCATCTGTTCCTTCTCCTTTTGTAGCAGCTCAATTTCTTTTCGCTGTAACTCCATCACCCGTTTCATTATCCGCATTTCCCGCATCATTTCACTCATTTTGAAATCATCGCCACTCGCTCGTTTGTTTGTGTTAGTGTGATTTGGCGGCGCGTCGTTGTCGCGGTCGCCCTTCGGTTCTTCTTCGTCGTCGTCGCTGCCATCACTTTCTTCTTCTGATTCGCCCACGCCACGGAACATTCCGGAAGCTTCCTCTGCAGCCAAACTTCTTTTGTACGCCAATTGCATCCCAGGACACTCACCACGTGCTTCTGGTGCCAGCCCGCACAATCTCGAAATCAATGCGGACTTGTTACCTTTTGAGTCCTGGCCCAAGGCATCTAGCCAAGCCCTCAGCTGCAGCACCGTCAAGTGTGCAAAATCGTCGTCTGACATCGCCTGAGCCTGTATCCCACTTCTGAAATTGTGAACTTTAAAACTTGTCGTGGAAATAAAAAAATCCCGTCCGCTCGGTTGCACGACCAGTGATCTAGTCCGTTTTCTTTATTTTCCTTCTCGGCGGCATTGCCAGCATAACATACTTATACTTAAATTTATGCTTATCCACTACACAGTGCTGCCACAATATTGAAACGATGAATGCTTTTTCAAGCATACTTTTAGGCATGCACTTCAGAGTACGCCAAACTTGTTATGATTTCCTTGCTATAATGCCGACATGGCAGGGATGGTTCGCGAAAGGTGATGAGCTTTGCTAGAACAATCGAGATAGAAAGTACAACTGGAATGTGCAAGAAACTTCGACGCGATAAGAAAACTAGTATAAAAGCAGCAGTGTGCAGCGCAAAGGGTCGAGTCTGTGTTGAGCAAGCATAGTGATAACAGGTGTAGATACAGGCGAAGTTTAAATCTGTAAATAAAGTGATTGTTAGTTTCTGACTGCGTTTTGCGCTGAATAATTGAAGTTGTTTTATTTTCAAACACAATCCAAACGAACCTTGGAAAACTTGGGATTTTCGTAACAATATATTTTTGATCAGATGGTATGTGGTATTTGATATTTACTGATATTTTGATTGTTGACGAGAATATACAGGTCTCCCTCGTATAGCGCGGTACTTCTACAACGCGTTTTCGATATAACGCGATAAAAAAAAACGTGTTTTTTTCATTATGTTTTTTAATTTTTTAAATAAAGTATGAATTTTGATTTTGAGTTGGAATGTATTATACATACATCTTTAATTTAGTACCTACCTATTTTATTTTGGAAAAAGCTTATTGGAACACCTTAAAATTTATATGAAAGTTAAGCCTTCTATAACGCGAATCACATAACGCGGAATTTTCCTGGCGTTATACGAGGGAGACCTGTATGTTACAATCGGGTGAGCTTATAGGTGTGATACAACAATCTGCATAAAGATGGAATGTGGTGTAGGGACAGGAATCGTCTACTGATGGCTGTGGCGGAGTATCTCAATTTGAGTTCCAAACATTGAAACTGTCTTCCAGACGGAAGTGTTTGAGAACAGCGAGGCTTGTAGGATGTCACTGATGGACACCTCATAAAGCTTTAGTTCGTAGTGCAATAAAAGCACTGGACTTATCTATTATTTCATTTAGACTTGTTCGCGAATGCAGAGAGGTCCATAGACCGTTCATCGGGTCGAGGCTATCTGGATTTTGCTATGTTTTCGAAGTCGATCCTTCTCCTTCGTCAGTGCTGCCTTCATTATTCTCAGAGTGGTCGTAAGAAGTAGTTCGCCGAGGGTCAATTATTTAAAACAGTACTAACCGAGACTAGTGGCAACAAAACGCGCCACATGTGCCAATTGGATGTCGCGTCATTGCGACTCTAACCAACCAACCAATCCAGTAACCAAGTTAAGTTTTCCAATAAAATAGAGCATTCACATTCTCCATAGATCTTTCCATGTTAGTCGTTCAAGTGTTGAAACATCTGTTGCCACTTGGAAATCGTTCAGCTAAATACGAATTAACAATTGTCATATGGATACTGTTTGGTGTTGGGAGGTGAACGTGAGGTCGTCAGCAGTTTATTTACGATTTCATTTGAAGCGCAAATGTCACAAATAAGAACTTGGCTCATGAAGATGAGAAACTCAAATTGTGCACTTCAAACAGTTGTTGTTTGTTTATTTTGAAATGCGACGCAAGTTATGTCGCTGCCATTGTCGCCGAGATTATACCAACGTTTGTAGATGCGCGCACTCAGCTTCTGCATGCAGAGACACAGCAAAATCGCAGCCACGAATCCCACAATAGATAAAAGAAAATTCGTCGCTTCGGCACACCAATGAGGCTCTATTGAGGCGCAAAAGCAATTACATTAAATTGTATATCATCTCAGTGGCAGCTTGCGGCGCTTCCTCGCTTACCCGAAAATACTCTATCGGTCTCTTGTGGTGTACGACAGGCCAGCGTCGAGAAAAAGCACGTCTGCAGCAGACAGACAATCGTCAGGAGCTTGGCAGTGATTTCCAGAGTGGTCATGTTTTGGCAGTTTGTGAGGGGGGGTTTGTAAATCAAATGATTCTTCAATTTTAAGATTTATTGGAAAAAAAAGAAAAGAAAAGAGTACAAATATTTCAAAACATTTGGAATATTTGAAAAATAATAAAACTCAAAATAAAAACTATGTATGTGAAAGTTGAAATGAAAAGGAGGAGCTAAAAATGCGTACAAAGCTATGCTTATTACTGGAGTAGACAACTTGCTGTAAGATGATTTCATACGATATTAAAATTCTCCTACCAAACATTCAAACTTCGGCTCAATGATTGCTGCCGCAGGTGTCACTTTGTGGACACGTATGAAAGAAATGTTTAGTTATGACAAGAGGGACATGTTTTGTATTGTATCTATAACTTTTTCGTGGAACTACAAGAGATCTAAAGTGGAGTAAGTGTGCACTTCAATTTATAATGAAACCAACATAAGGTATTATGTGGACTTGTTAAGGCTCTATGCTCCCAAGCAGAGTGAATAAGGACGAAGCTGCCCACTGAAGCTGCCCACTTCAGTTTCATATAACTAAACCTACGTTTATTTGTTAAAACCCTTTATTTAGTGTCCAATCTGTAGTAATTTTTTAGCCATTGCCTGAAGTTCCCTTAGCGCGGGTGTGCCGGAGAGTTCGATCCCCTCTTGACTTGTTGTCGTCTACGAAGAATCCCTTCTACTTGTTGACAGCACCATTTGAAATTCATACTACTTCACAAAGCGCCCACTTCTGTGAAGATTGAGAGAGAACGGCGATGTACGAATGACATACTTAACCACGACCTACAAACAAATTTCCAAGTGGGCTCAAGCGAACAAGGTCGATTTGAATCCTTGTAAGACCCAATGTTTATCCGAGGCATTGACTTGTCTTACGTTAGAAGGGTTTTTTTGTTTGTTTGTTTTTTGCCAGCATGATTTGCCAGGTGATTGAACTACCGCAAGTAGTCCTAGATGATGGGGCTGCCATCTACCGCCGCTTAGGCACAACGCCAGGCTCACTGAGAGGAACCCATCCTGGGGCAACTAAAGCGCAGAAAATGGTAATGGATAGGTCTAACAGTGAGAAAACTACCCGACAGCATTACAAGAATGGTGGTAGGCTCAACTCCGCAAGCCTAACCTGAACCAAGAACACCTGAAGAAGGTCGACTCTACGCGAACTAGTCGCTGCCACCACTACATGGGACGACGCAATAGCAACAGCCCATAATCGTGTAAGATGGAAGAGTCTTGGGGAGGAGTGAACAAGGAAAAAAAGACCCAATGGTACCTGTTATTCCACACACAAGTCTCTTCATATCTTAATACATTTCTGGCTATGAGTAGTGTGAATATTTTGGAATCAGGAGTTCTTGATGCTCTGGGCATGTCCATTAAGAACGATCTTCGATTGAACGATCATAATTTAAGCGTCTCGAAAATAGCAGCCAAGTGCCTCGGCTTATATACTTAAATACGGCTAAAAATACTTCACTTCGTTTGATCTCTGATCTATAATTAACCCCACCTATGTATATCCGATCAAAAATGAAGTATAACTCGCTAATTGGAACGTCGTCGAAACGTCTCATGTGTGGCTTTGTTTTACCAATAGTTTTTCGTCAATTATTCAAAGGAGAAGAGCAGTCTGATTCCATCATTCCGGGGGTTTCCCCCGGGTAACCCGTTCGAACACTGACGCCCGTACATTCCACGTTGAGGCGATATTCCGGTGCACTACGCATTACAGGTCGTTTCTGGCCGGCACTGCGTGATTGTGGAATGGTCTCCCTGCAAATATTTTTCCTTAGCACATATCTATCTTGATGGGTACAAGACAAGAGTCCATAAAAACTTCACTCTAAGCCCTGTCTTCTAACCCACATAACGTATGGGGAATGATATATGGACAAACATTTGTATGTCCACAGAATTTTTATTTTTCAAAATATAATGTTGAAATTTTTACAGTACAAACTACTAACAATTAGTTTCAATTACGAAAAGTTTTTGTAACCATATCTATCGGCTTTTCTTATATTTAGGGGCACTTTACGCATCGCCTCTTGAATACCCTTTGTATCAATTTTCCGCAACTCTGTTTTGGTCTTAGCTATCAATGAATCGACATGTTTTGCTTGATAGCCTTTTCCGAAGACTTTCTTTTTGCAATTGGCCCAAAAAGTCTCTATCGGTCTAAGCTGTGGCACATTTAGTGGTTGGTTTAAAGCGTCTTGGGTCGCCCGGGCATAGTGTCACGACAACAAATGTGGCCAAAAAAGAACTTCATGGTTTTTATGATACTTTTCGATGAATTTTTTTTAAATAGAAGGCATTTTTAATGTAAACGTCCGCATTCACAGCTAAACCTTGGTAAGCACAGGATCGCCCCCGCCGCGTTCGCTTATTGCAATTCATAGTAAAACTTTTCCCGGGAACTTTGTTTTCGTCTTAAATTTGACTTTATCGGGAATTTCAGTACCTGCGCTTGAAATATTTAATACTTTGGGGTCCATTCATTTCCTTCGACCGTAAAATAGGTCTCGTCATCCATGATGCAAATCTTCCTTGATTTTCCAGAAAACAGATTTTGGGAAAGAAGCCGTAATCGGTCAACGATGGCTGTTTCTCGATTTTCTGTGACAGTTGGAGCAGTTTTTTTCGCCTATTTTTCAATATTCATATCTTTTAAGTGTTTTTCAGCGTTTTTTATCGACTTGGTACTTTCTTCCCAGTTCCCTTTACGATTTTGCAGTATGACCTGCATTTTCGGTCTTTAATTTGGCACGTGTTTTAGAATCTTGCAACGCACATGTTTTTCCACTACCAGACTTCGTTTCACTGGATTTTCCACTTCAATAAGCTGCAATGGTCTTGTGAATAAAGGATTTTTTAAACCTTAACTCGCTGTAGTAATGGAAAATTTCGCTTTTCTTTTTGGTTGGAAAATCTTCGCAGTATTTGTTAAAAAATTGTTAAAAGTCGATGGGAACGATCAACCGTAGCGTAGTATAGCGTAGTATTTATTCTTCTAGGGGTTGTTGTAGAACATGCATTTTTCATCCTAAGTCAGAATACGATGTAAAAAAACTATTTATTTTTTGCCTTTGAATCAGCTGATCGCAAGAGAAAATTTCGAAAAATCGTTGATTAGTTAATACAAAGTTGGACATATTGAATATAGTAAAAAAACAAAATTTTTTTAATAAATCAAAGATGAATTAAATAAATATTTTTAAAATGCGTCTAACCTATCTGGAATCATTGCAATTAGTTGTCACTATTAACCATTCACAATAGCCGGAGCCAACTTTTGAAAACGTATCGAACTAATTTGTACTTCCAATACTTTCAAGACCTTTGATATAGTGTCTATATCAGTTTATCCATGCTCGAAGCCTAAAAGTCTGCAATTTACTTATGCAATTTTCCTACCATCGTTTCCTAGTCACTGCAATCAATGTAGCGATTCATACACTTTTCGTCATCTGAGAAAAGAACTGTCGTATGTACACTCGAACTCAAGTGAACATACGACATTTGTTTTCTAAGGTGGCAATTTCTCTTTGTTTCAAGCTGCTGCATTGCCTATGATTATCGACCCAACATGTTTCTATATTTTAGCATTCGTTCTGAATGCCATAAAAGGCTAATTGGGAAGCTAACCATGTTATGCATATTTCCATTGAATGTGTAATTGATGCGGAGGCCTACAAGTTAAAGTAGAGATGCACACAACTACTCAAATCGCTCTACAAGTACCTCATACTAGACTCGGTCCAAAAGTACCCACTTCGCGAATGGCATCAACACTGCTAGCAATATGAACCGCGGCAACTCGCTGCACTCCAGCAGCAAAATGCAATCAGGCGCAACTGACATAAAAGCCAACAGGAATGCGCTGGAAGAGCGGCGCTGGTGCGGATATCATTGTTGAATTATTCATAAATCAATCGGTGTCGGCAGACAGCAACCATGCACGACAGGAAAAGCGTACCGCGTCAAAGTCAGACGACGGTTTCAATCCCAGGAGGTGTGCGCAACATTTGCATTGCGCTCAATTTATGAATTTCGTTTGGCACTTTTCAGCCGCAACAACACAAAACAGCCGCACAGCAGCCGCGACCCGTTGGCAGATTGTTAAAAGTGCACAAAAATGCCGCATGCCAACAGCAGAAATGCTAATTTCCAACGTTGCATCTTCGAACGCGCCACGCTTCCAGCTCATTTGGGTTCTTGTTCGTTGCGACACTGCAGCGGAAACTTGTGTAGCAAGTTTACAAAACTGAAAACTTTGCAACGTTGCAAAGCTTTTCGGCGCCTGATTTCGTTCAAATTGAAATATGTTCGCAACTGAAGAAAGGATTGGCAAAGTTTTTAAGACACATTCAAGTTGGCTGGCGACTTGAGTGGAGATTCATTTATTTGAATGGGGTTCAAAGGCATTTTGGATTTGCAGTAATTTTAGCGCGAAAACTTTAGCTTCATTCGATTAGCATAGAAATTGGTGCTAAAGTCATTAAGTCGAAATGACGCGTTACTTTTGTTGGCTTTTTGCCACTTGGTTGCGCCATGTGAAAAGGAAACAACTTAATTTGGCCACTTGGTGGTTATTGTTTGTGCAACACTACTAAATTGCAACTTAGTTGAACTTGATGACTTGTGAAAACATTCAAGTTTGTGGTTCAGAAAAATTCAATTTTTTGTTCAAATTTTTAAGTTTGTAGATTCAATAAAAACAGAACTTGTTGTTATGTGAGAATAGAGAAAAATATTAAACTTATCAAAAGACATTTTTAAAAAGAAATGTTACGTGTAACAAGATGAGTTCATTAGATGATAAAAATATCAATGTATATATTTTAGTTTTTTTTTAATTACTGGTAAAAATTTTATATTTCGAGAGGCAAACTGACCAACTAACTTTATTGTATTTAGATGTAAATGAATAAATTATCTTTTCAAGGCACATTTTATTCCTCAACCTTCAGTTCCAATGATTTTAGTTCAAATACCTTTTATAGGGGAGATTGTGGTACATTTGGCACTTTTTGTTGAAGACCTTTGTAGAAGATAATAATCACATTTTTAAATCTATGAGCTTAGTGCAAAAAGCTAATTTTTAATAATAACATTTTTCTCCGAAGTTCCTCTCAAAACTTCTATTGGTATTTTTTCTATTGATGATTTAAAAAAAGTCATATTCGCTGAATGTGGACCATGTTGGGGGAAAATTCGACATTTGGCCGGTCAGATTCGTCCTTACATCATAAAGTGATAAAAATCTTTTTAAAATAATTCTTATTTGTAGAAACCCAAAAGTTGACAACCTTACAACTCCGATCATACACTCCGGGCCACTAGAATAGGTTCACATTTTTTCCTCGAGGAAAATGAGTAGTGCTCTTACAAAACACAGTTTTACCTCATTTATTGGTATCAAGATGTTCAAGGCATCTATTGTGAACCTACCTGTCCAAAACACAATTTGACATTTATTTCATTTTCCTTTTATGACCCATTTTTGTAAAGTGAACCCCTCTGGTGGTGAATTTCTGAATCTTAATTAATTTTGTATTTTTTGTACTAAAGAATGTCGCTGAATAAATCATTCAAATGGGCTCAGTACTTTCTGAGATAGTACTTACTAAGATACCACATTTACAAGTGGGAACCCAATTCCATAGAAAATAGCTAGTTTTGTATGGCAACCATCTTAAGTCTTGGAGATAGCGGGTTGGTATGGTTGAAAGAAACATTCAGAAGCGAAAATAAATGGGTGTCGGTCATACATTTGACACATCTGGCGGCAACATGGGAGCAGTGGGCACCTATTTTCTAAAAACTACTATTTTGTATGGGAGCCTCATTAAGAGTTGAAGATAGGGTTTAAATATATTTGAAAGAAATGTTCAATAGAGAAAAATAGTGGGGGTCAGTGATAGATCTTAACCCTCTAAGAGCAACTTCTGACCAGCTGTGGAGTAATTTGTCGAATTTCCTAGCTTTTTTGTGAAGTTTGACTTCGATGCGGCGCCATTTAGCCACAATCTTGTCAAATTTTTTGGCTCATGCACTTTTTCACCAAACGGTGACTAAATCATGCCTAATGTACAAATAATTTCATAATAATTTTTCAAAATTCATGCATCATCATCATCATCGAGTAACTGGGACACAACACTAATAAAGACTGATGACCGATGGCTGTTTTATATTAAAAACGTCATTGCCGAATGAACCACAAAGCTGAATGTACCCCGGATTCCCCTACACAATTCTGTAGTTTTATTATTTTTATCTAACTTGTCATGAACATTTTTATGATAAAACTTTCATCCCACTATTAATGACCCCTTCTGTGGTATAACTTTTATCTAATCTTTGATTACGCCTTTTCTGGTATTAATTTATTTAACCTTTGATGAACCCATTTTATGATAAAATTTTATCTAACCATTGACGAAACCTTTTAAGATAAAATTGTATCTTACCTTTAATGAAACCTTTTATGATAAAATTTTATCTGATGTTTGATGATCCCTTCTATGATGGTCCCATACGTGCAAAGCTTAGCCGAGTATTTATTGATTGCTTTCCTTTTTTCTTATCAGAAATTTTCATTCAGTACTTATATACATATGTATTTATATATAAATTTTATGAGCACATTAGCTCTTCGATTGGCTTTTATCTATTGGCGCATCATGCGCGTGTGACGCACATTTATGCCTTAATTGCCATTGGCACTTCACACATTGCCGCTTCTCCATGTGATTCTAATTTATAATCGTGTTGTAAAATATTTTATGCAAGTCGTAAAAACTGTGGGTGTGTTAGTGTTACGCATTAGTATTGGTTTCCAATTTAATTAGTTACCATTGTTGTGAAATTTAATGGGCTTCCGCACCATTTAATAGTTAATTTTGTTTGTATTTGAAATCAAAAGAATCCGGTTAGTATTATTAAAGTCTAATGAACTCATTCAGTATTCATTTGTGCTATTCTCATCGATTGATCTTCATTCGCTGACCTTTCTTCTAACCATCAGTCTATCTTTCTGTTAGACCATTGATGCATTTTAAGAAGGTTCAGATCTTAGAGTGAAATATGATATCGATTAAGTTGTTGTTATCAATCACAAATCTATGGATTTAGCGTTATGTAAGGAATCAGCTGAAGAAAGCACACTAAGACCACAGTTTAACCTACAATACACACCTCTCCGAAAATAAGAGCAAAGTCAGTTCATTGTCCGAATTAATCTTACCGTAGATAGTGTCTCCAGTAGACTAAAGACCATGAATCAAGTCAAGATCGGCCTATTATCTCTTTGGTGTAACCAACTGGAGAAGGCACCTACAAAGCATGGGCGCCTGGAGAGAAATTTTGTAACCGTAACGCGGTAATAAGTGGTTTTGGCTAGTTAAATAAGTAATTAACACTAGAAAGACAAACAATTTTCCATACCTAGAAAGACCACAGTGATAATTTTGATCGCTATTTATATTTATGAGTCTATATGAATCGATATCCATGGAAGTGTTTGATTGGAAGTGACTGATTGACTAATCATCGATTATCATCATTGTCCAACCGAAACCGAAAAAACTACAATCATGAAATTTGATTTGTAGGTACATCAATATATATTGTTACGAATACTAGGTCTAGTGGGCTGTTACGTATCACTGGATTGTGCAATTTGAAAATGAAACAACTTTAATTATTCCAACGCAGCCAATTCAAAACCAACAGTCACTTTATTACTCACAGTTTTACACTTTACTGTTCGTACACTTAAGTATTTGCTTAAATACTCCGTGTGGCAACTTCACTTGTCAAACCAGACTGACTCGCTGCGCCGCATCCGGCTGCCTTTTATACCTGTCAGGCCATCGCGCAGATCGTTCCCGCACATTCCGGAGTGGACTAAAAGTTTCCATCATTGCCAGGTTGGACTAAAAGTTATTATCGCGGTGTCGTTGCCAGATTGGACTAAAAGTTACTATCGCGGCCGTCGTTGCCAGATTTGATTACAGCACGGCGCGAAGCGGCAGGGTTGCTTTGCACAGCGACAGACTGTCTTATCGTTACAATATACACAAATGAACATCCGCTAAGACTGGTTTTTTTTTAATTTGGGGTCTAAAGAGGCAAAACATGGCTTAAGGTGTTGTATGAATAAACGTGATTTAATAGATCTATTAATTTGAATGTGTGTGAAAACACTTAAAATGAAAAATATTTAAAATTTTTTAAAATCAAAATCTAACGGAGTCAACAGTGGGTTAATAATTTGTATGGAGAAACATAATTAAATGGGTTTTTTATTTGATTTTGGAACCGAGGGTTAAATTTTATAAGCAGTAAGACTAGGAAAAAACCCTGAACCGATTGGTCTATCGCCTTCAAAGTTGGTGAAAACAGTTGAAATAAAATTTTTTTGAAAATCAAAACTCAAAGAGGATGCATCAATGTTAAAAGTGATATATGATTTTTTACACTTTTTGGCTTCAAACTTGGTGAAAGTACTCTTAGTGATAAATAATTCGATACGTGTTTTTTATTTCGAAAATTAAAAACTGAAAGGGCCAACGACGGGTTAAAAGTTGATACGAAGAGACTGTGAAAAACATGAATTAATGGGCCCATTGACTTCAAACTTGGTGAAAGTACTCTTGGTGGGAATTAATTTGACACGTGTTTTTGATATATTATTTCGTAAATAAAAATCTGACGGGGTCAACAATGGGTTCAGATTTTATATGGGAAAACATTTTTTATGGGTTTTTGAATGTAGTGAACGCACTTCAAATGGGAAATAATTAGACAAGTATTTTTTCATAAAAATCTGACGGGATCAACAAAGGGTTAAGAAAAACTTGATTTATTGTCGTCGTTGACCTTACATACACTTTACTTGCGTGGGGGCCCCGCAAAAATAAAAAGGATATAAAATAAAATAAAATAAAATAAAATAAAATAAAATAAAATAAAATAAAATAAAATAAATTAAAATAAAATAAAATAAAATAAAATAAAGTAAAATAAAATAAAAAAATTAAATAAAAGGGACGCGCTTCTCGCGTCTTTTAATGCAAATCCAGTATATTGTAATGATTTTTTACCCGTTTTTCCATTTACAAATTTTATCTTCCTACCATTTCGTACTGTTGTGCAAGCTTTATCTAAATTTTAGTTTTCAAGATATTGTTACGAATATTAAGTCTAGTGGGCTGTTGCGTATCTCTGGATTGTGTGATTTGAAAATAAAACACAGTCAGTTTCTTAAACGCAGACAATAAAATACACCAACAGTCACTTTATTATTCACAGTTTACACTTTACTGTTCGTACACTTAAGTATTTGCTTGATTATTCCGTGTGGCAACTTCACTTGTCAAAACCAGACTGACTCGCTGTACCGCATCTGGCCACCTTTTATACTCTGTCCGGCCGTCGCGCAGATCTTTCTCGCACGTTGCCAGATTGGACTAGAAGTTTCCCTGATGACCGCGACCATCGTTGCCAGGTTGGGCTAAAAGTTACTATCGCGGCCGTCGTTGCCAGATTGGGTTATGGCACGGCACTTAGCGGCAGGGTTGCTTTGCACCGCGACAGACTGGCTCATCGTTACAATATTATTCGAATAGATAGAATTAAAAAAGAGGTTTAAAAGTTTTTCAATAGTTAATTTTTCTGCTGGTTTCCCATTGTTTACGTCTGCTATTCAAAACAAAGTTTTCTAGAAACGATTTTCACTGAATCGAGATTTGATCTCATGGTCCTCAGACTTGTAATCCAAAGACCCAAACACTTCGACTCACTCGTAATGTTCGCTACCTGATTCCTTTGAAATTTTGCACTAAAGCACATTTAATGTCTTACAGCACAAACCTTCACAAAGCCAACTAAACTTTTACAAACAAAAACTTACTTGTAGAATAAATTTTTTTACCATAATAACTCAATAACAGAGCCAATCTAATTTTTTGCCACTCATACGAAAATTCTTTGGCCGCTGTAAGCAAACACTTTTGCAACTCATTGCTGTCAATTTATCCAACAAATGAATGAATATGAAAAGTAAATAAAAAAAACTTCACTTTCAACTTAACCGACTTCAATTAAATATCCCAAGTGGCGCTGATGATGACAGGCAACAATTGGGCTGTTGGATTTTATTGAGCCACCCACCAAAGTAGTCGAGTTCATTAAAAATTGAATTGCCTAAAACTGCAATTGCGGCAAAAAATTTGGCATTTGGGATTTTGGCAAAAAATTACACTCGCCATGGTCTGAACACAGTTCTAAGACCTCTTAAGCTGCTGTTGGGGCTTCCAGTGTTTGTGAATGGAAACGAGTAGCTGTGGGAAGCGAACGAATACTGCCCGAAGGCGCTTAAAAGTACAACGATTAGAGTTGCTTTGTAAAAGTTTTTATTACAACACTTCAAGTGCCCAAAAAAATGTCGATCAAACGAAACTGAGTCATGGGCTCTAAAGACCGGCGCAAGCGTTGGCGTTGGCGTTGGTCAGCGTGGATTGGCCGCTTTTCATTTCACATGAGCAGCTGCGCACTTTCTGGCCATTGGTGCTTGAAATGGTTTGAAGCGCAGATTTTATTGCAAACGTTGATGAACTGTGCCTCTAGCTTGTGTGTGTGTTTGTGTGTATAGTTTTGTTTTTGTTCTTTAATTAATTAATTGATGATGCTGGCGTTGATCGAAGTTCACCTTTCGTTTTATTTTCAAATCAACCTTTTTAATTTTTTTGCTTTATCGACGTCTTTAGATTTGTAGCATCTAATTCAATTTAAACGCGCCGAGTTGGACCGTTGTTAATGACCTTTAAGGTGACTTAACACTGTACAGTGTCTTCAGGGTCTTCAGTGCTTTGCCCAGTGATGTGGCCATTTGGACGCCGGAAATTGCGCAACGCGTTGAGTTTTTGTTGAAAATTGATTTATTGATCAGTTAAGACGCCCTTGAAGCATTTTGGTCACGCTCGACTTGAATGAATAGATGGAAATATTCACTGAATGAATATTTAGTTACATTACTGATCACAGCTTTAAATTTGTTGCTGTAGCAAAAAACATAAAAGTCGAATTAGAAAGTTGATATTGAAGACTAAATGTGAAAGGCATTTTTTGCAAGTTTGGCCATTTAGCAAACAAAGTAAATCAAAATTTTGATTTATTACACTGTGCAGCAAAAATCGAAAAATTGGAATACACACAAACAAATCGATAAACTTGCAAAACTAGGTTTAAAATATAGTAAAACTGATATTTAGGGTAATCCCTCTGACGTCAAGTTTTTTGTTTTAAAGGACTTTGAAATTTCAAGGACATGAATATTTCAAAAAATTATGTAAAAAATTAAGTGCAATTTAGAATATCAATATTTATATTAAATGAAAAAAAAAAATTCTTTAGAACCGAAAAAATATTATTTTTTTTTTGAGCCAAGACAAATAGTTATTGAAAATGTCCTTTTAAAACTTTATCTTTAAATATGAAAAATAAAATTTTATCTTTCAACTTTATTTTAATTTGTATTTTTCTTTTTAATTATAATTTAATTTTTAATTTTATTTCTTTTTATTTTATTTTAATTTTAATTTTTTTTATATTATGTTTTATTTTATTTTATTTTATTTTATTTTATTTTATTTTATTTTATTTTATTTTATTTTATTTTATTTTATTTTATTTTATTTTATTTTATTTTATTTTATTTTATTTTATTTTATTTTATTTTATTTTATTTTATTTTATTTTATTTTATTTTATTTTATTTTATTTTATTTTAGTTTATTTTATTTTATTTTATTTTATTTTATTTTATTTTATTTTATTTTATTTTATTTTATTTTATTTTTATTTATTTAATAGTTTCAGGGACGCACACAGGTTTGAGTTTGAGAAGGGTTCCACGCACAAGTTATGAGGCAAATGCCATTTGAAACCATATATGTCACCCAACATTTTTGAAATATACAAATATTTAGGAAATGTTTAAACCCCATAACCCCCCTGCCCACTTCCTTTCGTACGTTACCTCATCTGCCCAACTGCTTTTATCGAAAATTGCAAAATGGTTTTCCCGACATGCAAATTTTGCTTAAATAATGGCACCAGCCATAGCCACAACAACAACAGCAACAACCAATGCATATCTGCAAAATATGAGTATTTGCTGTGAAGAACGAAATTGCCATAAATTCCAGTAATTCCATTGGTACGCAAGTGTGCACTCACCGCACTGTGCGCCGCAAATATTCATAAATTAAAAACCCAAATACCAAAACAAACGGCAACCCACATCATTCGCTCTACGGCTTAGTTGGCAGCATAAAAATATGACCAACGATTCATATTTTCCTACTTGACTTGCTGCAAGGAATCACAAATTTAATTTCGCTTATTGAAAAGGAGGCGGACGGAAAAATCAAAAACGATAAAATCTTTTAATATTCGAATTTATTTGTTGTTAGAAAACAATGAAAGATTATAATATGAGAGAGTTTTTGAAATAATTTAAGCGATTATAAATATTAAATTTTTTAAATTGGTTTTAGAGTTGCATAGGTTAGGTTTGAATGGCTGAAATAGATGCTATGTTGCACGTAGACCAAGAATTGTGTGTTGCCTTATGCAACTTTCTTCAAAAATTCAGTCAATATTGATCAACCTGAGCTGGTCTTCAATATCCATAAAAAATATCTCTGCGAGGTTTCATATAAATAGTCTTCCTAGTGCGTAAACTTCCCTTACTGAGTCCTGGACAGTAACAGAGGAGATCCTGTACGCTTTATTCGTCTTCCGCGCGTTCATAGCTTCGACAGTAGTTTTCTGGGTTAATATAAAATTTGAAGGTGTGTGATTCGATTAACCAGTGTCTTGTAAGTGTTCTTGTGAGAATGGATATCTTAGTTCTTTTAAGGCCTCAAATAACTGAGGTTTAAACGTGACCAGTTGCATAGCTAGCTCTTTTTTGTTCGACGAGCTAATAGTGGTCGTAACTCTTTTTGCCAGATAATTCGCTAAAAATTTATCTTTAATATTCCAATGTTCCCATATCCAGGCAGCCAAATTAATCTATATCTCTGGAAAGACACGCGGCATTCAGTAAGAAATTTCGCAAAAGGGACTTTAGGCCGCTGGTCGGCTTATTGATGGGCCATTTTTTATAAGTAAATCACATGGGAAAGGTTTTCTTATCCGAAAGTGCGTCCTCCCCTGTGGAGAGAGCGATGAGACCATGGACCATTTTCTGATGGCACTGATGTGTTGAGAAACGACCTTGGCTCTTTGGCACCAAAGGACATACTGTATAACCTATTTTAAGACATGGACATAGCACAGATAATCAAAATTTAGCAGCTACGCTTAGCTATGTCTCCCGTATGGACAATGAAGCTTCAGCAAAAGAGATTTTCAACGCGGTGGTTGCGAATCTAAGTCGAAGAGGAGAGGAGCAAGTTGAGGACACCCCATTACTTCTTGTAGTGAACAAGTCAAGAAGTTACGCGCCAAGCAGAGACGGCTGAAGAGAACTTTTGCTGCAGGCCGGAACCCTGTAACGAGCTGTCTTGGCCAGTTAAGAAAGTAAGTAAATCTTACGAACATGTACGAAATAAACATAACTGACATGATGGCCCCAAGACAAGACTAAGGCCTCGCTTTCCACAACTGTTCGAGTTTTACATGTGAACTTGTAGACAGTTTCCTCACGAAAAGTTGGGAGCACTTTTCAAAGCCATATTTCCTTGTAGACGTTTGATAATAAAAAATAAAATAAAGTAATACAAAAATTGTTGTTTTAACCTTTATGTGTTTGCTACCGGGATCTGATCTGAAAGAACCTGAACCCAATACCTGCCAGAAGAAAGCCAGTCTCTATCTTCTGTGGTACTCAAGCTGCGCTAAAAACTTTCATTCAATTCATAAGTAAACAACACCAAATCTCTCTTTTTTTCATATTATCATTTATTGGTTACGGAAGACCAATTTAGTTGAGAGTTATTAAATTTTTTAATGGTATTTTTATAGATATTTGCGGTAAGCTGGTCCTTAGTCTGTTAGTCGGGCTGTGCCAATTAGGTTTGTAAATACTTATGCATTTCATTGATAGTGACTCAAGGACTCTCTTTTCAGCTGTCAAAGTCCACACACAACCGAATCATAGAACCCTCATCGACCTCGCGTTCGTCATGACCTCGAAACCGTAATTTCACCTGGCTTAACCCTTTCGTCCCCAAAGTTGCTTGAGAGCAACTTCACCTATTTTTCATCTTATAGCAAAAGCTACGATTGATTTATGGGTTTAATTTATGTAGGCACCAACAAATTAATATTTTTAGAAGTGAATCCTATGTAAATTACAAAAACTTTACTGGTATCCCTAAAATAATTTCCAATTATTTGTAGCGATATCAGGGAAAGTTTGTGTTCTAATTGAAGTCTACGAATTGGGCGAGTTTGAACAAAACGCGGTTTTTTTCATAATGGTTAAATAAAATTAAGGAGTAATAATTTTGTATTTTTCCATGAAAATTAAATAATTTTTCTGTATTTAAAAAATATTGATACAAAATTTATTTAACACGTTTTGAGCTAAAATTGTTCAAAAGTAAACTAGCTCTAGAACTCTAACAAAGAGGCGTGGCGACTTCAAATGTCGTGTTCACACTTCTTAAACAAGTGTATCATGATTTAAATACCAAAAAGTAATATCGAGACACAGGGTTTAATTCGGGGTCGAAAGGGTTAAATGATTTTTAAATGGTCGATTTATTAGATACATATATTCTTTCAATTTATTATTTTTCAATTTAAATTTCTCGTTTAATGTTATCCACTAATTTACCTTTGGGTTATGACAGTTTCGCTACTGTTGGCGCCACTGTGCAGTCGCATTGAAATTGAATCAACAATTACAAACACAGTAGTTCATATTTTAACTATTGCAGCCAATTTGAGCACAAGTGCGAATATGTTTGTTTTCTCACAAATTGTTGAATGTGGATTTGCAATTTGGCGCAAAAGTTTGAGTTGAAACCAAATGGCCAGAGTGGCGCTTTTGGCCACTTTTGTGTGGAGCATCTTGTCGGAGCCATTTCTCTGGTTGGTTGTGTAATTATCATAATTAAAATTCCATAAAAGAGTATTTACATATAAATGCTTACATATAAAATGAGTGCTTGTATGTGTGTGTTGAAGTATGTGATGCATTCACTGCTCGGCAATTAGCATTCGCCAGCGATGTGCTTCATTTTGTTTGCCTCAAAAATTTACTGAAATTTGCTTTTAACAGTCTTTGTTGCACATTTGACAGCTGAAATTTTATTCATCTACAATTATAATGTAAAATATGGTATATGTAAAACTTGTGTGTGTATTGTATGAAGTTACTTTAGCGCTAATTTCAACTAGTTTTATATATGAATTGACTTAATTGAAATGTTCCTATTATTACTGCGATTTGATAATGTTGTTGGTTTAGAAAATTTGTCAACAATAGAAGATTAGTTTGGTATGATAAACATATTATTTAGCATAATATGGCAATTATATAGATTTTATACATTTCTATTCAATTTTTCAGATATCATTTAATCATTTAATTTTTGCAGATAAAACTTTAAAATACAAAAATGTTCATTTTCTTTATTTAATTTAATCTAATTTATTTATTTTATTTTATTTGAATTTATTTATTTATTGAATTCAAATTTTTAAAATTTTCTATAAATAATAATAATTTATATTCTGAATATTAAACAAATTTTACATACCACCAATGCGAGTTAGTTGGAAATATTGTTTTGCCACAAGCGAGAATGTAATTGTGCACACAAACAAACATATGTACAACTACAAGTATGTGTAGTATTTATTTAACAGTTATGGCACTGGAGAGTGTGCAAATATCGTTATCATAATTTATCATTTCGACCACGTTAATTAGAGCAACATGTGGTGGCACAATTTCGCATGCCGAAGCGAAGCACCGACACGACATGTGCAACTAGTACGACGTGCATTACTCGACAAGGGAGTTTATTTGTTAATTTGCGTGCGCGCAATACTGCGAGTATTCATAATTATCTACATAAACATATACATTTGAGTACATATGTATATTTGCATGTACGAATGCTGGCAACAATATCAACAAACTTGGGTTAATAAACCTAATTAGAGTGGCGGGCTTAATTAAACGTCAAAGATTCAGTTAATGGAAAACTGAATGTTTTTTCATTACTGTTCAATCATTGTTACTTGTAGTGGTGTTGTTAAAAAAAATCTTAGTTTGTCTTCTCTTTTATTAATTAAAATTAATTTAAAATTAATTTTTTAACCTTTACGGAAGTGCCACAAATTAGCTGTCGGTGCAGAGAGGGGAAAAGAAGAGGAGTAACATAAGTAAGTCGCTTTTTTTTTGCTTAATTCTTGCTTTATGATATTCCATAATAAATTACTAAAATCCGACCAACTAAAGGGACTCCTCCTTCTTTGAATTTGTCTCAATTCTCTTTAGTTTTTTTTTTCATTATTATTTAAGACTTTGTATTTTCATATTGGCCTCTTTCAAACAACAACACAAACTGTATCGCCCTGTTTATCATTTTTACAAGCAGTCAAGCACTCAATCAATTAGCAAACCCATAAATTAGTCCACTAAATCAATTAATTCATTAATTAATCAATAAATCAAAAAACTCATATACTAAAATCCATAAATCACAAAGCACTTAATCAATATATAAATTAAATAAAAAACAATAATTCAGTTGACCAATTAATTTACTAGTCTAATTTATTGATTTTTTTAATCAATAAAACATTCAAATAAATAAATTAATTAATAACTAAATAAATAAATAAAAAAATTAATAAATAAAATAAATTAATTAATTAATAATAAATAAATAAATAAGTAAATGAATAAAAAAAAAACACATCAATTGATTAATTAATGAGTAAATATTTTATTAAATAAGTTAGTTACATTTTTTAATAAATTTAATCATTTATCAGGTGTACAACTTTGCTTCCGCCGTTTTTTTTTTCCAAAATTAAAAGCTTTATTGCGAAAAAGGGCTTACAGATGTATTATTCAAAGTATTGTCCGTCGCTAGCGACAACTTTCTCCCATCTTTCCGGCAATTTTCGGATCCCGGCTCGAAAAAAGGAGTCCTCTTTTGACGCTATCCATGAAGCAATCCATTTTTCCAATTCTTCGAAGGATTGAAAATGTTAATCTGCCAGGCCGTGTGCCATCGAACGGAATAGGTGGAAGTCAGAAGGGGCGACATCTGGGGAATACGGCGGGTGGGGCAAGACTTCCCATTTCAGCGTTTCCAGGTACTTTTTGACCACTTTTGCGACGTGAGGCCGCAAAAGTGGTCACCACCATGTTTGTCTTCGACATCGAAATCACCATTTTTAAAACGTTGAAACCACTCCCGACACGTTCTTTCACTTAGAGCAGCATCACCGTAAGTTTCTGAGAGCATTCGATGCGCTTCAGCTGCATTTTTTTTCGAATTGTAACAGAAAAGTAAAACTTCCCGCAAATGGCGAGAATTGGGCACATAAACGGACATTTTCGAGCGTGAATAATACGAAAACAAGAACAACTGTCACTGAAACGGCGATGACAATTCGTTAGGCACTGTCCACACTCACTTTAAAGGCATTACCATCTATGTATTTCAACCAGCCTCAGCCGGTACAGCCACCTATCGGAAAACGGCGGAAGCAAAGTTGTACACCTGATATAAATCAATTAATCAATAAATCAAATAAATATCTCTAAAGTAAGCTTCTAAAGCCAAAAACAATCTCAAAAGTGTTTGCCCTAAAACTTATTGCAACTCTGACACCACTGACAAAACATGTCGACAGCAGGCAATTGCGTCCATTCTGATGCGACACTAAAAAATTACCATTGAGTGGAAAGTGGCCAATTGCTGCCAACTCAAATAAATGTGCTTTTCAATATTGAAACAACAACAAAAAACAATTATAAATATTTTATTTCATCTGCCACTGTCGATCGTTGCACAACATTCGTGGCTAAAATGGCCACTGCGGTATTCCGAGTTGCAATTCATCCTTGTAAATGTCTGACACAGCGATTGGACATTCGATTTTATATTTGTATTTATTTACAGTTATTTATATATATAATATATGTATGTAAATAAATGTACGTATGTATATAAGTATTGTGATTTTTTGCATTCCACAGTGTGGTGAATTGGCTCCAGGATTATAACGTACGGTTTAAGAATTATAACTTCCGGCAGGACATGCAGCCAGTACAAAAAATAAGTTGTACAAACATCAGCGAAGGGTTTTAATATAGTAAATAGTCACAAATAGTTTCAAAAATATTCTGATTTTCCTGAAAAACTGAAAAAAACATATAATAGCTCAATTACTTCATTGAGGTACTTTATAATTTGATTGCATGACTTTTTGAAATAAAATCTTCGCTGACTTTTTACTATTTATGTAAAACCAAAACCATTTAGGGAAAATCAATTTGGCCATGATTTCTAGTATTAAATTTGCATGGAAAAAGTCTTTCAGTGTTTTTTTCAACTTCACATTTTTAAAACCACTAGTTTCCGTTTTTCGCCAAAATGCAAACATTTCCCCATTGCAATTTTTTTGTTGTGCATTTACGACTAAATTTAAATTAAGCATAAACGACTTATAAAAAGATTAGAAAATATCGACTAACTTTACTTCATTAACTTAGCGTTCACTGCTGATTTCTCCAACCAAAAACCATAACCAAACGTTTTTTTTTGATTTTGTTGATTTTCCCAGAAAATATAAATTTTGCCATACAAAAAATAAACAAACTGCCAGCCAACAAGGTTAAACACTGAAACTTGCCATTTTCGGTGGCTTGTAGCAACAAAAAACAAACAATAAAAGCAAAGGTTAAAATACATTCATTCGATAAGAAACTTGTTTCAACGCCTGTTTGCAGCATTTGATATTTTCTTCCATATTTCAGAGTCGCTGTAAGTCTTGAAATGGCAGACCGCATGACTGAGCGTTTATGACATTTGACAGGCGCATCTTCACATTTTCATGCTAACGCCGGCTGACTGGCAAAATTAAATGTCAGCACACAACAACAACAATATTGACTCAGCTGCAAAATGCACAAAAGCGACAGACAACATTGCATAAGCCGAGAAAACCCACATAAAACTGAACTTTTAGCGGCTGTCAACAGCTCTGTGCAATGTGCAAATATCACTTTTGGAATAAAGTAATTTACACACAGAGACAAATAGACTTGCAGCAGAGTTGCTGCTGAGTTGTCTATGACAGCCTTTTAGCGGTTGTGTGGCAAATTGTCAGATCCACTAGAGATGTCAAGTTGTGAATTTGTTAGTTATTGTTGTATGTTGGGCCCAGTCGGGTGCCATCTTCAATGAGTTCGTTCATTGCTTCACATTGCTTGTGGCAATTCCTAAGTAAACTTTAAGGTCCACAACACTTTTCTAAGTGGTTTCACTTTTTCGATAGGAAATCGCCAACTCAACGCACTGGAATGGAGTTTTAAATTATTTTGCATTTTCACTGCAAATTTATTGCGCGAAAAGTAGGCAACCGAGAATCGGCCCACCAGCGAATGTGTCCATAGGCGCACGCACCAAACTTTTCCGCATACAAACGCACATTTGAATGTTTGTGTGTGTATATATCTCTGTCTGTCAAGTTGTGCACTAACAAAGATAAAGCGTTTAATTTATTTGCGTGTTTTTGTGTGTCGTTTGGGTTTTACGCTTTTTGACTTTTCGCTCGCTTCCGTGAGCGATTTCTTTGGCATGGAGCAGTTGCCGCTTGGGCATCCAGCAAATTTTGCTTAGAGAGCTTAACAAAATATTGCTTGACGCGCTGACCCACATTGGCAGTGCACTAAATACTACACTCACCTAAAGAGTGCGTTGTCGGTGACGGAGACGGAGATGGAGTTGACTGCGGCCAGGGAGTTGGCGACGGCAATGCAGATGATGACGTTGACAGTGGGTGTAACTTAGCTAACGTTATTAAATTTTACCGAAATGCTGATTTTTTTTATCATTTGTTCCGTTTGGTTTATAGACGCAGCGTGTTTGTTGGTGTTGTTGTGGGAAAATGCTTGTTGGGAGAAATTTTATGTTGCGTGAAAATTCTGGGAAGAGTTTAATTGATTAATTGGGTTAATTGGCATGTAAGATAGTTTAGATTATTATTATGCTTCTCGGAAAA
This sequence comes from Melieria omissa, assembly GCA_963971225.1. Lineage (NCBI taxonomy): Eukaryota > Metazoa > Arthropoda > Insecta > Diptera > Ulidiidae > Melieria > Melieria omissa. The sequence goes on from OZ020269.1 coordinate 95,606,122, forward strand.
AGCTTACAAATTAATTGAAAAATTTAAATTAGCAGACATTTTTGATGTTGGTTTAGAAAATTATGTTCAATGCAAACGATAGAATTTATATACGTTTGAGGTTAAGCTGTAGTTATGAGATCTATGGTTTAAATTTTTATTTCATATCATTTAGTTTTTTTTTGGAAATTTCATTTATTTAATTAATTTTATTCAATTAACAAATTGAAATTTTTCAATAAATTAATCGAATTTTAATTCATTTAATGAAATTAAATTAATTTAATTAATCACTTAATTAGTTTAATTGATTTAATTAATTAATTTTATGTAATTAAACAAAATTAAATTTAAATTTAATTAATTAAATTTAATTAATTACTTTAAATTACTTTATTTAATTAAATTTCACCTCATTTATTAAATAATTTTTATTATTTTTTCTTAATTACTTTTAAGTTAATATCACTAAGTAAATTGAATTAAATTAAAAATTAAATTAATTAAAATGAAATTCATTAACTGTAATTAAGTTAATAAACAAATTAATTAAAATGAAATTAATTTTTTTTCAATTTTCAATTAGCAATTGATTTAATTTCATTAATTTAAATTTAATTAAAATAAATTAATGTAATAAATTTAGTTTTAACTTGAACTTAAATTCAATTTAATTAATTAAATCAAAAAACTTAATTAATTTATTTCATTTAAATAATTAATTAATTTAATCAATTAAAATTGTTTAATTAATTTAAATAATTTAAATTATTTATTTCATTGTTTTAAATAGTTAATATTTGAATTCATTAAATTAGTTTATTTTATTTGATTAATTAATTAAATTCTTTAATTTTATTAATTTCATTCATATCATTTTTTTTTCATTTCATTCATCTAAATTAATTCATTAATTTATTCTTTCAATTTATTTTAATAAGCTCATTAATTTCATTTAATTTATTTCATTCAAGTAATTTATTTCTTTTTAATTTATTTAATTATTTACTTAACTTAATCGATACAATTAATTTTAATAAATTAATTAATTCCTTTAATTTTATTTTATTTATTTTTAATTGATCAATTTAAATTATTTATTTCTTATTTATTTAAATTATTTTAAATTATTTCAATTTAATACATTCAATTAATTTTATTCATTTCTTTAATCTCCCATTTCATTTCATTTATTTTATTCATTAATTTGGTTATTGCAATCATTTGTTTATTTCATTGATTTTATTCATTTATTTCGATTTAATAATTTAATAAATTTAGTTAATTCAAATAAAATAGGTAAATTCCTTCATTTTATTCAATAAATTAATTTAATTTCATTAATTTTCTTCATTTTTTTTCATTTAATTTAATTCAATTATTATATTCATTTCATTCATTCATTGCCTTCAATTGATTTAATTCATTTCAGTCATTTAATTAATTTGATTAATTTCTTTCATTTAATTTTAGTCAACTCATTTCAAACAAATTTCAATTAATTTCATTATTTTTCCTTTTTTATTTAATACATTTTCATTCAAATTAATCACAATTTAATTAAATTCAATCATTTCGTTTATTTCATTACTTTCATTTAATTTATTCATTTCATCCATTTCATTCATTTTATTTAATTAATTAATTTAATTTCATTCATTTTCTTCATTTTTTTCATTTCATTTAATTCGATTATTTTATTCGCTTCATTCAATTCATTCAATTTATTCATTTCACTCATTCATTTCCTTCAATTCATTTCTTTCATTTCAGAAATTTAATTAATTTGATGAATTTAATTAATTTCTTTCATTTAGTTCTAATCAATTCATTTCAATCATTTTCCCTTTTATTTTATTCATGTGATTCATTAAATTAAATTTTTTTTTATTTTAAAATTTCGTTAATTTAATTATTTGTATTCAATTTATTCATTTCATTCATTTAGTTATATCAATCATTTCATTCATGTCATTCATTTTACTTAATTTAGTAATTTTTGTAATTTCTTTCGTTTTATAAATTTCATTAATCTCATTAATGACTTTTTTTCATTCATTTCATTCAATACATTTCCTTTGATTTCATTTTACTTAATTCGATTTGACTTGATTGATTTGACTTGAATTGGTTTGATTTGGTTTGATTTAATTCGATTTGGTTTGATTTGGTTTGATTTAATTTAACTTTAACTATTTAACTTGATTGGATTTGATTTTATTTGGTTTGATTTGATTAGATTTGATTTTTTATATTCTTTAGTTTCATTCATTTTTCGTTCTTATTTCGTTTTCTTTTCCATTTTCACTTCTTTTTCACTTATTTCATGCCAGTACAGCAAGATTTTATAGAAATCTTTTTATTCAGTATTCATTAATTGTAGTGTCATGTTACTTTTTAGATGACTGTATCGAACCTTCACTTCTACATAAGTTACATTGAAAAAATAAACTAAAATCTTCACATTCAGTGAAAAATGCCACAAGTTTTATTAAAAATGTAATTTCCGAACTTTTCATTTCACTAGCTGTGTTAATTAACTTACTACTAAACTACTTACTACTAAACTACTTACTACTACTTACTAAATCTATAAACAAATGTTTCTTTCTGTGTAGCGTTCAACCAATCTCACTAAAATCTACCAGTAAAGATCTGAGCATCGTTTGTCTCATCATACTTTTTCACGTTCGGGCAACTATTGTATACAAATAATGTAGTTATCACGATTATTGTTGGGTTTTTGTCTTTGACGAAAGTGTTGAAAATTTAGTGTTGAAGCATATCAAAAGCTTGTGGAAGGTCATCTTGAAAAAATATATAAAAATCGTTGCTGACTTCTTTATTTCTTGCTGCGCATGAACTTTACTACACATTGTAATTAAATTACGAATTACTCAGCACAATTGACCTTCCTTTATTTTGGGTTTATTATAAATTGCTTACCCCACTATGCCTCTTTTTGCTATGGTCACATTGTACATAAGTAACTATTATAATTATAATTATAATTATAATTATAATTATATAGTATTTATTATATCATAATTATTGTAAGAAATTAAAGCGAGGCATCAATAATGCATTGCAGACGAGTGAGCAATCAAACGGTTTACGGTTCCTTTACGAGTGTTGTGCTGTGTAGGACATGGGTGGGGTACAGATAATTGATAGACCTTTCAATTAGATTAAATGAGATGGAATAAGAATAATTACTGTTGTGTAGTGAGATATCCAAAGTGGTATCACATACTTTAAATTTGCCTTTTTGTCAAAGAGATTTCAGTTCATTTCATGGATCAAAACCACCGGAAGGAATTGGTTTGATTATCTTTATGGACAATACTTCTTTAAATTCTTCTTTAAAGATATGTTTACTGCGAAAGAGTGGTAAGACTATATGACAATCTGTGGCTTAAGTGTGTCTTACGACCATGTAAGTGTCTTGGCAGTCACTTCAGACTTACCTAACGTAAATTAATACAAGCATTAAGGAGCATTCATCCGAAGCTAAATCTAGTATTAACCCCTTACGAATACTGGATAAGAGGTGGGTTGCCATATTTTTCTCGTGCTCCAAAATGGGTCTCAGGGGCCTCAACCTCAACCTAGTGTCAACCTCGAACGAATACTGGATAAAAGATGTGTTGCCATATTTCCCCCGTGCTCCAAAATGGGTCTCAGGGTCCTTTCAGTCGACTAGCTGTCTGCGTTTTGTAAGCTTACCTAACCTACTTCGACTGATTTGAATTTTACTGCGCTCTTAGAATTGTTTAATGTGTTGAAGTTAATTGATTTGATTAATTTAATTGATTTAAATTATTTTGTTTAATTTTGTAGACTTGGTTATTGTGATTGATAAAACTTATTTGATTGATGCCAATAATTAATTAAAATTTATAGATTTTATAAATGACTTTTGAAATTAATTTGCTTTTCATTCATTTCATTAGTTTAATTTATGTATTTAATTTGATTTCTAATTACTTTCACTTGATTATTCTGATGAAATTGCTTTGTCTTGGTTTGATTGGGTTTTGATTTGACTTGACTTGACTTGACTTGACTTGACTTGACTTGATTTGACTTGACATAATTTGACATGATTTGACTTGACTTGACTTGACTTGACTTGACTTGACTTGACTTGACTTGACTTGAATTGACTCGACTTGACTTGACTTTCTTGACTTGAAATGATTTGACATGATTTGACTTGACTTGACTTGACTTTCTTGACTTTACATGATTTGACATGATTTGACTTGACTTGACTTGACTTGACTTGGGCTGACTTGACTTGACTTGACTTGATTTGACTTGTCTTGACTTTACTTGATTTGACTTGTTTTGACTTGACTTGACTTGACTTGGCTTGTCTTAACTTAGCTTGGCTTGTCTTGACTTGACTTGACTTGACTTGACTTGACTTGACTTGACTTGACTTGACTTAACTCGACTCGACTCGACTTGACCTGACTTGGCTTGACTTGCCTTGACTTGACTTGACTTGACTTGACTTGACTTGACTTGACTTGACTCGACTCGACTCGACTCGACCCGACTCCACTTGACTTGACTTGACTTGATTTGTCTTCACTTAACTTGACTTGATTTGACTTGTCTTGACTTGACTAGACTTGTCTTCATTATAAAAAACTGTTGTTATTATTTTTTTCATTTCATTAATTTGATTTTGAGTTTGATTTGTCTAAACTTGAATTTACTTGACTTGATTTGATTTGATTTGACTTAATTTGACATGATTTGATTTTTAAATTCGATTTAAATTGATTTGACTTAATTTTGACTTGACATGACTAACAAATTAACAAATTCGGATTGACGTTACTTGAATCGTTTTGGTACTTCTGGTGGCCAACGATAACTGACTGGTTTATCTAGTTAGGTTTTGAATAATGTGACTTTATTGATTTGGTTTGATTTAGTTTTTTTTTTATTTATTTTCATAATTAAAATAAATTTTTTGTTTTTTCATGAAGCTGAAATTATGTGACATCAGTTAGATTAATTAAACTTGAACTGATATGACTTAAGTTGATGGGGTTTGATTTAGTTTAACTTGATTTTATTTGACTTGATTTATGGTCATTTGAGTCGAGTCTGAAGCTATTAAATTTGATTTATCCATGTTAAACTTGGTTTTAATTATTTATCTATTTAGTTATTGTTTTATTTATTTATTTATTATTTTTTTTATTTATTTTTTTTAATTATTTATTTATTATTTATTAATTTTTTTATTAATTTTTGAATTTTTTATTTAGTTATATATTTGTGTATTTCTTTATTTATTTATTTATTTATTTACTAACTGACTTAATTAAATTGAAGTGGTTTGATCAAAATTGGCTTAGAAAAACTTGACTTTTTTTATTTTGTCCATTTGTAAGTATTTCTGTCTCTCAACAAAGCAATGATATTATGTTAAGTTGATTTGTTTGACTAGACTTGGCATTTGATTGATGCGACTTGAATCGATTTGATTTGATTTAGTGTAATTTGAAATTCGGTGACTTCATTTAATCAAATGTGACATAAATTAAGTTGATTTTTATGCAATTTATGTGGGTTTACTTAATTTTATTCAATAAAGCTAAAGTTATGTAAAGTTAGATGATTTAACTACTCGTCGATTTTGATGGATGTGACTCAAATTTATGTGGTTTGATATTATATGACTTTATTGGAGCTGACTAAAGTCGAATGCAAATTAATTTGGTTTTATTTAATGTGCTTTGACTTGAATTTGTTTGTTTTTATTATTTCTCTTCTCTCTTCTCTTTCTTTATAATGTCTCAACAACGTCTAAATTATGTGAATTTCTTAGCCTTTTCAATAGAAATTTTTATATATTTTTCTACCACAAATGTATATTAAAGACGCATAGAAAACTCAAACCCAAACCCGGCAGACTCCGAATAGTTGTTACACAGTTTTGTGTGCACGTTGGTTGATTTGTCCAAATAGATAACGACGTCCGAAATTAAGCACACAGCACTGAAAGTTTTCGGCGCAATGCACAGATACGTTTAATTAATTCTTTATTTTATCTATTTGCACGTTTTTTATTTGAAATTTTTTTTTGTTTTTTTGAATTTTTATGCCAACGAAGCGTAGTGAGAGCAAAAGCATAAAATGACCGAATTAGAGCAGCGCTGTGTTGGTTGTTGGAGGGATGGAGTGGGATGAGAGAGAGAAAGAGAGAGGGAGGAGAGGGAACAAGTTGCACGTTTTGTGTTGTCATTTAATTTTGGTCGTTAAAATAATGAAATTACGGTATTAGTTGCGGCAATTCGGGTGAAAAGTGAAAATTGGGGACTTGTGCGTAATGTTGTTGAATTTGTTCGTATTCGTATTAAAAAAAAAAAGTTACTGTAAAAAAAAGTTGTAAAAAAATGTTGTAAAAAAGTTATTATATTATTTATATTAAAAAAGTTGTTATAATAAAGTTGTAAAAATCTGTTTTAAAAAAGTAATTGTTGTAGTTACATTAGTTAGGAGCCGGTTATTTGCCTGAGTAAACATTGTTTTATAGCTGGAATAAATATTTAGTTATAGCATGAGATAGTCAGATGAAATTGAATAGTTTTTTTCGTACATAAGTAATGAAGGTTTAAAAATAGAATTTATTTCAGCATCGAATTGCTGCTGAATGGCAACAAAATCGACACATTTATGAAGCGGATGACTGGTGATGAAAATTGGATTACTTGCGTTAAAGTAAAAAAAAACTGCTGTGGTTGAATTGCGTTAAGCCAGCGCAATCGGTGGTTAAGCCATGATTGATGGTCAGAAAGGTTTTGTTGTGTGTTTGGTGGGATAAGTAGGGCATCATCTGGTATGAGTTGCTTCTCTATGGCCAAAGTTTTGATTTGCACTTGCGATATCAACTCTTGCACCGTCTGAAGAAGCAGTCAGTCAGAACCGGCCAGCTTTGTCCAACAGAAGAAGAATTGTGTTCCATCAGGACATCGATACACATCGATAGCGAGTCGTTAGAAGCTCCGGAAGCTGAGTTTAGGGGGTCTTATGCATCACCAAGTAGTTGCCACCTGTTCCTGTCTATGGCAAATTTTACTAGTAAAAATTGCCTTCAAGAGAAGTTTGTGAAATCAAATGTGCCAGTTTTTTGCCAATAGGGACCAGGGTTTCTTTAAGAAAAATATTATGGAATTTTGTTTAAAATGACAGCAAGTTTTGGTGCATAAATCAGATCAGTCAAACTATGTCTATCCATATCATTGTTTATCCTGGCCGGATGACTGACCGACTCATCAGCCCAGCCCAAACCGGTAAAGCTGAAGCTGAAACATGAAATTGAAACTGGAAGTACTTTGTGAAAAATTAACCTCCCCTAAGACGGAAATTTTTCAACTTCGAAGTCTAAAAAGGCAAAACATGGGTTAAGGTGTTGTTTGAAGAAACGCGATTTAATGGACCTATTGATTTCAAATTTAGTGGAAACACTTCAAATCAAAAATAATTCAACACGTATTTTTAATTTTTTCGAAAATCGAAATTTAACGGGGTCGAGAATGGGTTAAGTTGCATAAAAGGGAAGATTACGAAAAAACCCTGAATCGATGGGCATCGGTTGACATCTAAGTTGGTGAAAATACTTGAAATCAAAAATAATTTGATACGTGTTTCTAATTTTTTTGAGAATAAGACCTTAAAGAGGTCAACTAAGGGTTAAAAGTTTGTTTGAAGAAACATGAAGGTTTACGTCTTTTAACTTTAAACTTAAACTTTACTTAATTTAACTTTTAAGTACTTGAAATACATAAATCAACACAATCCATTTTTTCGAAAAACAAAATTTAACGGGGTCATGGGTTAATGTGCATATAGGGGTAGACTACGAAAAAACCATGAACCGACGGTCCCATTGACATCAAATTTGCTGAAAATACTTGAAATCGAAAATAATTTGACACGTGTTTTTAATCTTTTTCAAAATCAAAACTTAAAGGGGTCAACTGAGGATTTAAAATGTGTATGAAGAAACATGATTTTTTACGTCTTTAACTTTAAACTTGTTGACAGTACTTCAAATTTGAAATAATTCAACACGTGTTTTTAATTTTTTTCAAAAACCGTGTTTTTAATTTTTTTTAAATCAAAATCTGTTGGGGTAAACAATGAGTTAAAAGTTTATATCTATAAGGTTTAATTATATATTCAAAGTTTTATACTATATTTTAACTTAGTGAAAGTACTTCAAATGTAAAATAATTCAAAACAATTCATTTTTCGAAAATCAAAATTTAACGGGGAGATGGGGGAGAATTTAACAAAAGAACAATGAATTAATGGGACAATTGACCTAAAAGTTGGTGGAAACACTTGAAATCAAAAACAAATTTGACACGTGTTTCTCATTTTTTTTGTAAATTAGAATTTAAAGGTATCAACTAAGGGTTAAAAATGTGTATGAACAAAATAAGTTTTTGCGTCTTTTAACTTTAAACTTCGTGGAAGTACTTCAAATGTGAAATAATTCGACACGGGTTTTTCATATTTTTTTTAATGAAAATCTAACAGGGTCAACTATGGGTTAAAAGTTTATATGGAAAAAGAAGATTTTGTGGGCCTTTTGACTTAAAACTTGGTAAAAGTACTCTTAGTGAGAAATAATTCGAGACGTGTTTTTTCGAAAATCAAAATCTGACTGGGTCCACGACGGGTTAAGAGTTTGCATGAAGAAACTGTGAAAAAACATGAATAAATGGACCTATTGACTTCGAATTTGGTGACAGTACTCTTAGTGAGAAGTAATTCGACATGTGTTTTTCATTTTTTCGAAAATCGAAATCTGAAGGGTTAGCGATAGGTTGAATTTATGTAGGGGAAACCAGATTTTATGGGCCTTTGGCTTCAAACTTAATGAAGGCACTTAACATGCGAAATATATCGATTCGTGTTTTTCACTTTTTTGAAAATCAAAATCTGACGGGGCCAACCATGGGTTAAAAATTTATATAGGGGGAAACATGACCTAATGCGCTAATTGACTTAAAATGTGGTGAAATCACTTCAAATGAGAAATAATCAAGCAAATATTTGTTTACAAAAATCTTACGGGATCAGTAAAGGGTTAAGAAGAACTTGATTTATTGGGCCCATTGACTTCAAACTTGAATAAAACTAACTTACAAACTTAATAAAACAAACTTAAATAAACCCTTAAACTTCATTCATTCATTCATTCATTCATTTATTTTTACTACAACTTATATTATCTATTTGCATACAACAAGCCTCAATGATGACTTTCAATATCTTTTAGTAACTAATAACTTTCGAGCTCACTTAACCTCACTTATAAGTATCGATAAAACCACCTGAATGCATCTCTTTTCGGGCACATAACCTCGAATATTAACATTGAACACTTATGTAAACCACCAACTCGCCACATGATGGCATGAAAAATAAAAAAAAAATTATCGCCCAACGAGTGTGAGAAGAAAAGTAAAACAACAAACAAATAAACGTTAATTCGATGTTTGCTGTGCTGAAAGTGCCGCACGAACTGAAGCGTTTTTCAAGAAAATCCACACTTGCTGCTGCTGCTGAATTTCAGGTTCAACCGCAATAACAACAACAACAACAACAACTGCCATGCAGTCGTGCCACTGCAATTGGCATAAATGCAGTTAGCAACGTTGCAATTTGCGGCCAACAATGCCAGTTAATGGCAAACGAATTCGTGCAAAAGTAAAGTGTGAGGATTTTGGAAAAATTTCGCCATGGCAGCAAAACGCATCGAACGTTGCAGTGCACTTGCTGCAAAATCATTTTGAGAAAATATTTTTATGATAAATTGTTGATGGGCAGCGCATTGTTGACCTGAAAACCACGCAAACAGGCAAAGGTGCACACAACTTGGGTCAATCTAATTTCGAAGTTAGGGAGACTCTAAAAACATGAAAAAAATAAGTGAAAATCCACATCTAATTGCATTAATCACTTCAAGCATATCCAATTGATTTGTCATACTTTCCATAAGCGCATTCGTAGTCGCTGTTATTTTATTTTGATGACCCAAATTCTCTGGGAAACACTGAGCGCAGCTTAGAACATTTTCGTAGTAGAATTCAATATGTGTGCTTTTCTTTTCAGTTTAATCATTTGTTTGTTGCTTGTGTAATTTCACACTTTCATTCATGTATTATGCTTTGAACATTTTCGCTTTTTCCACGCTATCTGCCGGGTGGCTGGAATCATTTGTTTTCGTTGTGTTTTAAATAATTCAAGCTGCTGCGAGATTTCAACATTAATCAAACTGTTCTACGTTTCTACTTATCTGATGGTTTGTGTGTGTGTGTGGGTGTGTGTGTTTTTAGAACTGAAATTGAATTTAAATCGAATTCGTGCCTGGAAGGAATTGCTGCTACAAACACCACAACCATATTAAATGTGATGTTATTTTAGGTTATGTAAGGTAAGATTAGGTTAGTTTGGAAGGTTAAGTTATTGGAACTGAACTGATTCGAAGTCGATGATAATCACTCAGAGGTGTTTGAGAAAAGATAGCCGGTTTTATCGGGTTTAAATCTCATACCGACGCCTGGAGCCAATGGTCAGAATGGTCGAAGTATCGGAATTGAATTGATTCGAAGTTGAGGATGTACAGTGACTATGTTTTTGGGATTAAAAAGTCATACCGACTACTATGGCCAGTGGTTTTCTATGCTTTTTCCTTATGTGAGGTTATGTAAGGTAAGGTTAGGTTAGTTTAGGTTTGCTGGGAATGTGTCGAAACTGAACTGGTTCAAAGTCGATGATAATCGCTCATAGGTGTTCGAGGGAAGGTAACCGCATTGGGCAGTGAACATGTTTATGGGGTTAAAGTCTCATACTGAAGGGTCAAGACTGACTGGCTAATGGCTTTCCATGTTTTCTCCTTAAGTTACATTATAAGTTTTAAGGTTAAGTTAGTTTAGGTTTGCTGGAAATGCGTCTATCCGAAAAGTATCGGAACTGAACTAGTACGAAGTCGATGGTTATCGGTCATAGATGTTCGAGTAAAGGTGACCGCATTGGACAGTGACTGTGTTTATGGGGTTAAAAACTTATACTGACCACTTTAACCAATGGTTTTCTATGCTATTTCCTTTTGGGAGGTTATGTAAGGTAGGGTTAGAGTAGTTCAGGTTTGTTGAAAATGTGTCTATTCGAAAAGTTTCCGAACTGAACTGGTACGAAGTTGATAATAATCGTTCACGATGGTCATAGTTGTTCCAAGGATGGTAAGATTTCCTAGACCTCTATAACCTATGACGTTCGATGCTTCTTGTTTAGGTTTTATAGAGAACTTAGGTTAGGCTAAGCTAGTTAAGGTTTGCTGGAAAACTGTCCAGTTGAAAATGATTGGAACTAAACTGGTATATTGTCGATAATACAAGTTCACTATGATCATAGTTGTTCCAGGGATGGTAAGGCTCATCAGACTGTTAAGGCCTATGGCCCTTACGATGGCCATACGGTTTCCAGGGAGAGAAAGTGCAATACAGAGCGTGTAGTTCTATTGACTTGAAGACTCATATTGACTGTGTTGATCAATGGCTTTCGATGCTTCTTTCATACACAAGAAGACAGCTGAAGGAGATATGAGAAGACAATCATCTCTCTCATCTCTCTTCTTTCATACACAAAAATACATCTGGAGGAGATATGAGAAGCCAATCATCTCTACGTGAGGCCAACTGGAGACTTTGTTTTACAGATCTGTTCAAGAAGAGACATTATTGTTGATTCTTATTTGTCAACGAATTGTTATAGTCAGTTTAAAAGAAAAAGAAGAAGTGGGAAAAATGGCAAAATGATACTACAGAAAACTATTTGCAAAAACTATTTAAAGCCTGGTCGTAGTTGTTGCTCTTCGTGGCTTAGTGGTAATTGCTTTTAACAACAAGTTAGATAAGTTAGTTCTGGGTTCAAATCCCAACTGAGTCAATAATGAAAACATTTCTTTTGTTACTTACCTTTTTAGCACTCATTGACTTACTAAAATTAACAAATAGGTGTCTCAGTTGTCTATCGACTATGTTTAATGGGCTAAATTATCATACTGACTGCTATAGCCAATGGTTCGTCCACATACAAGAATATATCTGCCAATGATATGGGATGTTTTAAGATCTCAGAATGTGACCAATTATCGACTCTGTGTTGGAATATTTGTAGAGCTCTGTCGTCTCTACATCTCCAATTGGTGCCAGTCTCTGTACCTTCTGTCTACCTTTGGCTGGCCCGTGTAATAGCCTATTTCCACCGAGCGTTTAAATGCATTTAAGGGCTCTGTTAAGCTTGAAAACTGTCAAGCGTCAATAGCTGGTTTTTGTTTACATTTTTAGTTGGTCAAGCCAAATTCTGCATTTATTTCTGGGCAGCCACCGCTTACCCATCGCCGCCATCTCCTTGTATACGTATGTATGGTTTCTTGTAGCCCCTCTACTGCATGATAACCACTCCGCTTCCCTTCCCAACAGTCTAGGAATGTCTGCGTTTTCATATTTATGAAAATTTATTTCATTTGTCAATGTTTATTTCATTTATGAAAGTTGTCAGCTGATTGATACCAGAGCTGTCTGAATTTTTAATGTCAAGAGGGTTAGTGAGAAGTTCCACGTTTTTGATATTCTCTTTCAGCATTTATTATTGGCAAATAATATAAGTTTTGACTTTGACTATGACAGACGATATGTATTTTTGCGAAAAATGCAGTAAAAAGTAATTGTCTTAGCAAAAAATCTTCCACACCGAACGCAATTCGAATCCCCTCTTTTGTTTGTGTTCGTACGGCTCTTGCAGCGCCGAAAAGCATGCTATCAAAATTTGTACATTTGTCAAAATTGCTCCAGTTTTTAACATAACATATTCTGTTAGACGTCTGTAAAGGGCAAAACTGAGTTAATACAGTTTTGAAAGTCAGTTAACTCACTTTGATACAAAAGGAATTGCATGGGAATTAGAGCATTTAAATGCGATGTTAAATGCATTTAAGGCCCGGTGGAAATAGGCTATAACCTAGGTTAGGTTAGGTAAGACAGGCGGCTTGCTGGTGCTCAGAAAGTACACTACAGTGTAACCTAACTTAACTTACATTTCAAACAATCAATAGAAAACGTCTGAGAGCGATGGGGTTTCTAAGACCAATTTCTGTCGTAGTTGTTTTTGGTTTTCATAAAGTTGTCATATCTGTTAAAAACATGACAGAAAACCAATTGAAAAGAAAAGTGTATCCAAAATTAAAAAAAAATTTCTTAATCAGTAATTTGGTTTTCATTGAAGTTTCTATTGTAAAACTGATTAAGTTTTGTAAAGTTTTGGAACTTGTAAACGTTTTTGAACTTTGGGGTCTAAAGGGTCAAAACATGGGCTTAAATGTTAAAAGGAGAAACGTGATTTAATAAGTTGTTGATTTCAAACTTGGGGAAAATACTTTTTTATTACTTTTCAGTTTTCTGAAAATCAAAATCTAAAGGGTCAACAATGGGTTAAGGTTTACTATACATACAAGAAGACTATGAAAAAACATGAATTGATTGGTCTATTGACTTAAAAATTAGTGAAAACACTAGAAATATAAAAGAATTTAATACGTATTTTGAGTTTTTCCGAGTATCAAAAGCTGATGAGTTCAACGATGCGTTAAAAGTTTGTATTAGGTAAACATAATTTAACCCATTAAAATTTGATGAAAGTACTCTTCATGAGAAATAATTTGACATGAGTTTTTTATTTTTACGAAAAATCGAAATCTGACGGGATCAATGATAGGTTAAGAGTTTTATGAGGAAACATGATTTACGTAATAGGTCGATTGAATTAAGATATGGTGAAAGCACTTCAAATGAGAAATAATTAGACGAGTACCTATTTTTTCATAAAAATCTGACTGGGTCAACAAAGGTTTGAGAGAGTTAGGAGCCATTAAGAGTTTTTTCAATTTAAGAATTTTCCTTTATGTTCTTGAAATGAAGTCAATAATACGAGGGTTGACTTTTATATTTTTTCAAAAAGGATGAAAATACATTTTGTTATCATCAAAAATGGTTTTATTGCTTTTCAAAGTATTTTCCTAGAAGATTTATACACTTTTGCATGCGCTCAAACCAATTGTCGAAGCACTTTTTCCACTCCGATTGAGACACCTCCAAAACATGGTTTTTGAATGCTTCAGCAGCATCTTCTGGCGATGAAAATCGTTGACCTCGCAATTTTTTTCTGAAGACGTCATTGGGTACAAGGTCAGAGCTGTATGGCGGATGACTCATTAAATCGATGCTTTGGTTAATCAAACAGGCGCTTGTTTTAGTCGATGTGTGAGAGCGCGCATTGTCCTCCTGAAGAAAGATTCGGGGTCGGCGATGGTTTTTCCGTATTTCACTGAACACGTCTGTCGAACAAATTGTTGTATACCATTCAGAATTGACCGTTCTACGCTGCTCTAAGGGCACAGTAGCCACATGAATTTTTCAAGTCAGTGTAAACAACACAAATAGCGCTTGAACATCAAAATGTTCTAAACACGTTTATGATAAAAAATGACAAACTCTTCAATGGGCAATCTCCGATTGTTCGAAAACTATCCCTATTGAAAAAATATAAAGGCAGCCTACGTACGGTGAAAGTGAGATCTTTTTATGTATTTCCAAAACCATGTGTAGAAATATTTCGAAAAATAAATTAAATTCAAAATTTTCAAGAGGTTGGACTAAACTCAAAAACTTTTTAAATTAATTTAACTTTTAAATTAATGTTATTTATTTATTTAATTTAAATTTATTTTACTTGTATCTTCAATTCAATTTTAATTGAATTTTTTAACTTTATTGACTTTTCTTGGGATAAACTCCAACGATTTGTATTCACTTAACGACAAAACCATAAAAATTTCTCACTTTGGTTGCATTCACTTTCAATATGCCATCAATTATTTCTTTGGTTGAATTTGTCACTTTATTTTGTTGTTGTTTTTATATACATAAAAGTGTGCATTGTGCTGTCAGCTGCATATTAAGTGGCAATTAACTCAAATGCCATAACACAAGACAATCAAATTAATGCATCCGTTGATTCGTGTGTAGTCAGCAGTTTTGAATGTTAATTAACCAAATTTTGAAGAAGTTGACGTAGAGCAAATTATTGTCATTTATAACGGTGTATTGTATAATTCTATTTGCTTCAACAGCTGCAACTGCATACTAAACATTTAAGTGTTTGTGACACTTTATTGAGAGTTAAATTATAATTAAGTATTTGAATTTATGTTAATTAATTAAGCAGTGCAGTTGGAGAGTGGGATTTTGGTTGAGCTAGTTTACCTTAAAAATTAGAAAAAATTTTAAAATTAAAAATAAGTTATGAAAAAGCTCACAACTTGTTGTTTGAAGAAGCAGAACTGTGAATTTTACTTCCATTCAGGAAGTAAATTTCCTCCCTGAAAATTGCTCAAGCTTCCTTAACAGCTTCTATTTGCTTTATAATTTTTGTTTTTTCTTTCACAAATCCTTCACAAATCTACAAAATGTAAATTTATCATTGATATTTGTTGTTGCTTTCTCTCCTTTCTTGCTTTCCGTTGGTTTTTGCTTGCTGGCAAACAGTTCTTGATTGCGCTTCTATATGAAAAAGCCATCAGGTAGCTATACATATAAACATACATAAATAATACACATACCTTACAGTGTGTTCAAGTGCATACCCTGCAGGAAAGAAGTAGTCAGTTGGCAAAAGTAACTAATTTTAAACTAATTATTTGACAACTAATTTGTAACTGATTGAAAAATCATGCATGGCAATACAGTTCACGAGCGCATGCGCCGCACTCGTTGCGTTGTTCGTAAAAACGAAAAGGCGCCTGCGCCATGAATAAGGGCTGCCTATTGTTTGAAAATTGATATTTTCTGGGTTTGCGTTGGCGACCCTTAGCATTTTTAAGTGAATCTAATGGTTTGGCAACATTGCTAACCAAAAACGACGCCATATCGTGTGTATCCGTCGAAGCGTGCGCGTGGAAAATCAAGTGCGTATTAAAAAGAGGTGCGTAAAATAATTGTGTTAATTATTTCATTTTTAAAAATGAATGCAACAAAAGCAAGAAGCATTCGCCGAAAAATAAAAAAACAGAGAGACATTTATCTTAACCGACTTACAAGTGAAAAGACGGCTGAAAGGACGAGTGAAGACGTGCAAGTTGAGCATTTGTGCGCGGAAAATTACAGAGAGCCTGAGGCAGAAAGTACGCCGCCGCAAAAAACACGTTCCTGTTATGTTTTTTTGACTTATACAGTTTATAAATGGATATCATTAGAAAAATATATGTTTTTGTTACTAAATGAATTACATTGTTATTCTTAATGAAATGCCTTTAATGTTTTCTATTTTGTTTGGTTTTAGTTATAAGATGTAAATATTATATTTATTTATTTATATTATTTTAAATAATTGCACTTTGTTTTTGAAAAATTTTAATAAAACAATTATGAATTGAATCCAATATATTTGAAAATTCATTTGAAGGGGTTATATGTAAGTAATTTGTAATGAGTTACTATTTGACTAGTTTAAAATCAGTTACAAACTAACTAATTTTTAACTAGTCCCAAAACAACTAGTTTTACATCAGTCGATTGTGGACTAATTATTAATTGGTTTGAAAACAACTAGTTATAAACTAGTTGGGAAGTCATGCAGAGGTAGACAATTGATGTGCTGCTAGGACATCGCCACGTTAAAATAATCACTTCTTTTCAAGCAAAATAACTAATTTGTAATCAGTCCTGTACAGAAAAGGACTAGTTATAAACTAGTTTAAAATTAGTTACTTTTCCTGCAGGGTACATACTCACACACATACATACTCACATCACTTGCACACAGCTGCCTTGACATTCAAACACAATGCATGGCAGCGGCGCCGCCGTGTAACGAAATTCCGCCCCGGAAGGCAGCCGGCAAGCCAAATAAGCCAAATAAAACTGTGTGTATTTTCGTGAGTGGCTGGCAAGGTTTTCTCTCACCTTGTTTTTGTTTGTGCTTTTGATTTTAACTGGCGTTTTTTCCATCCGTTCTCTGCATGGGAATGTGAACGACTTGGTGCATCCGTGTGTAACGACACGACGATCAAGTGCACAGCGAGCGTTTAATGTGCATTTGGCTGCCAAATTACGGCTGCCGCTTGTTCATATTCCACTGCAACAACAACATACACACACACAAACATACTCGTAGGTATGCCGCATATGTTGGCCACTCTCTCAGTTGCATAGTTCAGTTATGAGCGCCGCGTGGCCATTCATTATTGCTAGAGTAGTGTGAACTTCATTGAAATGATAATAAATAAGTAGCAGACAAATTGAAGTTGCATATTGAATTTCAATACCGTTAATAAAAGAAAAAACGACACTAAGCAATGCAATAAAATTGTTTGATAATTGTGCTGTGGCTTTTGTATCGGAAGATTGCCAATTGTGCATTGGCATATTTATTGGATTTTTTTAATGACATAATTATCATAAAAATTAAAAACAAGATTTAAAAATGTAAAAAAATTGGAATTTTTAATAGATATTTTTAGTGACACAATTATTATTAAAAAATATATTTAAAAATGATTTAAAAATTTTCATATATTTTGGGTTTTTTAATGACAAAATTATCGTAAAAAGAAATCAAATAAATATTTACAAAATTTGCAAAAAATTGTCAGATTTATTAAATTTTTTTAAAAACAAACCTACAAAACAAAATACTAGAAAATTTTGAAAAAATTGGTATATCTACTGAAAAGAAGTATTAAAACATTCGCAAAAAATTGATCATTTTTTTAGGTTTTTAAGAATGAAACAAACTATAAAAAAATATATACTATATATGAAAAACTTTAACAAAACAAAGTTTATTGGATTTTTACTAATAAAATTATTATAAAAATTAAATAAACATTTAAAAAATTTTTAAAAAATTGGCCTATTTATTGGATTTTTTATTGACAAAGTTATTATAAAAGAAATATTAAAAAAGAATTAAAAAATTATTAAAGAACTATTTAAAGATTATTGAAAAATTATTTTAAAAAAATTTTATTTTTTAAATAATGTTTTTAATGCATTCATATGTTATTTAAAAAAACATATTTTTAAAAAAATTTCTAAATTAACTCTTTTCATGGTTTTCAGTTGCTCTGCCATGGGTCAGTTCAGAAGGGCTAATGTTTAGTTAGGATACCCTGAGGGGATTAAGCTTGAATAAATTCGTTTTAAAACAAAACCAAAACTTAAAACAAAAACATATTTGAATTACCTAAATTTGGCTTCATTCGATAGAAAATGTGAAAACGGTTTAGTGGGTTTCAGACCCCCCTGTGAATCAATCAAGTAGACAATTTACGCTTCATTGACTTTGTGGATTTTCATGATTTCCATTTTCCATTGCAATGCAGATTTTTAAATTTCTTTTTCATCCTTCGATAAAGCATTTACTTACGTTCAAGTCAAAGAAGCTGTAGGGGGCGACCACATATAACAAATGTTCGCAACATGAGAATGCAATAAAATTTGCCGCATGACATGAAATTAAGTTGACGCAAAATGACTAAAACCTTTAATGTTTTTTATAAATGCACAACGATTTGTGCGTATGTATTTGTTTTTTTATTTATTTGCCATAAATCAAAGAAGTAAAAAGCGCAATACCGATGAGCGACACGGCGGCATTGGCGGAAACCCAGCAAAAGCAAACAAAAGTATCAAATATAATTTCACGCTTTGTCACAACACACTCAAACACATACACATACATACAAATTGGCATTCAGGCAACGCAGCCGACTTCAAAGCGATTCATGAGGCGCGCTACAAATTCAGACAGCAGCAACACCAGCAAACCGAGACCAGCACACAAATGAGTACAGACGCGTTAGCATTTTTGTAGAATGCGAGGTGTGTGTGTGTGGGTGTTTAATATGTGTGTGTAAGTGCGCTACTCCACCTGTGTGTGTGTGTGTCCGGAAATCAGCCGGAAGGCTGCAGGCACAAATATGGCAGCGAGTTTTGTACAAACACAAAGCGGATTTCCTTGCAAGCGCCGAGCTTCAATGTTGCGTGCTGCCGCTAAATGTTTATAAACATTGTGTCGAATGTGCTTTATTGATTTTTAACCGAGACACAGCCGACAATTGGTGGCATTTTTGATGTGCGAGTTGAATTGCCATGAAATCCTCGAAGTCAACAATGGCAAGTTGCACAACAACAAAAAACGCATAATAACACGGCAGGGCAGCGCAAGTGGCTGACGGACGAGTCAATGAACGCTAAAAAAGGCTACAATAAAAACGCAGAACAAACAAAATGAAACGAAACGAAGCGAACGGGAAAACAAACAGAGAAGTAAATAAAGGACCAGACAATTACGAAATGCATGGAGGGGAAACGTCAACGGTGTAACGGTAATCAACTGTCAGACAAGCCGGCAATGTGGCAACAACAACAATAATAACACACCACAAACACACCAACAACAGTCGTCATGACAGGTGCATGTGCACTTGTCACTGCTGATTTGCTGCTGTTTTCTGTTTTTGTTGCTGGTGCGATGTCGCTGTCGCCTGGCTGCAGTTATTGGCGCCGACGACGTTTGCTGGCGGCGCATTTCTACACTTGCGTGAGTGTCGGCCAGCGTTAACGTAAAAACATCGCACACACGCAGAAGCCTGGAAATGACATAAATTCAAACAGGAATAACAACAACAAAGAGTAAGGAAGAACACGCAGTCAGGAATAACAAAAAACTATGACACGTATTACGAAAAATTGATTGGAACAGAAAAGCGAAGTACGAAGTTTGTTGGCTCATAGTTATGCAATGTTGTTGTATTTCTTAAGTTGTTTAACGCAGCTTTGTTGATGATATTTTTGAATGAAAACACATGTTTTAAATTATACAATTTCTTTATTTATGCAATTTTTCATTTATTAAATTTTATAAAATCTATTATAATTTGTTCTTTTCTTGCACTTTTTTACAACTTTTATCAACCCGGCAACTTGTTAGCTGCCTTTAATTGCACCTAATTGACTCCTCAAATACGAAAACATTTCGTCATCACGCAACACACAAGTCGAACGCTCCCAGCACTGACCTCACGTGTCAGCGGTGCTCACCTGCTGCCAACACAGCTGAACCACCAACTTGGATAACGGCGAAGCAAACACTGCCAAAACGGCCTGCTTCGCCTATAAGCTGAACCAGCTGAACTGCGCTGAATCGGCGCTGTTGGCCACGTTTCGCTCAGCGCTGCCGAGTGCGTCGTTGGCGTCAGTGTCGCTGTTAGCGTTGATTTTCCATGCTCTTTCAAGCTGTTAGCCATCGCTTGCAACGTGTTCCAGTGTGTTGCTACAATATGTTGTAGTTGTGTGTTGCTGTAAATGCGGCAACATGTCGCAAGTAATGCAGCAAACTTTGAGATATATTGGAAAAGCATTTCTGAAAGTATGTATAAACAAAAATTCGTTAAATATTCCTAAACTTCTAGTCGAGATATGACTGACATGACGTATGTTTTTTTTTTTTTTCAAACCTGAAACACCTTGGTGTTAGTCTCAGAAAAAACGAACAACAAATTTAAAAGTTATGGCCCCGTGCGACACAACCACACAACTGCAAGATGGCATCAACTTCAACCGTCGCCGTGTAGTCAACTACTTAATTATAATAAAAGCGGCAGCAAAATCAACAAAATCATATTTTTGAGCTCTAAATACAAATTAAGAAATAGTTGCAAGCTTCCTTTATTAAGAATTCTTTTATATTAATTTTAGTGTTCTACAATAATCAATTTTAAACAAATGACAATGAGTTTTATTTTTTAGAACTAGTAAATTTTACCCGAAATACTAACAAGGTTGTAGTTTTTGCTCAAAGAACAAAGAAAAACGCCATTAAAAATGTCTGTGTCTGTGATACCAATTATTTTGGTTTTGTCACCTACGTTCTATGTTTGGCGACATCGATAACTGCGGTCGGTGGTCGGTGTAGCCGTGCAGTCGTCAAAATAATCGCTTCCATAGAAACGTTATAATTTTGTACTTTTACAGATGTGGTTGTGTCGCTGCCGCCGTTAAACATTTCAAATATAGGGTGTTTTTTTTAGAGGTATAGAACTTCGAATTGAAATAAAACACAAGAAAATCGTTTTAATGTCCATCAATTTGGCTTTATTGGAAGGATAATTTTATGCCATTAATGTTTAAATATGATTTCGGGCATGTGGCCGCCGCGGCTGGCTCGAATAAAGCCAATTCTACAGGTCCAATTTTCAACCAGCTCCAATTGCTGTGCACGGTGGCGATCGATTCATTCGGGTCCTCTTCAACATTTTGCTCTACAGCGGCAATTGTTTCTTCGGTGCGCACTGTTCGACGTCTCTGTGGATGCGTATTATCACATAGAGTAAACGTAGTGCGAAAACGACCCATGGTTAACCGAATTAATTGCTCTGATGGACGATGTCGACCATAAAATGGACGGAGCTTGCGGTAAACTTCGAGAACTGAACCATTATTTTCGAAAAAAAATTGCACGATTTGCAAGCGTTGTTCTTTTGTCAACCTGTTCATGATGAAATGGCAAACCAAACTGAACATAAATGACATTAGAGTTGCCAGATTTGACCACAAAATGCCAGTTTTATCTCTATTCGAAAAACAAACCTCTAAAAAAAACACCCTATATAACGAAAATAACAACCGGTCTATGGCTTTCCGGTGTAGTATCTCAGTAACGCACACAGGATTTCATTTTGGAGGGAAGGGGGTTTTGCCTACAACTTTTGAACGGAAGACCATTCAAAACCTTATTTTGTACCCGCAATTTTTGTGTCTGGGGAGTTTGAAACCCCCCTGTGTGTGTGAATGTGGTAGGTTAAATTCCCACACTCACTTTACCTTTTCGAAGCCCATTTTCTTTTCTAAGCCATTAACGCTTGAATAAATGTTTTTTTACGTTTTTTTCGCGACTTTTTTCGTTGCAAAATCGAGTGCCAAAACATTCCGACAGTTTTTTCGATATCTAATGAAAATGTTATAAAAATTCAAAAAATTCAAAAATATAATTTCATCTTTTAATTTAACAAATATGTTATTATACTTAGAACAAAATTTTTGATATAACACATTTTAAAAAAAGTTTGTTTGGTTAAAAAATCGTGTCTAATAATTTTTATTTTTAAGTAATAATTTAAACAAATGTTTTCTGATAAAAGAGTTAAATATTATAAAAGAAAGTTATCATAATTTTTTGGATACATTTTTTATTTATTAAAAAAGTTCATTTATTTATTCATTTGTTTTCTTTTAACAATAATAAGTTTTTATACATTTTATTTTTTTTTTTTTATAAGAAACATTTTTGAGCAACTGACGTTTTCACGTTCATAAATTTCACTTGTTAGGGATATTGTTATCATTTCGGCATAAAACCAATTAAAGAAAAATCTTTTACTACAAAAAAACATGTTTTTTTAATTAACAATCATAACTTTTTTATTCGGCATTTTAAATCTTTGATTGCTGTTTTCGAAAGTTCAACCAATTTCATGTGGAAAAATATGTTGACCTTAATTTTTATATTCGATTTTGTATCAAAGAAATCATTAAAAAATATCTTAAAAAATGCTTGTTCAGTCACTACTGGGTTAAAAAAAGGTGAGTTAGTGAGTTAGTTAGGTTCAAATCGATTATTTTAGAGTCGCCGAAGGATATTTAGGGCCGAAACTCACATAAACCGAAAGGATCCACTGGGATGTTATAATCTTTCGAGTTGTATATTATGAGTTGAGCCTCATCCCATCACCTCACATCACATCACATCACATCAACCAATCACGAAATGCTTCTTTCAATGAGCAAACATAGCGTTGGTCCTAGATACATCGATAGGTTAGAAAGAGCTAGAAAAGTCATGAAGTTGCTAGTAAAATCTTCACGGATTTAGTATTTCCATCATCGTCAAATATTAGAGAAAATGTGACATATTCCACTGAGGTCAGCAAAATGCTGATTGATATATTTTATTGATCTCCGCTCCATCGACTCATCTAACTTCTTGCTACTCCGCAATGAGCTGATTTGTACTGACGGTTTGTGTATTGCATCAGAAGTCAAGAGAGTGTTGGAGTTGGAGCGCGACTCCAACCATAAAGAAAAAATTTCTTTGTCAATTAAACTCTCAACAGGAAATACAAGAGTTGAAGTTAATAAATGATGGTCTATGAAAAAGCTCCCTAACGTCCATTCGTAATCGATATAACCCAAGTGACCGAAAGGAACTATCAATTAACTTGGCGAATTTCTGTATTTTTGGCGTAAAATCAATTAAAAACTCATCAGCCGCAGTTCACTTTAATACACAATTTCCCATTGTGCAATGCAATTCAATTTCTGCTACCTTGTGCAGCAAATCAATCGGAATGGCTTACAAGAGCGGCAAATATTTGAGTTTGTACAGCAAAGTTCAAGACCTTTGTGCAATAATTGATGATTTGTCGGCTGGGTGGCGAACGAAACGGGCGCGTTGTGAAAGAGAAAGTCGAATGTGTGACAGCAAAAGCGAAAAAGCAGCACTGGCAACAACAATGGCCGACTCATCTCCATTGCAAACCACAAATCAAAATTACAAATTGCCAACTGATGCGACTGAGAGTATAGAACGAGTATGTGTCGTATTTATCGAACTCAATTTATCGTCACTCAATTTGGTCCACGTGCAGTCAGCCACAACAGAATAGTTTTGTTGCTGCTGATTTCGGGCGGAATTGAATTGAATTGCAATGTCTTGAGTGCGGCAGTGACACACACACACACACACACACACAATTTAATGTTAAATTCAGGGTATCAAGGAAATTAAGGTTTGAGGCTGTGGTTTGAGTGGTTTGGGGCTTAAAAATACGATATTGATGCTTCAGAAGCTGACTTCCAGCTCCCTTACTCTCATTCACTAATTATAAGACTAGCTTCCCCTTTCCCTCACTGGGTGCTCTACTTGCATCGGCCAAACTGATGCTGAAGCGATTTTATCGTAAGGATGCAAAAGAATTGTGGTCTGAGGAACAGACCTGCTATATCTCCCACTAACTTGGCCAACCTATAACATGAAACGAATCAGCTGCTCAACTGAGACTGCAATACAAATACTTCTGTCGAGGATGCGGTTCCGAGGAGCAGGAAAACACCGTTCTCCATCTTTTGTGTCAGTGTCCCTCATGAGTCAGAAGAAGGCATAAGTTTCTCGGCTCAGCTTTCTTCATTAGCATAACCGAACTATTGTATGTCTCAACGTAGAACCCACTTTAATCTAAGTAATCCACATTAATTCTTAATAAGAATAAGATTTACTACTTGCAAATAGTTTCAACTAAAGACAGTTTAATTTTGGTTTTCAATAGTTCAACATTAACTTTACGGTATCATGCCTCGTTGTTCAGTAATTTTGAATTGCAGCAACACCACCAAATAAGTAGCCATGAATGAAACGTTCTGTAAATATATCAAAGAAAAGTTATCATTCAAAAAAATCCTCATTCATTATCTATTTAGGTATACACACCGATGTGATCAGTTCTCGATTAATGTTGGCATAGCCATCCAAATTCATAATTGGTGGATTCTTTGAAATGGCTACCAAAAACATTTCCACCTCTTTTTGTGTTGCATTATCCACAGCGGTGAGATCAACATTCAACAATTTGGTTTGAAAATCCAGGCCCACACTTTGTGACGCATAGTGGGCCTCATTGCAGATAATGTAAAGCAAACTCATGCAGTAGAAAACAATAACAAAGAGGCCAACCTCTTTGTACGTGGCGCCGTGATCGATGATTTCGCTAAGTGATCCATAGGTGGCAATGATTGTTGTGAAGAAGATAACCAGACAGTACATGCCGTACATGTTGGAATAGGCGCGTCCTGTTGAGACAAAAAATTAGATTAGTTTTTATTGGTTGCACAAGTTTGAAATTTAGATACCCAATTGTTGCATCATGTGACTGAGATCAACCCATAGATAACGGTATTCGGTGAGCTTTTTGGCGGGTTTATGGCTGCGTAGGGTTTGTTGAAGCGCATCGGACAAGGCGCGACTTGCAGTGCCGAATGCGGTGCAGTTAATGTACCTGCGATAAGATTATATTTGTAGGTAATATTTATGTTTTTGTAGAGTATTCATTGGGGTTGTTAGACAGGAAGAAGATGACTGCGTCTCTCCGGTAGAGGTCATCTCAAGCTACGGTATGAAGATTTTATATATTTAATCTTTATGTGTTTGTTGTGGATTCCAAAGATTCCTAAGGTCTTAAAATTCCTCCTGGATGTCAGACTTACTGACAGTTTGTGAAGTCCAAGAAGGGGGCACAATAGATCTACAGGTCACGGTGCATCATCCCCATCAATAATAATAATAAACGTAGACCTAAGGTCTTTCGAAGTACTTAGTCCGTAAGAACTATTATACGAAGTCTTCAAGAGTCAAGTCATAGTAAGTAGAAAAAAGGGTCCAAGGAGATCCTAAGGTCTTCCAAAGCACTCAGTTCGTAAGAACCAATATACTCAGACAACATGTATTTGAAATAAATAAAAGACCTCTAACTAGTGCCCAGTTCAGTCTGGTGAGTAAAAAGTTCCGTTAAGGGAAGCTGACTGGCCAGGTTGGCTACGCATAAACACTGTTGGGTCCCTAGCGATACCAGTTAGAACTTCTTTGTATTGCAGGTTCACAAAAAAGTGATGGGTGTCTAGCGAGATTCAGCCCCGAACTAACCCTTTAAAGACTAACTACTTCGACAATACATCCCATCTAGTTCCCGTCTAATCCAAGAGTAAACTAATAATTGTTAGAAAAAAGACCGACAAGAAGACCCTACAGTCTTCCAAAGTACTTCGAAAGTTCGAAAGAACCGAAAGGGATAAGGTCGTGCTTGGGAATTCCGTCTAATCCAGAAAAGAACGGAACGAAGTCAGACAAAAACAAGGATGAAGCAAGGCTCCAAGGTTTGCCTGACACCATTATCGGTGAATAGAAAATAACGGCAGGCCATAGCCCGGTAACGGGTTGTTGTGGCCAGTAAGTAAATAGAAAGAAGGTCAAAAATCTCAACACACTATAGGTACCAGCGTTAGTCGGCCTCGATAGTCCAGCGGTTAGCAGGTTGGCTTCTTATACCGAGATCCTAGGTTCGAATCCCAGTTCAGTCTGACTAAACACTTGTCTACTTCTATCGCTATACAAATTAAGCAGATGAGAATTACAAGAATCGCACAAGTGCGAATGTGAAAGAAAAGTTGCCAACTGTAGGTCTTCTCCCTTCCCCTCCCCAACCGTTTGAAATGTTGTTGTACTCGTGTGAGTTGTAACACATGTTAAAAACAGGACCGTGTTGCATGCACCTTTCACACAGGTGGAATTTTTGGTTTCACAACGGGCCCATATAGAGGCCTCCTCCTTCGTCTCATACCCCATTACAACCTACAACCATAGGTACCAGACCCTTTGGTGTTCACTAGTCACAATTTCGCCCCATTCTAGGCTCAACTTTCATCCTCTATATTCACCACAACATCGAATCATACTCACCACAGACTGCAGAAGCCATTCAACATGGCTATAATCGGATAATAGGCCAAGGTGTACCACAACTCAAAGTCCGGCTGCAGATAGTACTGGGACAAGTTGAGCACAATGCTCAGTGTCCACGAGAAAACGCACAGCGCCCATGTAAGTGGATACAAGTTGGGAAACACAATCGGTGCGCCGGTGACTTTCAAAAATTTATACTGATAGTTGGTCCACATGTTCTTGAAAATGGCCACTTGCGGCCCATGACGCCAGCTGGCAATCGGCAGCAAAAAATTCGTAAACAACAAACTGATGAAAATAACATTGTAGATGATTTCGTCAAAGTGACCTGTCGTACTGTTGGTACGGAACTTCTTGACACGCTCGCGCAACACCAACACAACGACGGTTGTTTGCAGCACATAGACGGTGAGCGCCCACAGGAACTGCTTTGAGACCCACGAGTAACCGGTGCGCGGCAGATTGTCGCGCTGCGGATTCCTATGAATCGGCATAACGCCCATGATTTGAAAAAGCACCAGCAGACTCTTGGTGGTGTGATAGAAGGAGTCGTGCTCGTCCAGCAGCACTGGATCGTCGATGGTTTGCTCCTTGCGTACGTAGAAGCTCTCGATGTCCCTTCTGTCGTGCTGCGCGAGTATTTGCAGCTTTTCGTGATAGAGTATCTCGTCCTCGAGGAACTGACGCTGATGCGGATTGAGAACGGGCATGATTCTTGCGGGCGGCGTATTGCCGCTCGCTGCCATCCAGAAGGACATGGCGACGCCGTGTGTACTCGTAGTCCGTGGCACGTTCGAGTAGGGAAATGAAGGTTTGATGTGTGCTGCGCGATTGCACTGAATCCAACGGACAGCGAACGTGGACTTGGCGCGAAAATATTTTGGTGCTTCCGTTTTAAGTGAAAAACTTTTGCCATTTAATATGCAATGCTGGGTGTTGGCTGATATTAAACTTTGTTCTTATTTGTTTTTGGTGTTTACCTTCAAGTAGTGGAAAAGTTTCACTGTGAACCTGTAACTGGGTATTGATTAAGTTGTTTTGACTTTCATGCTGGGAATGTGGTTGATGTTATTTAAAAACTTTCTGCTTTAAAAAAACAAATAAGGAATATTTTTTATTCAACTTGTGTAAGTATTGATTGGTATAGTGAAAATAACGTTCCAAGAGAACAAAATCTTGAAGATTTGAATGAAAAATTAAAATTGTTTTTTCATTTTTCATAGTAATTGCATACTTTTAGGGATGAATAAAATATATTTTGTGGGAAAAAAGGTGTTTCGACCACTTTTCAA
Organism: Melieria omissa; assembly: GCA_963971225.1. NCBI lineage: Eukaryota > Metazoa > Arthropoda > Insecta > Diptera > Ulidiidae > Melieria > Melieria omissa. Next base: position 95,634,060 of record OZ020269.1, read on the forward strand.
AGTTAATTTTCTGAGATCGGAAGATATCTGAGGATGTGATTAAATTTTTTGACAAACAAAGTCATTCGTAAAATAAAAAAATCCAGAAACATACTTCCACATACTTTTTAGATATTTTCCTCTAAGTTTTTTAGTTTTTTTTTAATTAAAACATTAAATTAAAAATACAATTTTTTCAAATAAAAAATCCAGAAATATACTTTCACATACTTTTGGATATTTGCCTCTAAGTTTTGTAATTTTTTAGGTTTTCAATTTTGAAAAATATTTTTTTTAATTTATTTAAATAAAAAATTTTTAAAATTAAAAAATTCGGAATTTAACTTTCACATACTTTTTAGATATTTTCATCTAATTTTTGGCAATTTAAAGGATTTTAATTTTGAAAAATATTTTAAATCAAAAAATTCAATTAAAATATTTTTAAATTAAAAAATCCAGAAAAATACTTTCACATACTTTTTGGATATTTTCCTCTAAGTTTTGGTAATTTTCAGGTTTTTAATTTTGAAAAAGATTTTAAATTGAAAGTAAAATAGGAATTCCAGCCTTGCAAGCTTTGACAAAAACATTAATAGCAAAAATGTCCACATCAATTCTTAATCTATGTTGAAAGTTTTAGCAACTTCTTGCCTACCATGAATTTTGAAAATTTGTTTAATCAATAAAGTAAAAAACAGAAAACATGTGTTTATTTTTTGTGAAAAAGGTTCAGACTTCGAGCAGCTCTTGCGCACACACTGATTTTTTACACAGATTTTTTGGGGTTTTCTTAGTTGGAGCTTACCTTTCAAATTACATCAAAATCATTAAATTCTGAGTCTATAAAATTGTACCTATGGAACGAATCACTGCCCAACGTCTCAAACCTGATTTGGGCGTACGCGGCGCATACAGACAGAATTGGACCGCCATCTGATTGTTCTCTCCACAAGCAAAATATAGCCTACTGCCTTCCTTTTCCATGTGATTTGCTCATAGAAAATGGTGCCGACCAACTAACTGCAGCCTCTTTTGCATAGTGATAGAAGAAACTGTAAACATTTACCAAAGATCACAGGAAGCATAAGTTTCGTCCATTTGCAGCCGATCCCAGGGTGCCATACTCTCTCCTGGGTCGAAGTGACCCATTTATTAACAGTGGCTTTGATGTCCGCAGATTTGAGAGGCAGAACAGGCACCGGCCTATAAACGCAATGTCTCGGGATCCAAGTAAGCGTCAGGTTCTTATGTCCGTAGACATAGTTTAGCCTGGACGTCCAGGACTTGACTATCGTATAGGTGGTTGGAGGGCTGTCCAAGGCCATGGCCCCAGCCTGGCTGTTGCTACAGACCCACATAGAGCTGCCTCTCCACCTGCGCTCTACAGCAAACTTCATTGCCTCAAGTATGGCACGCACCTTTGTCTGAAGAAAAATAACTTAGGAAGAGAATATTAGGTTACTTTGAAATGCCTTGATAGATTCTATCCTCCACATAGGCCAAGAAGCAGCTCCGTTGTGATACCATATGCAGATTTTCCTAAAATTCATCATCAGCTTTTGGCGCTACAGCTCTTTGTGGGCTTTGGCCTGCTGTAGGTATGTGGGACCTCCAAACAACTCGATCTTAAGCAACTTTTCTCCAATTATTTATCCCAAGTTTTTTTATGTCTTTTTCTTGCTCTTCGGTCCATCTTGATCTTGGGGTTCCCTTAGCTTTGGTTGGTTGGTTGTAGTGGCTGCCTCTGTATGAAACACACTTAGGCCTATGTGATATCACAAATTCCACCCGTTTGAAATGTGTATGTAACACTGTTTTTTCCAACATGTCATACAACACACATTTAAAACGGATGTTGAAAGGGAGGGAAGGGACCTACTTTTTAACGCCGAATCCGAACGGCGATTGGCAGTTTTTCTTTCTCACTTGGAGGTTTTGCCATTGCCTGCCAAGAGCGCACTTGTGCATTTCTTATAATTCTCATTTGCTTGATGTGGATAGCGATAGAAGTAGATGAGTGTTTTACCAGCCCGAGCCAGGAATCGAACCTGGGGCCTTTGGTATGAGAAGGGCTATCGAGGCTGACTCCTCTGGCTTTAGTATTGAACGTCTTGACCTCTACGTTTTTCTTCTTCTTCTTTCGATTTATTCCAAGCATTTCTCTAAGATTAAGTTACTTTGGACAATGCTATGAACCTTAGTAGGTTAGAGAGAGAAGGATTTCAAAAGAAATTGGAATTGAAATTCGATTAGCTCCTTTCAACGGAGATACTTTGAAAGAAGCCAATCGAGGATGCTTTGTCACTGCTGCTAGACAGAGAAAGCAGTAACAATATCAAGCATGTTCTCTAAGTATGTCTACGAAGATTCTTATTGCGAAGCTTTTTCTGTCACTAGTTCGTTCCACACAACTGAGAATGTCTGCAGACGTTTTTGCACGATTTTTCGCTTCGCAAGATGCACTGAAATGCAGTTAATGGAAGCGTCTATAGCGACACTTTTCATATGCAGGACTCCACCTACCATTCAAGCAGCTAGCAAAGTAATTTTCATCAGACAATCCAATCAGTTTATCATAGCAAAAGGATTAAATAATTTCGAATGCACTAAAGTGGCAAATTTTAATTGAAAATACATGGCAAGTCCAAACATTGACACGTCACAGGGCTGCAATATCGGTGCCTGCGATCGACTGAGTGTGTTAGTCGAGTTGGGCAAATTTAGCTGCTGGCTTGCTGCTGCGAGCATATCGCATCGCACATCATAAACCTAGTTGCGCTCAGATGATGGTTTGATAGCTTAACTAACTACACACAGTCACCTGGAGCACTGCCATTCACTTGCACACATATTTCACCGCCACTGTCGCCGTCAGCGTTGTTGTCGTCGTTGTCGTTGCGGTGCAAAAGACCAACCGCCATTCGTCGACCACTGCAGCTGACGTTATTAATTGGATTCCTGAGCTTGGTTGCAGAAATTAATTGCATGCATAATATGTGTGTCGGTGTGTCGGCAACACGCATCTGGCTGCTAGCAAATCTTCAGCCATGCTGAAGCCGTATTGCAGGCACTCAGGAAATTGCTTTGTGTTGCATGGAGACCAATGCTTATGGATGCTAACATTTGCATTAGTAAAAGATATGAATTTATGTGCATAAATATTTCTTGAAATGAATAAACATATCGCTGGTTGATAAACACATCCGATAGTAGACGAGCATTCGTTTTTGTTGTATTGAAATTAATTTTCTCTAAGTTTAATTCCTGGTTGCTTAATTGAAGTTGCTAGTAGCTTTTTGTAAGTGTTGTGGCATTTCAAGTCAGGTCCTTTTGCATAAGTTTGGGTTATGTCTTTTGGGGTCATTTCAATCTCATTATTGGAACTTGAAATTTCTTTCTTCTTTTCCTTCTTTAATCACTTATTAATTCATGTCCTTCGCAATCATTTCAATCTCATTGTTGGGAAATTTTGTTCTTTTTTTCTTTTTTAATCATTTATTAATTCAGTAATTTCAATCTCTTTATTGGAACTTGAAATTTATTTCTTATTTTCTTTTTTTAATCGAGTCATGTCCTTCGCAGTTAGTTCAATCTCTTTATTGGGATTTGAAAATTCGTTCTTCTTTTCCTTCTTAATCATTAATTAATTCATGTCCTTTACATAAGTTTTAGTCATTATTGGGTTTCTTTCGCTTTCTTCTTTTCCTTCTTTATCATTTACTAACCCATTCGAGACGACAATTTTTCGAACACGGTCCCCAGGAGCAAAATTTTTGTTTTTCTTTGTATTGTACACAGTAAAACCAAATTTTTTTTCCTATACTTTACAGATTTCATTAGTTCCAGAAAAATCGTATTTCGATGACTAGTTTACTCAGAGTAAAGGCTTGATTACACGTAACGAGTAGAGTGAGAAGACAGCAACTCGAACGAGTACTCGTTTCGTCTAAACAGTAAGGCGAGTTGCTGATTGAGTCAGTGACCGATGAAAGTGGCGAGAGAGTCACTAGAATCACATTTTGTTTGCTAGGCCGAGCACTACTTTACCGTTACATTTTTCTTTTTTTCGCAGCGATTCGCGGAATCGCTAGTCACATGCGGAATCGCTCGTAACATGCGGAATGCGTCACACACCACTTTTCTCTCGGTTGAGTTTAATTGCGCGAGTTGCTTAGTTCATTTTGTGCATTGTAAAACCGAACTGACTCGCCACGTGTCAAAATACGTTTGAACAACTCGTCGCTTTTGCTCGCTATTCCAATTCTTTCGGCCTAGTACCATTTTGATGTCTCGTCACTCGACTCGTTACGTGTAATCAAGCCTTAACTGATAATTGCACATTACTGTCTTACTGCCTCGGAAATCCATTGCACACACGCTGTGCAATCGGACTCGAATGGGTTAATTTTCTCTTCTCATTATCTTTGACTTATTTACTATCATTGATTCACTTTCATTGATCCTTTTTTATTGATTTTATTGATTTGATTGAATTTTTATAAATATTTGCATTCATTCCTTCGGATCGTCTGCCACTATTTTACATTTATTTAAAATAATTATAATTTTTATTTAAAATAATTTTACTAGATTTAAACACAAGAAAATCGATATTGATTTAGTCTCAAAGCCGGAGTGTAAAATTAAATTAATCCTTAAACTTAACCGTTTTCATTTAATTTCATTGATTTGAACTCAGACCATGAATTTTTATAAATATTTGCATTCATTGCTTTTGGATCATCTGGCACTATTTTACTTGAAACTTTAACTTTCAACTTTATTTAAAACAGTTTTATTAGACTTAAACACAAGGAGATCTTTCGAATTTTATATATTCTCAAACGCAGAGCTTAAAATTAAATTAATCCTTAAAGTTACTCCTCGTCTCCCATTAAATATATTTAAGTTTTTTATTTGGAAGCAACTCTTTTGCTTTTCCAGCACAACTTGCTTTGAGTCTACACATTGGCTTTTAATTGCAAAAAAGTATGCTTCAGCATTTTAAGTACACTTTTGTAAGATTGGCTAGAAATCAAAGTGCAGCAGAGAGAAATGCCAAGCAAAAAGTGTAAAATGCTTCAATTAATTTCTAACACAAATAAAAACAAAGTTTTTCTCTTTTCAATCCTTTAATTTGTTTGACTTGGAAAGTTAATGAGCGTATTTATTCGACTACTACTCGCTCATTAATTTGTGCCAAGCAGCAGCGATTGCTTTGAGCAGCCTTTGCTGTTCATAAGCACAAAAGATGCTTTACTTTTCTTTACTTCTTTAAATCTGACACGGTTTTTTTTAAGTAAAAGTTTAATAGCTTTGTTTGCTTATCAAAATTCAATCCATAATGTGTACATCTTGTGTCATTTCCGTAAGCTATAACAAACCTCTCAGTCTATCCAAAAATTATTCAACCAAACTTACTAATTATTTCTTACAACTTAAGCAAGTAATTTTTAAAATTATAAGTACCTAAAAATTATATCTAAGATCTTCTACAGACTTCAGACTTGGTCACGAACATAGTTGTCTGAGTAAAAAAAACCTAGGGGCGTGTAATGGGGTTTTGACATTACATTTTGATTATTGCTTTGAAACCCAAAAGTGGACAACCTTACAACACCGATCGTATGGGAGACGTCCTCTGGTGGTGAATATCTGAACCTTCATTAATTTTGTATTTTTTGTACTTAGGAATGTTGCCGATCAAGGAATAAATCATTCAAATTGGTTCAGTGTTTTCTGAGAAACGATGTTTCCTTGCTTACTTTTCTACATTTACAAATGTTGAGCCAATTGCATAGAAAATGGCCAGGTTTGTATGGCAGCTCCCAAAAGACTTGGAGATAGCGAGTAGGTATGTTTGGAAGAAAAATTTGGAAGGGAAAATAAATGGGTGTGGGTCATACATTTGACACATCTGGGGACAAGCTGGGAGCAGTGGGAGCCTATTTTGTAAAAACGACCATTTTGTATGGAAGCCCCCTTAAGGGTTGGAGATTGGGTATAAATATGTTTGAAAGAAATGTTCAGTAGAGAAAACTAGTGGGGTTCACCCATACATTTATCCCTCTAAGAGCAACTTTTCTAAAAAAGTCCTTTCTTTCCATAAAAGTGGTTGCTTCTAAAGAAATTACTTTTTCTGATATCTCATTTTGATATCGTAAATCTCTCATTTGTAAAGCATAGGTCCACTCAGAATTCAATAACTGTGATGTTTACCTAATTCTGTTTTTACACGGTCTTTTTTACACGGTTTTGATTTAACACGGTTTAAAAATAAAAAAATTTTTTTATATTTCGTGCTAAATGGAATAAAATCGTGTAAAAAAATTAAAAATTTTTGTATTTTTAAACCGTGTTAAATCTAAAACATGTAAAAGAAACCCGTGTAAAAACAGAATTAGGTGTAGTCTTCAAACAAAATAGATAACAGACTTGTCACAGGTTTCTTAACCGAACTTATCTGAATCGGTAATAGTCACTTCTAAACGATGGTTTCTTACAGTTTGGGACTTGCAGAAGAGACAGCTGTTCTATAAAAAAATGCTGCTTATTTTAGTAATTTGCAAATTTACTGTCGTAAAGTCCTAAGTGGGAAGAATGGTCGGAAAACGTCCAGAAGAGAGGTAGAGTTGGAACCAATGGATGGAAGACGTAGTGAGAGCGAGGACAAGACTTTACGTCTACGGAATGCTTTTACAGATAGCGAGAAGATTGACCTAAACAAGTTAATTTCACCTCCCCTACTTGTAAATTCAGTTTGAACTTCAAACAACGGCAAGTGATTGTGACTTGTCCTTTCGGCTAGAACTCCTCAGTTAAAAAAGAAAAAGATGTTTCCAAGTGATGTTTTCATTCATACGACGAAGGTACTTATTAGACAGTGACCCGTTAGAATTCCAATAAATCATAAAAAATAAGTTTTCAGTAGAGTTCTTCTTCTTCCAGAGAGTGTAAGGCAAGCGCATGAAACGTGGGATATACCTTCGTCTTCGTCGAATTCGTTAGAAGGCAGTTATAGCATTTTTACATGGCTACCTATTAGATAAAGAACCGCTAAAACACCAAAAACAGTTGTAACCTGGTCAATGAAGGTTTACAATCTATCTAAAGTTCGTATCTTTTAGTGAACTTCTATAAGTACGAAGCTTACAGGTTAGAACACGAATGTCGAGCTTTCTTACTTTGTCGGCCTCGATAGTCCAGTAGGTAGCTTCTCATGCCAGAGGCCCTAGGTCCGAATCCTAGCTGAGACTGGTGAAACACTCGTCTACTTCTATCGCTATCCACATGAAAGAGGTGAGAACTACGAAATTCGCACAAGTGAAAACAGTGGCAAACCTCAAAGTGTGAAAGAAAAACTGAAAGCCGCCATTTGGATTCGACGTTAAACCCTCTTCCTCATCAGCTTGAAATGTGTGTTGTAACACATGGTGGAAGTGGAACAAACAGTGTTGCACATATTAAAAAAAAAACGGGTGAAATATGTGGTATTGCTTGGTATCGCATTGGCCTTTCAGGCCTCCGAGTGTGTCTCTTACAGCACCATAACCTAACCTACATCTGCTCAGTAGTGGCCTGTCGAGCGAGCTAATCTCCTCTAGGGTTGCTTGGAATGTCCCTATGTCTTGAGACGCAAAATAGGGAAAATGAAGCTGTCGGGCAGTCATATTAAAAGATTTGCTGCAGCTAAGAACAGTCTTTGATGTTGTTTAAGACGACAGCCAGAGGCGTAAGAGTTGATTGCCTGTTCAATAATATTAGGATTTCACGTTCTAATATCCTTTTAATAGTAAAAGGAAATCTGAAGCTATGTTCTGATTTTCTTTTCAGGGAATAAAGGGAATTTGAAGCTACACAGATGCGGGAAGACACTGGAGTCATCCAGTCGCCGAAGCTTTAGATTGGGATAAAGTTCCTCTGAGTATATTCAACAGATTACTCTGTTCAGCAACTGGGATCCGTATGTTTAGAGTGGAATTCACCACTTCAAAGTGGATTTCACCATTCCAGAGTATACTTCACGATTTCAGAGTGGACTTTATCAACTTAGAGTGGACTTCACCACTTTAGAGTGGACTTCCCATTTCAGATTGGACTTCACCACTTCAGAATGGACTTCACCGTTTCAGAGAGGACTGCACCACTTCAGAGTGGACTTTATTAACTCAGAGTGGACTTAACCATTTCAGATTGGACTTCACCACTTCAGAATGGACTTCACCATTCCAGAATGGACTTAACTACTTCAGAGTGGAATTTATCAACTCAGAATGGCCTTCACCAGTTCAGAGAGGACTGTACCATTCAGAGTGGACTTTATCAACTCAGAGTGGACTTCCCCACTTCAGAGTGGACTTCCCATTTCAGAGTGGACTTCACCATTTCAGAATGGACTTCACTACTTCAGAGAGGACTGCGCCACTTAAGAGTGGGCTTTATCAACTCAGAGTGGACTTCCCCACTTCAGAATGGACTTCACCATTCCAGAATGGACTTAACTACTTCAGAATGGAATTTATCAACTCAGAATGGACTTCACCAGTTCAGAGAGGACTATACCATTCAGAGTAGACTTCATCAACTCAGAGTGGACTTTCCATTTCAAAGAGGACTTCACCACTTCAGAATTGATTTCACCATTCCAGAATGGACTTAACTACTTCAGAATGGACTTTATTCTATCAGCCGAGTGGATTACCCCGAATCCAGTCGTATTTCAAACTCGATAAATGTTATATGAAAACATTGTGTGTCAGGTAGATAACATTTTGAGATATCATTCTCAAGTCAGGACGTCAATAAGGTTCAGGGCTGTCTCTCTGTTGGAAGAGCTGAATCGAGAAAGCCTAGTAGAGTAAATAAGTATAGTAAGTTTAAGTAAAATTTGGCAACTAAAGAAGAAAAAATCAGACAATTGATCGAAGTGCTGTTAGAGTCAACGCGACTTTTCCCAAACAACTTAACCAGCCTTGTAGTTGAGATGTTTCTTATCTTAGGATGGGACCACAATGCATCTAACACATTGCTGTGTACAATATAACAGTTTTCGTTTAACAATGAGATCCTTTATTCAATGAGATTGCAAAAGAAGGGCATTCAATGATTTTTGGTCTTTTGTTGGCCAAGGACTGACACTAAGGGAAGAGAAGAGAAAACAGTTTAATGTTCTTCTAATTTATTTTTTTTAGTAAGATTAAAGGAGGAGAACGGGATTCAATGATTTTGATGCAAGAGAAGGGAAATGCAATTTTTTGCTCTTCTAACCTATTTCTTCTTGGCCAAAGTCAGAAAGAGATGCAAATTAATGACAAAGTGGCGCAGAAGGATAAAAAATCCTCCAGCGCCTTTAGTCATAACAACGGTGGCACTTTAAATAAGAAATTTAAATTAGAAATCTCATGGTTCACTAAATTGAACCATGAGATTTCTAAGATTTCTGTCAGCGACACTTGAACAGCGGAAGTTGTGTGTAGCTCAGAAGAATTTAATCAATATTTATCTCATCGGATGTGCTCCAGAAAATCTAATAAAACTCATTAATTTAGATTAAATTTGAAATGTTCACTCAAAATTGATTGAATTTTTTGTTTTTTTTGTATTAATACACTTAACAAAGTTTCTCCAGACTACACACACAAACAAAGAACCAACCAGAATACACGAACACACGAGGAAAATGTCAGCAGCAATTTTCTGCGAAAACTTTCATTTCGTTGCGTGAATTTTGTGCAGGTTTTCTTTTGCGATTTGTTTTTATTGTGTTTGTTGTTGTTGTTGCTGTGAGTCTTCTTATTTTAATGGTTGAAAATCTGCGATGGCTTTAAAAGTTTCGCTGCCAATGGAAGACGAGTGGAAAAGCGTTTGCACGATGCGCGGGCAAGAAATGTTAAACGCGAAAAAAAGCGCAGCAACAAATAATGACAGAAAAAAATGCCAGCAGCAACAGCAGCAAAGCGAGGACAAACACGGACAGAAAACAGATGACAGCGGCACAGTGGGGACACATCGCGGGCATGGAGGGTGATGTCTTCCAATGGCAAAAGTCGCATGCCGCATGCAGCATGCAGCGAGCCGCGTGGCTGTTGCACACTTTTTGCGAATTTTTTTTTTAATGTTTTTTATTTTATTTATTTATATTTTTTTGTTGTTGCTTTTGTTGTTGTTTTACGGGCAAGCACGACGCTGTTGCACTGTTGTATCTGATAGTTTTTGTGTTGTTGCAGTATTTGCACTCGTGCTCGGCTGCGCGCGCTGTTGCTGTCGCTGTGACTTATGCAAACCGTACGCTGCAGCCTCAAGCGGCAGCTCGAGCTGCACCCGGGGCCAAAAACAAAAGTTTCTTTTCTTTAAAATGATAGAAAAGGGAAAAAGCGAAAACCGCCAGCGGCAGTAAACACGAATGCATTGCTGCAACATTGGCGCATCGGTGCAGTAACAATGGTTGCGCCGCAACAGCAACAGCAGCAGCAGCAACCGCGGCGCGGGCCATCAATGTGTAATGGTTGCTTGGTGTGCAGAGGGAGAAATGTGTGACGGCGGCTGGGAAAGGTGAGTCTGAAGATGCGCCGACGATGCCGTTGTCGCGTTCGTTGCGCAATTATTGAAGTGAAGGTGTTGTTAATGGCTGTCGAACGGTGGCGCTGGCGGTGGCTGATGGCACCGCTGCGCCACGTTGCATAAGAAAATTGCTGAAGCGATAAAATGTCAATAACTACTTGAGCAGACGATGTTGTGCGGTGGCTGTTGCTGTTGCTGGCACTGTTTGTTATTGCTGTTGTTGCCAACGCGGGAGCAAGTTGAGGTCATTGAGGTGACATTTCAGTTGACTCAGCAGCTGCATGGCCCGGTGACAGTGCAGTATTTTAACATTTTCCGCTCAGCTTGTAATGTGGAGAATGGGTGTTCAAGTAATTGTCGTAAAATATTTGAACTATTGAGGAGAATCAATAAGTTTTGAGGTGGGGTAACCAACATTAGAGCGCATCGAATTATTTTGTAGCTTTATTCATGTTAAAGTTTCATCATTTCTATAAAAAATTAAAAAGGTTTCATTTCGCTTAAGTCTAATCAACATATTTTTTTCATGGTCTAACCAAGTCAACCTTTGTGTCAACACTACACAATTTGCAAAAGCCGCTTATCTTTCTGCAAAACAGTGCCTGAATGGGATGTTTTACCCTGTCCACCGTATTCAACAGACATTGTTCCTCGCCAGTACAACTAATTCCGAGCGGTGACGAAAGTCCTGGTCGAGCAGCGCTTAACTTCATACGAAGAAGACAAAACATTTTTCAACGTGGGGAAAAGTCGTACCTTGATTTCATAAGTTTAGGTATGTGAGTCGAGCAACAGCTGTCCAAGACACTGCGTCCAGTAAGAACTTTTGTGTCGAATCTCTATTTTCTTATTGAAGGTGTTCATCTCCCCCAATATTGTCCAGGAACTCCTTGATTTTTCCTAGATCGATTCCACACAGTTCTTTCGTCCAGTGTTGTCAGATACCTGAAATTACTTTATCCTAAATCTAAAAAAAACTGAAATTTCTTCGCAAAAGTTAAAAAATCTGGTAAATTTTTTTTTATAATTTGCGTAATTTTAAAGAAATTAAACTTCTTATAAAAAAATAAAAATATATATGTAGGTACATATGCATTTTGTTAATGCAGCCTTTTTTATTCATCTCCTCTTAAAAAATTCTGAAATTTCCTCTCAAAAGTATAAAAAACTTCTAAAATTTTGTTATAATTTGCGTCATTTTAAAGGAATAAAACTTTTCATAAAAAAATATGCATATATTGTTTTTGATGCGGCTTTTTTTTTATTTATCTTCAGCTTAAAGACAACATTTTAACAAAAACAAAACGTACAATAAATATTTATATAAAAAGTGCCATTTTTGGCGGGATTTCATTGTGACAGCAATGAGTGAGAACGAGATTGAACGAGCTTACATTTTGTAAGCTTACACATTTTTAACACAATAGGATGCTTTGACTATTAAACCTGTTGCCAAAATATGTTTTGTTGCCAGTGTTCCCAATACATTATACTTCGTTATTCAAAAGTTTCCCAAGAATCCACTAAGGATCCGAAAAATCCAACATCGAAAAATCTAACATACATATAAATCTTCTAAATTTTCACCTAAACAACTCTTTCTCCAAAAACTACTCCTAAAAAATAGGAACATCCAATCCAATACAACCATCGTTATCAAAAAATCTTCCAAAACTCCACTAAGGATCCAAAAAATCCTCTAACATAAATATAAATCTTCTAAGCTTTCTCCTAAACAACTCTTCCTCCTAAAAGGCCGAGAATCTCCTAAATCCAGGAGGAAATCACCTGATCTGGCAACACTGTACCAGGCTGAGGACTAGTCTAGCTGGGAGCTAATATAAAATATTCTCGCTGTACCCACACTTTCAATCTTAGAACCATCTGTGTACCAGACAATTTCGTCACAAATGAGATTGATTCTATTAGCGGCCCAGTCTTCCCTGTGCGGTATATTAGTATATACTGTAGTTTCTGCTGAAGAGGTGTCTGATCAAGAGTCATCCATAAGCCTCCATCTCGCCTCTTATTCTTCAACACAGATATGTTGCCGATTGCTGTTCATCCTTGTTCATCCCTCGGTATGAATTGCTCAGTTCCAGCGGCAGTATTTCTAAATACGAGATAATATAACCTCTGAAATAATTTCGATCTGTGGAAAAATTGGGGACCACACATTCTTTTACAGCACCAGAGGGAGAGCGGAGAGATTACATGCTCTCTTGATAGTGCGGTCAACATGAGATTTCCAGTTCAATTTGCTGTCCAGAATGACCTCTGAATACTTCATTCAAGAAGGTCACTTTCTTTCCAAAGATCATAACCTGGCTAAGGTTTATTTTCCTTTAGGTGTGAAAGGCACTATGATTGTCTTGTCGGGATTCACCGAAGATTTCTGTCTGATGTACCAGTGTTCCTCGTCAATCACATGAAGTTGATATGATAACTAACCTTTTTGTGATACGGTGGAACATATCGCACCTTACATTCAAACTTGTTGCAAAACTAATTTCAAAACTTGGTTTTTTTTCCAAAAGAAGCGATGTGCAATGGCCGCCAAAGTTGTGAGGTAAATACCCTAAAACTTTGTACTCAACTATTGTATAAAATTTCTCACATCAGTCAAATGAACATGAACCGTCCGCAAGTGTTGGTTTCTGGAAAGTTGTAATTAATTTCATGTAAAATTGCATTTCATTCGTAATATTCAAAAATGTATCACATACGAGTATATGCTGTGTTAAAAGTACCTGGAAGTTAAAATTAATTAAATTTGGGCATTTACAACTTTCGTCGTTGTAAAGAACTTCTTTCACTTAAAAGAGATGAAATGAAAACTAGATTTTCTGAAGGGACAATGAGTGCACTTTCCAATGGCTGCGGTTGAAGTTATTTGGGTGAGGATGATGAAAAAAACAGACTTCGTCTTCTATGTACTTCTCCCGCATTATCTAAAAGAAGACACATCTTCGACAATCTAGGAGATCAAACCGATAGGACTATTCACGATCTACAAGGCTTCGGAAAAATCTTAAGTTGTTTCAATGAACAAGTGGACTTCTGGAAGTTCTGTTATTGCGATGAGCCCAGTGGCGCACACATGGGGGGCGGGATTGGGAAGTTCAAACCCCACAAACAGAAAAATTGCTGGTACAAAATATGATTTCGGTTGGTACTGGACTCTAAAATTGCACGCAAACCCTCCGATCCCCCAAAATCCTGTGTGCACTTGTGGAGCCGCAGAGTCCATTCTAGCTAAAGATTGTGAGGTCTCATAACATGTGTGTCGCGGGGATCCAAGTAATGACCCGAACACATTCAAGACGGCAGCGACACGGCCACACAACTTCAAGATGGCGTTGACTTCGAACGTCGCCGTGTAGTCAACTATGTGACTACAATGAAGGCGGCAGCAACGTCATCACAATAATATTTTCGAACTCTTAAACACAAATTTTAAAGTGCTTCCGAACTTCCTTTAGTCCTTTCTTTCCTTTAGGAGTTATCTATATTAATTTTATTGTTGTACAATGCATACAAATTTTTTGATCCGTTAAATTTTGATTGAAATATTAACAAATTTTCAATTGTTGAACCACAATCCAACCCAAAGAAGTAAGCAAAATTTGATTAAAAATTTCTGTTTTGAAGCAGTGATGCCAATTGCTTTGATTTTGTTACTTAAGAAATAAAGATTAGTTCTATATTTGGCGCCAACGACAATTATTTTCGGTGTTCGTGTAGTCGTGCTGTGGTCAAAATAATCGTGTCCATGCAAACGTTCTGATTCTATGTTTTGGCAGGCGCTGTCGTGTCGCTTCCGTCATCTATGTGTTTGGGGCATAAACGTCAGATTATTATATCTGCCGTCATAATTTAGCTTAGATTTACAGAACTTGATTAGCTTGGCTGTCCTTACGGACTCAGATGGATTTGCCTCTCCACCTGCTTTCCACAACAAAATTTATTGGCTCAAGTATTGCCTGCATCTCTGTATCGAACCACAATTGATACACATTTACGTTTACTTTTTACACAGACTGTGCAACGTTCATTCAATGCTGTGACGAGCTTTGGTAGACAACAATTGTGGCATTCGGGGACAATCATAATTGCCATGGAAACAACCAAACTGTGGCAACAAAACAACATCAAAATGGACAACACACAACATTGAACAGAAACAACAACAACAATTACAAATACTGCACAAAAGTCAGCAAATAACCGAATTTTATGCATTTTCTCACCCAAAAAACAAATGCAAAACAACAACAACTTCTGATCTGTTGATTTTTCTCTGTTATTTGTGCATTTTGTTTTTCTGGGTCAAAACGTCGACATACATGTTTGGCGATGGTCAAGTGGAAAGCTGAAACGTTTGTTTGTGCCGGCAGCGTTGTGAAGGAGTTTTAATTGGGCGGCCTCGTATGGCAAATGGGGAACAATTTTCACAGTGCAGTTGCTCGAATTCTTGATGCAGTGGCGAGTAGCAACAGGCGTGGACTTTCGGGTGAAAGCGTTGCAGTGTTGTTGTTTGGTAGCAACAGTTGTGTACACATGGGGCAGCAATGTGTGTTGCTGCCAGCAGCACTGAGTGTTAATTAGAAACGTGTGACGGTGGATGCAAAATTCTGCAGTTTTGCGACCATTTGATTGAATTATGGCAGTGCGACTAACGAAAAGTGACAACTTTGGCTTAGGAAACGAACAACTAAAGTGAAGATTGTGAGCGTTTCAATGTGGAAATTTGTGGACAAGTGAAAATAAAACAATTTAAATGCAATAAAGATCTCTGAAGACTAAGCAGAGACGAAAGACCAAAAATTAAAAACAATTTATTAAAATATTAGAAAAATAACTATAACTAACAAACAAAAGCAAAATTAAATGAATCAAACTAAAAAAGTGTCAACTGCAATTTGTGTTATGTCAGCAATTTTAATAACCACACCAACAAAAACAATCATTGCAACAATTACAACGTCAACAAAAGCCATAAGTGGCAACGATTGTTTTCCATATTGTGTGCGCGTGTTGCACACGTCACAACGGTGATGTTTTTATTGCAAGTGCAATTTGTTGTTTTTTCTCTGCCACAATGAGCGAGCAAAGGAATTTCGCGCACGACGCGGCAAAGCGCGGCAGGCAGCGAAGTGAAGCGGCAAATTGCACCGAAGTGGAGTGGAGTGGTGGAATGTGGCCGAGTGGCAGCGTGGAGTAGATCAATGGGCAGCTTGTGTGTAGCTTTGGGGGGAGGGGTGGGGGGCGGAAATAGGAAAACAGTTGCCCTGCCTGCGTAAGTGGCAATGAAAGCGAGCGAGCACAGGGCACGCAACGGCCGCCGCAACGTCAATGGAAATGCAATTAAAAAGAGAAACACGTACGAAATGTCAACACTGATGACGGATTGAGTGCCACTTGCACGGTGCCAATGTTGCCAATGTGCCCTTCTCCTTCACCTCGCCACATGTCCCTTGACAGTGTTTGTTGCTGTGGTTGGGCCAAAGTTGCTGGTGGCCACTCGCTGCGGTTAATCAGTCTAAATTAAAAACTATGTGCAGCGGCTGCTTCGTCCAGCAGTCAACATCAAAGTATTTAATTAAATTAATTAAAATAATTAATGAAAATTATCTACGCCGTAATGAAGTAAGTTAACATCAACAAGAAAATGCAAGCAATTCAAAAAAGAAAAAATATAAATTGACTATGCGCCCATCGCTGCAAATCCTCATCCAGTCTGAAAATGCAAAGCTCATAATTACTGATTCCGCTGTGCTGTGCGCATTTAATTAAATGTCCAGCAATGTGTAATGCAGCGAGGAGCATGCAAGATTACAACAACGGATAAGCAGAGGACGCCCAAGGCTCGCTGCTCGATGCGTCGCTACTGCTGATCGATGTCGAGGCCGCCACATGAGCTCAGGGCGTTTTGCGTTTAATTCGCTATGCCGAGCAGCTTAAGGCCGCAACTTGCTGCTTTGTGTTCAACACGGTTCGAAAATAAACTAAACCAAACCCTGTTTGCAAATGTGGCTTGCGATACGATCGGCTGGGAGATCCTTGCGCGTTTTGTTTACATTTTGCTGCGGCGCACCTGGAGCAATGTGATTCTGTTACTATTTTAAACTATTCGTGAGGTTGGTTTTGCAATGCTGGCTTAAGCCGATCAAAGGTAGAGTCTTTTGACTTACTAGTGGCGACAGATTGAACTACTTTCATGGGTGGGTTTAGTAATGCAGGATTAAGCCGATCACAGGGAGAGTACATTGGAATCTAAGAAACGTGGAACGGTATGTTGGGTTCATATGTGGGTCCGGTAACACTGACTTAAGTCTTTACAGGTGCATTCCATTTACTTTTTAGTGCCTTCAGATGGACGTACTGCAGTTATACAAATTTAAGCCGGTCACAGAAAGAATCTATTGAGTCTTTAGCGGCATCAGATGGACCTAGTTTCATGGGTGTGTTCAGTAATGCAGATTTAAGCCGATCACAGGGAGAGTCCACCATCACAGAGAGACCTTTCATAAGTGGGAGAGGTAACGTAGACTTGAGCTGGTCTCAGAAGGAGTCTATTGAGTACTTAGAAATGTCCGATGGAACCACTTTGATAAGTGGGTTCAGTAATGGAGACTTGGGGTGATCACAGAAAGAGTCTATTGAGTTCTTAGCAACGTTAGGGACCTTGGGCTCATAGGTGGGTCCGGTAACACTGAATTAAATTTTTATAGAAGCATGCTATTGACTTCTTAGTGGCTTTAGATGTGGGTTTAGTAATGCAGACTGAAGCCTATCACAGGGAGAGTCCATTGAGTTTTTAGCGGCACCACATGAAACTGCTTTCATAAGTGGGATTGGTAACGTTGACTGAAGCTGGTCGCAGAAGGAGTCTATTGAGTACTTAGAGACGCCAGATGGAACCACTTTCATAGGTGGTTTCTATAATGGGGACTTGAGCTGGTCGCAAAAGGAGTCCATTGAGTTCGTAGCAGCACCAGATTGAACTACTTTCATAGGTGGTTTCAGTAATGCAGACTTTAGCAGATCACAGGAAGAGTTTTTAGCAACGTGAGACGGGACGCTGGGAGCAAAGGTGGGTCCGCTAACGCTAGATTAAGTCTGTAAAGGTGCATTCCACTGACTTTTTAGTGACTTCAGATGGAAATACTGTAAGTTGGTTCAGTATTGCAGACTGAATCGTATCATAAGAAAAGTCCATTGAGTAGGTACTTAGAGATCCCAAATGAAACTATTTTTATAGATGGATTTGACAATACAGACTTTAGCCGATCACACGTACAGTTTATTGAGTTCTTGGCTGTGGTGTTGTCAAATACATTCATAGTTGGATATGGTTGTGAATAAGTATAGTAAGTAGGTTAGGTCACGAGTCGTTTGAGCGTATTTCAGAAAGACTATAATGAGTAGAACCTACAGAAAAAGGACAAATGTATTCAGTTTTAAGTGTTGTCAGGCAATCAGTTCCTTCAGTAGTTATTTGATATTCAACTCCGATTTCGAACTCAATTTCGAGCAATAAAAGAAATTAGTATTTAAATTGGGAGCGCAATAAATGAGTAAGAGATGTTCCCATTCTAGTGCACTATTCCCATTTCTAGCATCAGGTGTTGGGTATAGAATGTGCTAACAGTTAAGTTTATCATGGGATCATCACAAACTGAAAGAGAAGATTTTTTTTGGTGGCCTTTTTCTGACAGTTTTCTGTACTATTGAAGCTACAAGAAAAGATAACAACATACATTTTCCAATACATTTTTTCTATAGTATTTTTAAGTCTTTGTTGCAAGCTTTAATTTTAATAGATAGTGAAATATTTGTATATCGATTCTTATTTTATTAATTCTTAACTGGAACAAAGAAATGAATAGAGAAAGAATAGCCGTTCTTTCGTTTTTGATCAGTTTTTTCCTTAAAAGAATTTTTATTATTAGTATTCGGCTTTGGCTTTCGGCATAATATTTTCGTTCAGCTAAAAATCCACCTTCCGTAGGACACTAGCATTTATATAGGCGCCAAGTAACTTAAGAAGCATTGAATGGTTTTGGAAACGTAAACCTGGTCGGGTCTATGGGCGATTGTGACAGTTGAAAAGCATAAGGAGGCAGAGTACAAAAATTATATTCTGTATTGAAGGTTCAACAATTTACTTATGGTATATACAAACATACATATTTTGATATTCTAGGCAATATAAGTTATAGTATATACATACCTACATACTAATCTATGGTACATAACTCCATACTTACTTAACTATTTTATTATTTATTATTTTCTTCCCATTATTCACTCAAAGCACGCTTCTACCATCCATTTGCACTCAACAAAAATTTAGCTCAACGTATAAAATTTATTCAGTGATTTATGCATTTCCGATGCAAAAATCAATCAATAGCGATGGCGAGAATTTCTTACTTGAACTCCACTTCTCGCTGTTTGATGATAATAAAGTTCCAGGAAAAGCAGCCGCGAATTCATAGGCGACCAAGAAGACAATCGTAGTTGCACTGGAAGCGAATGCTGATTGTCGGATTGTGCCGCCAGCACACACCAGCAATTTGGCACCGCTGCCACATTCAATGCTGCACAATAAATTCTAAATAATCACGCAGCGTGGAACGTGCAACCGAGCACTGCTTGCACAGGACAACAGCAACAACAACAACAACTACGAGTTATAAAATGCGTAACAAAGACGCGTTGAGGCGATGCGGTGCTGCCTGAGCAGTCAAAGTTCGCCAAATGCGAACTTTTCATCGAGCAAAAGGCCAAAGAGAAGTGCAGAGAGTGCAGGACACAGGGGGCAGACAACACAAAGCACTGCATCAATTTATGAAGTGCCCAACAAGTGAGCTGCTGCCCGCTGTGCTGTATATGTGTGTGTGTGTGTGTTTGTGTGTACTGCAGCTCCAGGTGAAGTGATTGTGCAGTTTCAAGATTTAAACTGGAGAATTGCATTTAATTTGAGGTCGAAGTGAGGTCACACTAAGAATTTACGTGCAACATAATTCAGTGATTGGCTGTAAATTGCTGGAACGCATTGTTGATGGCATTCATTTGCTGCTATTTCTCCGCTGTGAATAACTCAATTCAATGCACTGAACATTGTAAAACATTTGACTTTATTATGATTTTTGTTTAACATTTGTTGGCGCACATGTGCCACAGTTTTAATTCCTTAGTTAAATTACATTTTCTGACACATTGCCACAATTATGCTCTCATCAAAAACGTATTCAGCGCCACATAATCACATCGCTGCACATTGCAAATTGCTGTAAAAGTTGTGTGCCACATTTGCTCGTCCTAAAAACTTTTCAATTGAAGGCAACAGTCGAGAATGCTGAATGCATTCAGCATTGCAGCGCCATAAACTCCATTCGGAATGGTGCTAAAGTGCGTAAGTTTAATGCGCCCTCGAGCGGTCTTTTAAATGTTGTTTAAAATCACAAAAAAAAAAACAAATTTTTAGTTAAAGTGTAGAAATTAAAAACGAATTAGAAGCGCTTGTTTGGTAAATATACAAATTATAATTTTATAATTTTTTTTAGTTTTTACTGGCGCCATTTTTTTTTAGATATAATTCAACTAAATTTGTTTTAACTGGCATTAAGTGGTTTTAAAATATAATTTTTAAGATATTTATGAAAAATTATTCTTATCAAAAAGTATTTTGACTGCTAAAAAAGAAAATATAACTCTTTATAAATGATTCTCTAAACAAAATGTATCTCCAAACAAAATTCTATAATCGTAAAAATGTTCTTCAGTAGGTATTTTTGTAGGACTGGATGTCCAAAGAACCCACGCAGCCATTCTACTGGTTTCGTAGGGATACCAGACCAAGTTTCATTTAGAGTTCTTAACACTTAAAAGACCACTGCGGTCATTTTGACGGTTTTTCATTTTAATATCTATATTTTCTTTAGTATTTCTATTAACATTTGCTTTCGAGACTTATTTTTATCGTGAAAAATTTTATATATTTTTTTTAATTTGTTTTGGGAAAAATTAGCCAAATCAGATGTGCATTTTTCAAGATATCAGCGGATATGATGAGGAGTCTTTGTAGGTATGGATAACTTGCGGTCTTTCTAGTGTCCAATGAAGTTCCATATGGACCTCGACTGCACTTTTCAAACCTTTTATCCACCAAAGCCTCATTTAGAGTCCTTAACACTAAAAGAGACCATTGCGGTAATTTTGACGGTTTTTCATTTTTAAATATATCCATTTTCTTTAGTTTTTCTATCAACATTTGCTTTGGTGACTTTTATTTTTTTATCGTAAAAAATTTTTTAGTTTGTTTTTTTTAAGTATTTCTATCAACATTTCCTTTGAAGACTTTTCTTTTTTATTATTAAAAGATTTTAATTAAAAAAAATTATTTTGGTAAAAATTAGCCAAATCCAATGTGTATTTTCCAAGATATCAGCGGATATAATATGGAGTCTTTTTAGGTCTAAGATGATGGGAAGCATTGGTTCGTCCAACTGCAGCGACTCTCAGCCTTCCGCGCGATTTGCCAGTAGCATTTTTGAACAAAGTTAAAACTCACAAAAGAGTAAAATTAAGAGGGAGCTACTTTCATGACTGGCTTTAGTAATGCTGACTTAAGCCTATCACAGGGAGAGTCTATTGAGTTCGTAGTAACGTTAGACTGGAGCGTTTGGGTTCATAGGTGGGTCCGGTAATGCTCACTTAAGTATTTACAGATGCATTCCATTTACTTCTTAGTGCCTTCAGATGGATGTACTGGAGTAATGCTAACTTAAACCGGTCACAGAATGAATCTATTGAGTCTTTAGCGGCGTCAGACTTCAGCCGATCACACGGAGAGTCCACCATCGCAGAGACACCTCATCACATTTCATTAAATTCAAAATTAAGAAAAGAGTAAAAAATGTGTTAAAAAATTTTGAAAACAAGATTTTCCCACAACGTCAACAATTAAAACTATCTACATTTTTTAGCAAATACATCATTTTGTCCACAGTATATTTACACATATTGCTTTATACAATTTGTTGCATATTTTTAAATAATATTTCTCGAATAAAAAGTTTTACACTACAGAAAAGTTGTGCTGTAGCAACAAAGCACCAACCAACGTGGCCAAGTTTTGTGGCAATTTTTGTTGGCATTTTGCACAATTGTATTTAATTTATGAAAACAAAAGCAGAAACATTTGTATGTACACATGGTATGTAAGTATATTAGTGTATATATGTTTATAAGTATGTATTGCTGGTATTTAGGGTTTTGTTGTTATTTTCACAAATGTGCAAATCGAAAAATGCTCGACTGCATATTTGTTGAACGAACATTTTCCATTAGCAAGTTTTTAATTTTGTAATTTTCGAAAAATTGTGCAATATTTTTCTCGTAACTATACATACATACATATGTGTACATTATGAAACTATATTTATATTCAGTCAGAATATATTCAGTCACCCATTGCAGTGTGTGTGTGCTAGTTGCAATTTGATTTCGGCTTTCAACTGTTTGGAGCAACATTTCTGACAAACAATTGAAAAGTAATTTTCCATGAAAGCATTCGGGATTTTATTTTAAAATGAATAGTGAATTGTGAAAAAATTTTAAACTTTCCATATTTTACTGCCTGTGAATTGAAAATGTAAGGGAGAGGGCTGAGTTGTGAACCGGGTTTTGTTTTTTGGCTCTAACTTTTCACAGAATAAAGATATCGAAAAATCGATGATACCGCTGGAAAGGTAAATATAAAACTCAAAATTGGTAATGAAGCCAGATTACCGTTTTCATTAGAATGTAACTCTTTACGTCCAATTTTCTAAGGACATGATTTTTCGCTTTTCCAAAAAAAATGGCTGGGTTGTGAACCATTTGGCAAATCCCAATTAAAGTCGGAAAATACGAAGAAAACACCCATCATTTTCAAATAAGTTGGGAATTTATTTAATCAGGAGGCCTCAAGAGGTGAAAAAAAAGTTTTAATGACACCAATTAGGCCAAAAAATCGCAATGAATGAAAGTGCGTTTGTTTATTTCCATTCTAATCGGTGTCGCATGTGAAATACGAACGCGTTCCCGCTTTGGCCCACTTCAAGTGAACTCACCGAAATCAAGTAAACTTACATAAAATTACTATATTTTAATAAATCCGTCGATATTTGACCGTTCTAGTACAAATGTAGTGGTTCACAGCCCAACGACGATGTCATTTTGGAAACTTTTAAAATAACGACACTTCTAATCATATTTCAACATAAACAAATATTGGATCGTAAAATAGAATCAAAACCCTAAATAAATATGTGTTACACTTACGTTTTTGGAATAAATTGAGTGACTTGGATAGCACTTTAAAAAAAGCAAAAAAGTTTTCGCAGTCGATTTCAAACACGATGTCTGTAGCTGCCACAAGCAATACGTGTTTGTACTTCGGTGTAACCACAAAAGTAGAGTAATATCAAAAGACAAACTTGACAGTTAAAAGATTGGCGATATGTCAATTAGGGAAAGAAATAACAGTAATGGTTCACAACCCAGCCCTTTCCCTTACCAATGTTTTTTGTAATTCGATTTTATACAATTGCAATTGATATATGTATTTATGTCATTTATTTTGTTCACTTTATATATTTTGTTTATTTAAAAAATTATTGAATTTGAAACATGTTTTATACATAAATATTCACATTTAATGTGACACTTTCTATGCTTTACTGCCTACGAATTGAAAATGTACCAATGTACAAATGTTTTTTATGTTATACGGTTTTGTAGAATTGTAATTGATATATTTATGTAATTTAAAGCGTTCACTTGATATATTTTTTTATTTAATATATTTGATTTAAATTTTACATTTGTAATTTTATTTCATATTTTAAATTTTTACAATCTATTTTATATTAAAAAACATTCCATTGTCAAAAACACGCAACTGCAGCTTGCAACTCACAGCGCATCAACTAATTAAGCTGCGTGTTGTTGTTGTTGTTTACCATTGATTGACATGATTGTCACTTGTTCGAGGCAATTGCAGGCTGAAAAACGCCTTCGCGTGTAATTAGTGCTACACGATGGGCAGTCGAGCATTTGGTTGCTGCTACAAGACCAGCACCGCGTAAGAAGCTGACTTTCTTCACTTACTCCACTGTCTTCAGCTTCAGCTCCAACTTCAACCGCCCATATTCTGTGTTTTTCATATCGCGCAGCGTTTATGCTCCTTAATGCCCCGAACACATAGTCGCCAGCAGCGACACGATTGCACCCGTCAAAATATAAAATCAGAACCTTTGCATGGAAACGATTATTTTGACCGCAGGAACACTGAACACAGTTGCCGCTGTTACCAAACATAAAACTATTCTCTATTACTTAGGCGACAATTGACATCACTGCTTGAAAATAGATATTTTCAATGGAATTATTCTTACTTTTCGGTGTGATTTGAACCACAACTACAAATTTGTTAGGATTACACATTAAAATTGTGTTTAGAATTTTATATAATATAATTTTTATGAATTTCCTTCCATTATCATTGTAAAAATAAAATAAAAAAATAAAATTTGTTAGGACTGCACATTAAAACTTATGTTGTGGAGTTCAAAAACATAATTTTTATAATTTTGCTGCCGCTTTCATTGTAGCTACGTAGTTGACAATAGCAGCTGACTAGTGTCCGACCGAATATTCGGTTTCGGCTCAAATAAGTGGTTTCGGTTTCGGTTTCAGTTTCAGTTTCAGCCAAAAAATGACCGAAACCGAAACTTTTTGGAATATTTTGATTTGATTTTTTTTTTATGTTTATGTTTTTAAAATGAATTTAAATGAATTAATTGTTTTTATTTATAAGTATTTATTTATGTTATGTTATGTTTGTTTGGTTGTTCTTTATTTGCTTAAAGTAAATTTCGTTTGTTGAAAAATGGTGATATTGATGCCTAATGTGGTGATTTTTATTTCAACTAGAAAGTTTCGGTTCCGGCCGAATAAAAAAAAAACCGAAACTCGGTATCGGTTTCGGCCCAAAAAAGTGGTTTTGGCCGGACACTACAGCTGACCATCTTGAAATTCTGTGGCCCTGCCGCTGCTGTCTTGAATGTGTTCGGGTCATAATGGTTGTGCGTCTTTTTGTTGGCCACATCTTACAGTGTTGCGAGTACATATAGCGGAGTCGCAAAAATAGAAGGAGTGGTTGTGCATGAATGAATGAAAGTTGAAAGAATGAACACAGTTATTGCATAAGTAAATAATTCACTGTGCAAAATTTCAATGAAATCAAACCAAAACTTTGACCACCTCCCATACAAACGGATTTGAAAAAACTTCATATTTATAATAAAAACTATCTTAAGTCACAAAAGCCGAGTTTATAATATTTTCATTTTAATATAAAATTTATTGATAAAAGTAAGTAATCATTTCAAAAGTGATTGAAATTAAAAATTTGCCTAATTGCTCCACAGCTGCTCAGAAGTTGCTCTTAGAGGATTAAAATCTATGACTGATCGCCATTAATATTTCTTTCTGAACATTTCTTTCGAACCTTTCTACCTCCTATCTTCAACCCTTAATGGGGCTTCCATACAAAATCATTGTTTTTATACAATGGGCTCCCACTGCTCCCCGGTTACCCCTAGACGTATAAAATGTGAGACTGACACCCATTCATTTTCTGTTCTGAATCTTTCTTACAAACATATCTACCCGCTATCTACAATCATTAATGGGGCTGCCATACAAAACTAGTAATTTTCAATGGAAGTGATTACCCACTTTAAATGTTTTAAAGAAAGCGAGGAACCATCATATCTCCGAAACTGCAGAACCGATTTGAATGATTTATTAAACAATCGTCAACATTTTTGAGAGCAAAAAATACAAAATTAATTAAAGTTAAAAAATTCACCACCAGAGGACGCCTACCATACAAACGAAGTGGTGAAGTGGTCAACTTTTGCGTTTGTACGCAGCAAAAATCAAAATGTATGTACTGTCGAATCTCCATAAAACCCCATTTTTTGATATATAATTGTAATAGCTTGAAATTGTATAATTGTTTTCTTCAAACAAATTTTTCACTAACAACAAAGCATTAGGTGTCCGATTGCTATTGGCATTTAACCAAATGTCGAAAATATCGATATTTGCTCACGAGTCTTCACTGGAAAATGCCCATAACTTGTATTCGCGCAACTATGTGCAGCTGAAAATTTTACAACATAATGTGAATACCTGCCAAAATAAGATATTTAAAAAAAATTCGAAATTGATAAGAGGTGTTTGTTTTTATGTCACCTTTAAAGTTTGAACTCAGTTTTTATTTACTCGTTTCTTAGTTTCTTCTTACGTTTTCTTAGTTTAATTTTCTTTATAACGGTTCTGCTCAGAGTTGAGAATCAGCAAAATTTTAATCTTACCGCATCTTAATTATATGAAACTTAAGATAACATTAAGTTTAAGGGACTTGCTCATAGTTTATTTTGAAATATTGAACCTCAAAGTGAAAGCAAAAATTTTCGGTAAATTTCATCACTGTAGGATTGTACTTTAAAAGCTCATAACTTCTATGTTATTCAATATTTTTTATTAAAACTTGAAATTTCTTTTAATTAAAGTATTTCAAACAAGACCTCATACTCAGATTTTTCAGGTTATATGATTGCATTTTGTGCATATCTGTCACTACTTGCAACACTGTGCGTCTGTGACTCCACTGCGTTGTTTTCGGCTGTAATTGCAACTGCATAGTTGGCGCTCATTCACGCAGTTTGCAATTGTTGTTTCTTCCTCCTTTTTGTTTGGCCAGGCAGACACTGCAGGCAGCTGCTGGCCCGTAACCACACCTTCCAGCTGGAGTTTTAAATGCGTTGCGCGCATTTTTCTTTGCAGCTGGTGCAACATTTTAGCCACCAGTCCATCATTCAGCGAGTCATTGCGGCGGGCAGCCAACGATAAACTTGCGCAATTGCATATTCACTTTGAACACGGCTAATTAAAATTAATTACGTGCTTTGCCTAATGTGCTCCCCAGGGCGCCCAGTCGTTGAGCTCTGCGCGTTCCCGACAACTGCGAAAAAAGTGATTTTTTTTTCAATTTTATATTCATGCGTCATTCAGTTGCTCGAGTGCACTTCGAGGTAAACAATGAAAACATTGCAGAACTGCTTACAGATATTAGTTGAAATAAATTTGCTTTGCATTGACTTTTCAGTTTGCATTTTGTTATTGTTTTGATGAAACCGGAAACACCTACACGTTCAGTTGTTCATCAAAAGTGTTGAAAAAACGAGAACAATATAATGCATAAATGCTTGTAATTCACCAGGAAGCTCCGGGTCGGAGCAAAAGTGTAAAAGGGGATTAACACAGACGCGTCCTTATTTTTGCGTTTCAGAGCAATTAAAAAATCACAATCTAATAATGCAGTGTGAAAGAGTTTTGAAAGATACTTACTTAAGGATCTTGTTTAAATTTATAAAAATAAAATAAAATTTAGAATAAAAAAAATATAAGTTTTCACTGGAGCATTACTATAGAAGCACTCTCAAAAAATTTCTTCAAAATTAAATAAAAACTTGTTACAGATAAAAAATATCACTCTGAAGAGTAGGTTTTAGTAGTGAACAGATTAGATTAAATAACTTACAGGAATCGAGCAAAAACTGGCCGAGACACTGCGTCCTCGTTGAATTATTGTGTCGCTTCACTTTTCTTTATTGTAGATGTTCGTCTCCTTTAATATTATTTAGGAACTCCTTGATTTTCCTTAGATCAGTTTCAGGCAGTTCTCCGATCCTCGCGTGTACTAGGACATTAAATTTGGTTATTATGTGTACGACTGTTTCATCCTTTTGCAAACCGAATCTGCATAGCTCATTAACCATGATTCCCAGACGCGCTTCATGCATATTTAGCAGACAGTGTCCGCTCAGGATTCTGTCAATGAAGTTAAGCTTCGTTCTGCTTAGATCCAGTAGGTACAGGGTTTTCCAACAAGAGGTGTTATTTTGGTATTCAAAGAAAATTCCCCTTTTTTTGAGATAAATGATCGGATGTTTATTTCATAATAAAGAGGAAGGTATGCCGTTAATAATGAAAAACAACATCAGCCAAATGGCCACCACGACCACGCTTACAGGACCATATCCTTTTCATGAAATTTTCCATAACCAAATCGCAAAGTGGCTGCCCTATGTCCTCGATAGCCTCACGAATTCCATCTTTGAGGTCTTGAATCGACGCTGGACTGTTGGCGTACACCGTATCTTTCACGTGGCCCCAAAGGAAGAAGTCGCAAGGTGTTCAATCACAAGATCTCGGTGGCCAATTATGATCACCTCTTCCTCTTTGATAACACGGTCCGGAAACACGGTCCCGTAAAAGAGCAATGGTTTCGTTGCTTGTGTGGCACGTAGCGCCGTCTTGTTGAAAGTAAACGTTGTCCAGATCAATACCATCCAATTCCGACCATAAAAAATCATTAATCATCTCTCGAGGACGAGGAATCGACAAACCTGGGTTTTCTTCAACACTTTGGGCTACAGCAGCAATATTCTCAGTTGTTCTTGAGCGACGTGCACGGGTTTTATTCTTCACATCACTAACTTGTCCCAACAGCTCGAATTTGTCCACCAATTTCTGTATTGCGGTCCGTCAAGGTGCTTCACGACGACCTAAAAATGCTTTAGTTTTGCGAACTGTGACTGCAAGATTTTCACCATCTTTGTAGTGAATTTAAAAAATTTCAATGCGTTGTCGAAACGTGTATCGTTCCATTTTTAGTAATGGCGTAGTTTCTTCTTGTCAAATGTCAAAGAATAAAAGCTTCAAAAGTGACAGCTACTGAAATACCGGGTGATTCAAAATAACACCTCTTGTTGGAAAACCCTATACTTAGATTTCCTCTCAGACTAAGCTGAAAAGAATACCTTGGAACAACATTGTCTCACTATGTTGGACCAATTGTAATTAGCTCGATTTATGAATTTCTGTTTGACACTATGTCTGAAATCAGTCTTTTCCCAAGATCGGTTCAGGTGTAATGAGCCGCTTTGCAGTTGCCTCCTTTGCCAATCTGTCCACCTCCTCCATTACCATCTGTAGGGACCCAGTGTGTTATCACTCGGATTTCCCTCGACAAGATCTTGAAGAACAATTGCTGTCTCCCCGATTAGTTTGAAGCCAAATTTCATCGACCGAAAGGCCTTGATTGTAGCCTGACTGTCCAACATTATTCTTATCCTACTTTTTCTGACTCTAGGAGTTAGTATTTTCCTGGCACACTCATTTATGGCAAAGACCTTAGCCTGGAAGACCGTGGCCTTGTCTTCAAGACTAACTGCTAGCGGGGAGCTGGTATTATAAATGCTCCTATCTCTTCTTATGTCTTGGATCCATCGGTGTACCAAACAACATCATCACACCTGAGACTGATTCTTTTTCTTCCGTCTTGGTTACATCAGTTTACTAGACAACATCAACGAAGTCTTCACCGTGCGGTATTTACCTGATGTACTTTCATCTGAGGCATCCAGAAGCCTCTATGTCTAGTAAGTAAGTCTCCGTTTCTTTTTAATCAACTCGAAAATTTGTGGCGCGTCACAAATTTAACTATAACTCAGAAAATAATTCGAGTTTCCGTAAATCCTCTAAGAGGTTTATTCTTAAAGGTCTAAGCTTTGAAAATATGAAATTAAAAAAAAATAGATTTTTTTCGAACTAGCCATAACAACCCGTTACCGTATTACTGCCTGCTGCAAAAACTTTCTGGAAGCTTTTGCGGCGGTTTCTGGTTTCTAAGGAGTTTTAACCCGCAGAACCAGCAGAACAGGAATGTCCTGTGCCTGTTTCTATGTCTTTGCCTCATTCCATTCAAAGCAGTTATCACTCCTCGCTTTACAGCTACATCTGCCCACCAATCTGCAAGTCTATAATTTTGCCATATTTCAGTTTTAAATCGACACTTGATTTTTTCAATGCGCCAATGCTGTTTGACAGCAAACAGCCTCGAAGGAAATATTTCTCCCGCTAAGCGGCCGATGATGTTCCGCTTTCTTTATGCCAGACACACTTTTGTGCTGTCGCCTCGGCCGCGCGCAGAACCAGTAATTCCGGGCGACCGCAGCTGTTGCCGTCGGCAGCAAATGTTGCTGGATTTGTAGGATTTGCATTTGCATTCACTCGCGGAGTCGCAATGCGCACTTTGCCAGCGATGCTAACGTTGTCCGTTGTTGTTTTTTTGCTATTTATTTACATTTTTTTTGTTTTGTTATCAAAAATGTTTATTACATTTTCTTGTTTCTGCTTCATTATTCACCGAGCAGCGTGTTGTGTTTTTGCACTGTTGGTCGTTTTAGAATGTTGGGCGCCTGGCTTGGCGTCGGTTGCGGTTGATTCCACTCGCCTGACGCGCTGTGTGCGAGTATCTAATCTGTTTTGCTGGATATTAAAGTTGCTTTTGCTGTTGTTTGCCTGTTTGGGTTTTCCTTTTTCAGCGACGCGTTAGTCGGTTAGTTATTATGTTAAGAAGAAGAGTGCACTGCGGTTGCCGGCAAATTACAAACAGGTTTCGGCAGCTTTTGGCTTAACTCAAAGTTGATTTGCATTGCTGTGGATTGTTCGTTCGAGTGCATTCAGTTCGAGTGCATTCGGGTTGTTGTCATTCTTGTCGATTATTGTTGTTGTTGTTGTTTCAGCTAGGATTTATTTCATGTTTTTCCCGTTTTGTTGTGCCAATTTTTCTGTTATTCTTCAGCCATGCAATGCACTTTAATGTTGGCTCGTTGGTTGTGCTTGTAAAATGCTGAAGCGAGGAAACGCCTTCAATGCGATACGCAAAGATTGACAAATTGGTATAAATGATGCAAAAGATAGACGAACGCATCAAGTTTTAATTTATGTTTTTGATTAACATTAAGCTTGTGGATTTTATTGTATTGATGGGTGCTAAGATAATTAAAAAAATAATTTACAAATAATGATAATTGACTGATGATAGTCTTGATTACTTTAAACGTAGTCATGATTGATTACTTTAATTGTTGTAATTATTTTTGTATGTATGTCACTGTGCTGAAGAAGATGGCTCAATCAGAGTCTATCAAGTAGCACAAAGAATCGACAAGCCTGAAAAGTAGTACAGTCACTTGCCGTGATGATGTCAGTAGGAACAATTAAGCCTCTATACTCTTTAGTTTTTCTACTGTGTATGCATTTGACTATATGGGAGGAGTCTTATTCTACGTTTGATTGGCGCTGACAAGCTTTTTGTCCATTCGGTTGACCACAGAGTCTTCCTTACCGTTTGTGTATTTAAATTGCGTTTGCAAGCCATCCAAGTCGTTGTGATTTAGTTCGACATGTTTTGGTTTCACAAAATGCAATATTCATCGATCACTCATGTGCAATCATAAATCTTCAGAAGAACTTCTCTTCTTTTTCAACCAAAACCCAATAATGACTTCGCACTTCTTTTGTCTTTTGGCTCATCTAATCTTCCATCATTTTGTAATCTAGTTTGTCCATTTGAAACTCAACTCTTTTACTATTTTGTTGCCATAGCAAACTTACAACTTTATGGGTGCCTCAGAGCCTCTTTTTTTTGGTTTCTTGAAACATATTTTTGTTGATATTGGGATTTTAAAGTTTTAAGAGTGATTTAATTTAAAAAAAACGAAAATAAGATCAATAACTTTCATATTTATAAAGAAGTTTTCTCAAAATTTGAATGCTATCTTTCAATAGTTATGGTATTTTTTTGTAAAGAACATAGTTCAATTTATATTTGTAACTTTAATTCAAACACATTTTTTAAACAAATTATTGTTTAAATAATTAAATAAATATTTGATTTTCATTTATGGGTCAAACATTTGATGTAAGATGGAAGAGTCTGTAAGATGGAAGAGTCTTGTGGAGGCCCTATGCTCCAAAGGGGAGTGAACAAGGAAAACAAATTTGATGTTAAAGTTTTGGTTACTATAGCAGCGATATTTGGAAATATTGGTTTTCGCCATATCACATCATTCGAAAGTTGTGGCAACTTCACAATTTCGTCTGTATGGATGTCTTGCTCCCATATAAAGTTTTCAAATATTTAAAAATTTTGTATTTTTTGCACTGAAAAATATTATCCAATTTTGAAAGAAACATTCAAATTGGTTCACTAGTTTCTAGGATACGATGTTTTCTTACTAATTTTACTACTTAACTTACAAATGGGGAGCTAAATTGATAGAAAATTACATATTTTGTATAGCAGCCTCTTTGCTAGTTAAA
Source organism: Melieria omissa (assembly GCA_963971225.1). Classification (NCBI taxonomy): domain Eukaryota; kingdom Metazoa; phylum Arthropoda; class Insecta; order Diptera; family Ulidiidae; genus Melieria; species Melieria omissa. Next base: position 95,665,902 of record OZ020269.1, read on the forward strand.
GATGGATAGTAAGTATATTTCATATATAATATAAAAAAGGATATATTATTTATTTGGAAGAAACATTTAAGATGACTAATCAATTAAAGAGCCAGTCCCACATTTGACTCGTCAAGGTACATACAACTTGCAAGCAGTTTCTAAAACGATAATTTTGTATAGAAGCCCCATTAAGGATTGGAGTTAGAGAGTATCTAAGTATTTTGGGCTGAAATATATAGAAATCATAATTAATGGGAATTGGTCTTATAAACCTTTTAAAAGCAATTTATAAACAGTTGTGGAGCAATTTGTCAAATTTTATAAAAATTGCAAATTTTTTTTATTGAGCTTTATCGTTTATACAATGTCATTTTTTCTCACTATACATAGTCTCCCAATTTTTGAGCTTATGCATTTCTTCATCAACCTTATGAAATGAATAAAAAATTAAAAATATTCAAATTAAATAAATTAAAAAATTGCGCACAAGTTAAATCATGTCAACAGACTTAAAACGCAACTTGAAATTTTTTACAATTTATAAAAGACTAAAAATCAAATGACAATACTGTATGAGAAGTTTCAAAAACTTTTCGTAAAAGCCATTTCAATGCCATTGAGTTTTCTGACACGCCATAAGAAAGAAGGAAATTATTAGTTATCCCCAATGACTTCGTCCACAAGTGACTTGAAACCCTTAAAAGTTGATCCAATGCATCAACTTTTGAGTTCGTACACAATTAAAGTGTTTCATTAAAAAAAAATAACTTATGGTACAATCAGCACTGCCAGCAAGACGACAGGAGTAAATTATTTGCTCTGTGCATGAACCATCTTTAGCAAGGTTTCCAACCACCAGCATTCAGCTTGCACCAAAGCACTATGATCAGTTTAGTCTTTCTGTCGTTAAACTTAAACTTTGTTTTTATGACTTAAACTTAAGTCAGAATGAATGGGTAACAGACTGCACTGCAATCAGAGGTGAAAACATTCTTATATTTCCTGTCGAGCTTACCAACAGTCATAATGCGATGCAAACCACTTTGACCTCCTAATGAAAAGAAGCAGATTCAAGATTCATATTATCTCCGCGAAACCCGGATCTGCCAGCAATCTTGACCCCAGGGTACGGAGACGGCATTCTTGCAGAGTCGGACAGTGGCACAGAAAGTGTACTGTTTCTAACATACCTCTTCCCCATTTCCACAACTTCTACAAACGTTACTAGACGAAATATGCCATTTGATGAGCATTGCCCGGTGATGACTCCAACCAGTTGCCGAATTGAGGATCGACGCAGAGACCGTAAAAATAGCGTATAAGTGTATAAGTCATAGAACAGACAGTCATAGTGCCCAGCTATGCCATGAGGTCTCTTTATCTTTATTGATTGTAATTGTTGTTAATAAGTATTTTTTTCCCCGGTTCACTACGCTCGGAAGCATAGAGCCTTTAGGGCTGCCATCTACCACCGCTTAGGAATGACGCCTTCGAGCTACTAATCATAGGAGCTGAACCCATAGGAGCTACTAATCATAGGAGCTGATAGGCTACTGCACTCACGCTGGGCTATCGAGGCTGCTAAGTAATAAGTACACACAGCCGATATCGAAGAAAGTATAGAGTTATTAATTTCGGTATTGGTGCTAAGCTTGGCAACTTTCTCCTACACTTTTTCGATTTGAGATTTTATTAAGATCATTCAAAGTGACTGATCTTATTATAGTTGTTTGAAATATAATTTAGTTTTTCATGAAAATTCTCGCTTTGTTCTATTTTTAAGACATTACAGTATGAAGTGTTAGGTTAGGTTAGGTTAAAGTAACAGCCTTTCCCTGAGAAGGCTCAGCCTTTAGAAGATTTAGTTATTTATTAACTACTTATGAAATTCTTTTAATTCTCATCTGCCTTATGTGGATAGCGATAGAAGTAAACGAGTGTTTCACCAGCTCGAGCTGGGACTCGAACCTAAGGGCTCGTTGTGAGAAGTCAGCGCGCTATTCGCTGGACAATCGGCTGCAGTAAAAATTGAGTGAAATATAGAAGCATCACTTAAGATTGCTATCACTTAAGGGGGGAGTACACTTTGATTTTTCAAAAAAATGTATTTTTTTTTTTTGGCTTAAAATGTTCCTTGGGATGTATACTTTAATTTAGAAAAGACTCCAAGTCCGCCAGAATATTCCTTACCGCTTTACGAAGCGATTTCCTAAAACATGTACCGGCGCGCTGAGAGAGCATTTTAGCGCGCTCGGAAAAATGAAATTTTATCTTTAAACGCGTTTATCTCGAAACGGGGCTTTTCAAACTGGCGTGGGAAATAACTCTAACCAGTTATTATTAAATTTGGATATCGCCTAGGTTTTCTTGTTTAGAATTAAATTCTGCTTAGAAATACGTATCCACATTTTCGATTTTGTCAAAAATGGATTTTTAATCCACGATTTTGTAAGCATTTTTAGGGTTAAAAAATGGACTTTTTTTCCTAAGGCCACAACTTTTGAAAACAATTAATTTAAAAAAAATCGGAATACGTATTTCTAACCCGAATTTCATTACTTATCAGGATTTTGTTCGATTTATGTTCCAGGATCACATGGGAAGGAGTATTTTCTCACGCCGTTTTCCGACTTCCGCGCGAGGACGCCCGCGCGACCTGGTGCACCGGCCACGGGGGGACGCCAATCGAGTTCAAAAAAATACAAATTGTAGTTCGAAGGATGAGTAATAAATGGGTTATAACATATTTGCCCTCCCTGAGTGTTTTATTGCTTAAAAAAATTAACGAAAATGCCTTACTTTTTGGACGTTCAAAGTGTACTCCCCCCTTAAATCACTCGTTCTAGCTCACCATCGATCGATTAACGTAACCAACACAAGGCCCAAAGTCTTCATGAAGCCCTCTTGAAGCGGCAAGCAAATGAAAACAAAAATTATTCACACGGCAAGTCAACATGTAATCTCGACTCAGCGATGCGCAAAATGAATGTGAAAAGTTGAGTGCAGCTAACTTTTCATAACTTCATTTACATGTTGCTGTCAGCTGACTGGCGGAAATAATTAAAATCAACTCTGCTCATATTTCCTCCCATCCTGCCGGCACTCGTGTGCAGCACATCGTCCACTGAAGCACAACATATCTCACACTTGCTGCTCGGTCCTTAGTACTGCTGCTGTTTTTATCGTTCCTATTTTTAATCCATCAGCCAACTTTGCTCTTATCTACAATAAAAAAATAAATAAATAAGCAGAGAAAAAACGCTTCCGCCTTAATCGCTCTGCGGCGCCCACATGCGCGCCCGTCCCGCCGTCTCGCGCTCGTGTTTGTGTTTTCAGCAATTCCCAGCACATTCCGGCCGCGTCCCGAACGTTGGACCACGGGGAGTTTAGCAGTTCGAGTGTAATTACACATGAAATTGTTTCTTTAGTGTATTGCATCCTTGAAATTTCCGCACTCTCGACCCTTTGGCTTTCCCTTTCGTTTTTGTTGCCTCTTGCCTGTTTTGTTTTGGTGTTGTTGTTGTTTTGAAATTCCTTACGGTATTTAAGGCACAAGCTGCGCACAGCTTGTACGTAAATAATAAAAAAAAACAAAAATACGCAGGCACAAGCAACAACAAAGTGTGGCAGCCGGCTGTAAGTAGCCGGAAGATTGTAGCCGCCGCCCGCTTTGCTCTGCCGGATATTGGCGGACGGCCGCTGTGTGCTTGCATTGATTTTCTAATTTGGTCTTTTGGTCCGTGTGCTGCTTCTCATTTTAAGTGTTATTTTAGTTTTTTCCTCGCTGCACGTACTCGTTATTGTTGTTGTGTTGGCGGCCACTGTTTGTTGGCTGTAAACTTGGCTCATATTGCACAGTGAACCGCGGCAAAATAAAATCGAAAAAAGCACAAATGAAAATACAAAATAGCAACAAAGCTTACAACACTTTTGGGATTTGCGCACAAGCAGCGGTCGCCTGTTTTGGCGGTTTCAGTGCCCTGTGGATGGCCGCGTTCTGTTTTGCCATTAATGTGATTTACACGCTGCTTCAGATTTGTTTTCGTTTATTAAACTTTTGGTGGGAAAATGTTGTCAGTTCAACATTAAGCAAAGCATTTTCACAATTTCCACTGCTGTCCGAAACAAGTGCAACAATTTATGTGAAAACACAAAATAAAGTGTACAAAGTTTTGATGCGATTTCTATGGAGACTCACAGGCGGACAGGGACAAGTGTTGGTTGCGGTTTTGCCAATATGCAGTTTAACTCTTTCAGTGTGCACTATCAGCAGATGAATAAATCTCGGGAAAACCACTTAAATGTGGTTTTGGTTCTATTGCAACTTTTTTTTGGAAACCTATCAATGATTTTTATTATTTTTTGTTACTGATTGCTGGTTACTCATACCAGAGACCCTAGGTTCGAATCCTAGCACGGACTGGTGAAACGCTCGTCTACTTCTTCAAATAATTTGATAATTCAATATCTCATATCTCGATTATAAGTTGAATAAATTATGTAAAATTTTCTAGCCACAGCTTTTTCTTCACAATGAAACACCACATCTTTCCTGATGATCCATTTTGGCTTCTAGTTTTTAATTTCAACCGCATTAATTGCTGACTGTAGGGACTTGAATAAACATTTTGGCCAGGCATTATTAGCTCATATTGTATGATATCCTTGTAGTTTCAGCAAACAGACTTCATCAACTTCCTGGATGTGAATCTCGGCTTTAACACCGATCTTGAAGCTTAATCTTTTTGGACCAAGACAGTTTTCGAACAACAATTTTGTATGGTATACACTTTTCATCACTTCTTACCATACGTTTCAAAAATGGCTCGATTTCGTTTCGTGTCCCTTAAATTGTTTGCATTTACTTAGTTCATGACTTCGAACTTCTTTTTGAAACTAGCTTTATGTAAATGGTTAAAAAGTATTTTGTGGTGGATTTTCAGTTTGTTTGCTATGTCGAGACTACTGACATAACAGCTATCTTGAACTTTATCCATAATTTCATTGACCATTTTCGGTGACAAAATCGACTACAGCGAGGAGAATCTATCGCTTCAAAATTTCATTACATTTCATTAATTAATAATTAGTCAAAGAACAATTGTTAGCTTACTGACTAATAAAGCACAGCATAATGGATAAGTAACAAAATAATATTATGTAACAATCGATAACTTAATTAAAGACAGAGTTCAACATGTTCATAAATATTGCTTTAGAAGTAGTGAAGTCCACCGAAGAGTTTTTTGAGATCTTATTACATTCTATTAGAGTTCGCAAAAGAGGAGCATTTAAAGCATAATTTGTTTTGACGAAACAAACATTAAACAAATCAAAGTGCCGCGGAGATCTAGAAGGGATGTGGAAGTTAATCCTCTCTAAGAGAGAGGGGCAGTCAACCAACCCGCAAATAACATCAAAAGCAAATGACAAAGATAGGATGGATCTTCTGTACTGCAAGGTTTTTAAATTTATGAGCTTACAACGCGAGAAGTAAGATGGAACAGGATCCTGAAAGTGTAGAGATTTCAGAGCGAAATGTAGGAAAACCTTCTGAATACGTTCCAAGCGATTAACGTGGCAATAGTGATATGGCCTACAAATAAACGAGGCATACTCTAACTTCGAGGGGACCAGACAAGTGTAAAGTAGTTTGAGAACTCGGAACTATTGCGTCTCACGAAAGCTAACATGGCATACGATGCTGATGTCATTTATGAATAAAGAAAAAAACAAAGGCCCCAAAATACTACCTTGAGGTACCCCGGAAGTTGCAACAAACGGTCAAGATGGAATATTGTCGACAACTATCATAGACCTACGATTACTCAAGTAATCCAAGATCCAAGATTATCCAAGCTAGAAAAATCGAGGGAAAACCCATATCATTCAGCTTTTTTAGTAGCATCTGGTGCCAGACCCTATCAAAGGCTTTAAAGAAATCCGTGTATATAGTATCTACCTGGAGACCCTTTTGAAATGCAGAGATGCAGTCATCTGTAAAGACTGCCAGTTTAGTAATCGTTGATCGCCCAGAAATAAATCCATGCTGATTAGGGCAGATAAGACTCTTCACTGCGAAAAACATTTTCAGCCCTGTTCCAGAATCCGAGTCGGAATCGGATTTGAATCGGAATTAAATCCGATTCCGATTTGAAGAGGTGTTCTGCAATCCGAGCGGAATTGTCACATTCGAAGTTTATTTCGAATCCGATTGTTAGCAAATTAACAAACCTTCAATCAGCTGTTTGCTTTTAATGTTCAAATGAAAAAAGAAATTGTAAAATGTTGTTAGGTTTTATTATGTTATTTAATGAGTTGGGTTATTTTATTTGCAGTATTGCTTGAGAACGAGCAGTCCGCCGTTAAAAAAGTAAAGCGCAGAATTTTGCGAGACCACAGCAATCCGATGGAATTGCCAGATTCTTCGTAACTAGTCATTTTAGTTATGTTCAAAATTTCCTATTTAAGGTTTATTTCTCGGTACCGCCTTAACAAAGCAGCATTCAACATGATCTTGACCGAAGTTAGACCTTTTCTTCGGCAATGCTCCGCCAGAATTGAAATTGGCGACGGCTTTGCAATTTCTTGCCGAAGGAGGCTATCAACGATCGGTAGAAAAGACAACCGCATTTTCCATTTTGGAAAGTGTGTGCTTCTTAAAAGGTCCACCGCCGGTCGCTAAAGCTTATCTTCTTACTTCACTTTTCCAATCAACTCAGGTCTCTGATTGAAGAAAGTTTTACAAAATGAATTGATTTAATTTACTTCTCACCTTTTTCCATCCCGTTACACTGTTTGTTGGTGGTCCTAGCCCGTTCAGCGACTGCGTTAAATGCTTCCATTTATTTTCAAATTCGACTTTGTCGCCTTTGTCGCAGAAACTTTTCGCGACGTCCGCATTCTCCTCCATAAAATCCAAGAGCATTTTGCTCTGGTCAGCAGTCTTATGCTTTCCCGTGATTAAAAATTAATGTATTAGTTTTATTTAACACGATGTTTCATTTATTTGCTTACATTTTCGTTATTTGTTTTCGTTTTGCTGCTTTCCGATTTCAATTCCACCAGCTTTTTGTTTAGCGGATTATTTTCGAAAAAAATTTCCGATAATCGGAATGCAGAACACCAAATTTCCGATCCAGATTCGTTCGAACTTAATCGGATTTGAGAACAGGGTTGCATCGGAAAATATTTCCGATAATCGGAATGTAGAACACCAACGGTCGGAATCAAATCCATTTCCGATCCGATTCGGATTCTGGAACAGGGCTGTTTGTCTTTAATGATGCACTCAAACAATTTGGAGACGGTAGAAAGTTTAGAAATAGGTCTGTATTTAGCGACGTCGCTCTTGAACAAACCGACGTTCGTGAACAAAAGCGTGCAAAGCTGCTGGCGGTTGATTGGAATTGAGTAGGTAGGTAGGTAGGAGTGGCTACCCCAAGTTGGAACCCACTCAACTCATTTCGTACCGATATTTTGAGAAAGGTTTTATTTTAAAATTTGGTAATAAGAGAGGAAATTAAATGAAAAAAGGTAAGTTTGAGCAAGATGGACCATGGCCTTTGTCTATAATCGTATATTACAATTTTTTTTTTTAACACTTTCACGTCCGCTGTGGCCATCTGAACAGATCTAAATGTATTTGATTTTAATTTAAAATGACTATTTTTGTCTTTTCAATCTTTGTGTTTGAGTTTTTTACAAAGCTAGTTATTTTTTAGTACTTTTAAGAAACTTTAAGAAAAAGTTTGTGGTGTGCCCATTTTTATAATGGAAGGCGCGGCATTCCAAATAAATATTTTATTAGAAAGCCAATAAATCTTATAATATAAAAAACCATTAACTTTAGAATACACAAGTTTATTGTAATAAAACAAATGCAAACATTACTAGTTTCCATGATTCGTTAAAGAATCAAAGATAAGAAATGGGTTAACGCATATAAACAACTTTTGTTATAATGCAAAATTTAAATGGCACTTTTTCAATCATTCTGTGTTGGTTTTGTATAAACATTTTATTTTTAGGAAGGCGTGGTATTCGAAACAAATATTTTATTAGAAAGCCAATAGATCTCAGTATAATATAAAAAAATTCAGATTACTTAAGTTTGTTGTAATAAACAAAATGCAAACATTACTAATTTCCATGATTCGTTAATGATTCAAGCGTACAAAATGGGTTAACAAATCTAAACGAATTGTATTATAATACAAAATTATTATGTAATTTGTCAAATCATTCTATGCTGGTTTTGTACAATTCTGTTTATTTCAAGAATTTATTTATTTCAAGAATGTAAGGGAAAAAGTCTATTGATGAGGTTTTTTCTTAATGCCCGCCCAGCTCAAATAGATTTTTTATTAGAAAACTTATAGATCTAAGTATACATAATATAAAAAAATTAACTTTAGATTAAACAAGTTTATTGTAATAAAAAACTGTAAAGACTACTAATTTCTATGATTCGCTAACGAATAAAAATTACGAAATGGGTTAAGCTATGAAAACCCTTGTGATACCACATGCAGTCGAGCATAAGTTCGTTAACTCTTTCAACCAGTTTGAGTTCCTTACAAAGCCTAGTAGACTGCGCATAGTCCTATCAGAAAAATCCCCGAGAGTGTCGAAAAAGAAGATGTCCTGGTAATTATTTTTTCTCCTCTTTATTCCTTATTGGTCGCCATAAACATAAACATAAACAGCACAAATCTTTTAACATACTGTTACGAAAATCCAAGGTTCCAAGGTTCGTTTGGATTAGGTTTGAAAATAAAACAACTTCAATTGTTCAGCGCAAAACGCAGTCAGAAACTAACAATCACTTTATTTACAGATTTATACTTCGCTTGTATCTACACTTGTTACCACGTTGCTTGCTCAACACCGACTCGACCCCTTGCGCTGCACACTGCTGCTTTTATACTAGTTTTCTCATCGCGCCGAAGTTTCTTGCACATTTCAGTTTCTATCTCGATCGTTCTAGCACAACCTATAGCCGCAGCGAACCATCCCTGCCATATCGACATTATAGCATGCCGGCCGTACTTCAAAGTGCATGCCTAAAAGTATGCTTGGAAAACATTTATACACAGCAAAGAGTGCCTCATCGTTTCAATACATTTGTATTTTAAGTAATACATTTTTTGAATATTTTTCCAATATTCTGTAGTCCTTTCAATTCAGTCCTTTCCATTCATTCACTTTGTTCAAATCTCATAAATATTGCATATGTCTTCATATCAAAATATCAACTTTAACCGCAGTCGCATTTAAATGCTGCGCTGGCAAAATCGCACTCAAGCACTCACACATACTCGTACTGTGCTGCTTTTACATTGCAAGTGTCCTTGTGCTGTCCTTCGAGTGCAGAGTAAACATTCAGCAACGCTGGTTGGCACTGGAATTCATTTCGATGTGCGAGAAGTGCCGCAATTTCGTGGTTGGCCGCGAGTTTTTCTTTTTATATTTGAATGGCAGTGGTGTTGATGATGCTGGCGTTGATGGCTCTTTTCACTCACACATACACACACACACACACATGTACACCACATATTGGTACTTTTCGTACTTTTATTGCATTTCGTGTTGAATTTCTTAACAAGCATTTTGCAAGCATTTTAAATTTTAAAACCGCAACGAATCAACGAATCAAAAAAAAAGGGAGAAATTCTTACTCCGTCTAAAGTTAGTGAATTGGTCTATTAGCCAACGAGCTGTGGGTTCGAATGTCCAATTCAATTAAAACTAAACAATTTTCTTTCGACTATCGTTTCTCTCAACAAGCAACAAAGACAAACTTTAAGTCTCGCTACGCTTCGATAAAGATCCAACATCCAATTTGTAAACACAAATAAATATAAATTTCAATTACTTAAGAATCCAGCCCAACTAAAATTGAATTGTTAAATGCATTCAATTTTATTTTTCCATCCGCAAAAAACAATGTAAATTTGCAACCAACAAAATTGTGTTAATTTGTCTGCTGCTGCAGCATGGCAGCAACTTTGAGTAACTTCTCGCCAGCGGCCTCAACGAATGCGCCCAACTATAACATTTACTCGTACTTAATGCCGATTTACACAAACGCCAGTTGCCATTCGACATTCGCCACTGAATTTGTGTTCCGGCGCAAAGTTTTTCTAATGCACTGGCGAGCGGCGACTGCTGACTGACTGTTGTTGGCGCAAAGTTTCTAAATGCTTCCGGAAGTGCCATTATTGCATGACGAACAAACAAACGGCGACAACGAGCGGCACAAGGGTTGCGTTCTTGTTGTTTTATTTATAGTTGACCGGCGAGAAGGCGCAAAAGAATTTATTGTGACAGCCGTATACAAAGTACAAAGAAAAAGTGTAAAATTACTTTTTGCTCAAAACTTGCGCTGCATGCAAAAACTTGCAGCTAAAAGTTTACGAAAAGCAACGACACTGTAAAGTTGCTGTTGCTTGCAACATGCTGCACAAGTGAAAAATAATGGATGTCGTTAATACGACTAACTTTTGCATAATCTCAGCGAAAGATCGCTGCAACTATGATTTAATGCTTTAATATGCATGAAGAATTTTGAGCCAAAGTCATTTGTTGTTTATTGTTTTATATCATTTCAGAGCTCAGCAGTTGGCTTGTTTATGAATACAAATTTTGTTGTCTGGCAGCAAATGGTGTAAAGACTTGATTTCTAGATGTTATGTTGGTGCTATGCCATGGACAAATCGGTTTTTGGGTGCCATTTGAAAGTTTTCATGCAAATATTTTACGTTTCCTTGTTGACTTTATAGTTAAAATGTTGATTTATCAAATTTTATGTGGCGAAAATTTATTAACATAACACAAACATTCATAAAACGTACTCATATGTTGTGCCATTTCCAATTTCAAATGCTCTCATTAGCGAATTTTTAAAACATTTTGTATATTTTGCAAAGGTCTGCTGCCTAAAAGTGAGCTTTTCCCAGCAGAGTTTCTACGCTACACACATTTAAAACAGAATTTCAACTAAAAGTTAAGTTGATTTTCACTCACTATCCATCCACACACACACACCCTCCCACACGCATTCACCAAATTCAATTTTGTGCAAATAATCTCTCTCTCGAGTCGCACGGGGCGTATACGCAACATGGAAATTTGCACCGTAAAACGCGATACGATGCGGCAAAACACGTGCACGGTCGATTGTGTTAATTGTAATTTTATGGTCATACAGTATTTGCACGCAATTATCCAAACACATCAGCAACAGCAACTGCTGCTGCAATCGACTCGAGTGTTGGTTGCGCAACACAACATTTAAAACGCCACAACACACACAAACAAACACGAAGCACGAATAATGCGCTGTGAAAAGTGCAATGTGAGCGGCGCTGCCACTCTGCACAAAAGCAGCGAAAAAGCGAGAATGGTTTTGTGTAATTTCTGGCACATTTCTGTTTAAATTGAAATTTTGCAATCGACCGCGATTCGCTTGTGCGGTGGCAGTGAGTGATTTGGGCGGATTTTTGCATCCCTCAACAATTTGTGGCGCTGTGTTGAATTGTGAGAAAATTCTAGTTTAATGTGACTCTGTGATGGGTTAAAGTTACATGGTCGATATTTCAAAGTTTAATGCTTAAAACGTAGTAACACATCTAATCGGTTTTAAAACCTAATTGATTTTTGTATGGTTTTTGAGTTCAGGTATTTTTAAGATTATTTCTCAAGCTTAATGCTGAATGCTGCTATTCTAATGAAGTCTAAGAATGCCTAACTTGTATTATTAGGAATGTTTTCATGCATTAAATTCAAAGAGCATTCTTGTAATTTTTTTCCATGATGTATGGATGGATGTGAAGGGGAGCCGATGAAATAACCTAAGGGAGGTCATTACCTCAGGCACTCAGAGGTTGATAGAGGAGATGGGAATTGGAAAAGAAAAAGAGATAGAGAAAGTGGGTAGAAAGGGAGAGAGGGTTATGAGTTCTCCTGTGCAAATTTCCCGGACTCATTAATGAATCTCAGGAGATCACACAGGGTGAGAGAATGAACTTCCTCCATTCTCATAACATTTGAACCCAGCGTGCGCAATCTCGTTCTAGAGAAGGCAGGACATGCACGTTCTCGTTCTAGAGAAAGCAGGATATGCACAGAGAACCATCTACCACCTCAAGGCAAGACACGCAAGTCGGATCTTCGATGATGCCCATGTTGGTCATATGTCGCCCCCATGGATTGTGTCCTGTGATTAACCCGACCATTCGCCGGAGGTCTTTCCTTCTCAGATCCTGGAGGAAATTCCCTGCTTACAGCTTCCCAAGCTAGACCAACGTTCTCTATGTAGGTTGTTGACACAGGACTTGATCCAGTCCAGGGTTCCTGCTAGACTGGTGCCAATTATTGGTTCTGGTCCCATGGGTGGGCGGTAGATTGGTGGGGTTAAATGGCGTCTCATCGAGGTCAAAGTTCACAAAAAAAGCTGGGAAATTCGACAAATTGCTACATAGCTGGTCAGAAGTTGCTCTTAGAGGGTTAAAATCTATGACCGATCCCTCTAGTTTTCCTTACTGAACATTTCTTTCAAACACACTTACCCCCTATCTCCAACCCTTAATGGGGCTCCCATACAAAATGGTCGTTTTTATAAAATGGGCTCCCATTGCTCCCAGGTTGCCCCC